>BLFK01001075.1:1519952-1559952 GCA_014634185.1 Astreopora myriophthalma | reverse complement strand
CGCGGCGGGAGGGGAAAAGAAGCGAGCGTCTAGCGCGAGGTGGGTGATGGGAATGAGAAATTCTTTCCCTTCGCCTCCGCTTTCTTCCACGGCGATCGCGAGCTAGCGACTGGGGACGAGGCAGGAAAAGCAGGGTAGACTGAGGACGCATTCTTTTGAGACTATTCCAGATCAGGAATACACAGAATAGTTCTCGTTCTTTTTCAGACCCATTCTGTTTTTGGTATGAACGGTATAGTATTCTGTTTATTGTGCTTCCTCCAGCAGAATTAACGGAATGAAGAGAACACGGTTTTCTAGAAATATTCGGAATACGCGTTGTTTTGGGAAAATCGAGCGCGGCGTGCAGAAACGTCAGAATCAACTCGGGTCCGAACTACCCTGTGCGCTGGTTCCCGGTTCACCTGTGCCAAAACTATTCTGTTTTGGGAATACCCGTTCTTTTCGAAATCCTTATTCCACTTATTCGTGTATTTCCAAAGCAACTGGGAATAAACAGAATAGTCGCGGAAGAATGCAGCCTGGATTATTCTCCTAGCTGTCTCTTTTAGCCAAATAACTTTTTAAAAACGCAAATGAATACATGCTCATTTTCAGTGTGACTCTGTTTACTAAGTCCCGAAAAAAAAAAGAAAGCTTCTATCTCCAGAAGGTTTCCTTTGTCGTAAGACCAACTTTATTTACAGACGCGATAACTTTGTCATGTTCAATATCCATATGGAAGGACAGTGGTATGAGTCGCTAAAAGGAAATCAAACCTTGAGCACGATTCGGTTGCAAACAACATGTACATTGTGGTAACATTTTGAAACATGGCTGTAAATAGGGGTTATTCACCAGCCGGGTGATTTTGGTCATTAGGGCCGGGAGGTTACGAAACGACGACGCCGACGTCAAAGAGGACGCCTCAACACAATAGGTTTAGTTAGCGAAAACTGCACGCTTTGCACGTGCGTTTTACATTTAGGTAGATGTCCTTGCCGTCATCTCCTAAATGACGACGCAAGTGAAGTGGCCAAATTTAAGGTTCTGTGGGGGACGTAAAGACATGACGATGAATTTTCATTTTTCTTTCTACGCTTCCAGCCCTGTTATACCAGGATGTATTTTTTAAAAATAACGTCCTCGCAGCCATCTTCGTCGTCGTCGTCGTCGTTTCGTAAGCTCCCTATTTCTTGTGTTGCAGAGGACGGTAAAGAAATATACCAAAATGTAAACCGCACGCGCAGAGCGTGCAGAGCGATTGGTTTTGTGCATTAATATTGAATCTGTTGCTTTGTGACATTTTCAATGCCGTAGGCGCCTTCATTGCTAAAGCTCTCTATTGTGTCGTCCCAGTTGCACATGCTATGCTCCAAACTCAGTCCAGCTGAATGGTATTCCGCCCTCGCTGTAGAACGTGAACAAGATGAAATAATCGCATAGGAGTCACGATTATACAAATTTATATTTTAAAGCGATGTTTTCCTTGGCGTTGGCGTTGTCTGTGCTTCAACTCCCTAGTGTTTAACAAAACTGGCCTCCGTTTTATTGGTTACTTTTAAATAACCGTAACTATGGAATATCTCGGTGACATGTGCAGTTAACTTATTAGCACTACTGACAATTCTCTGTTGTTTATTACAGGCACAGACGAGTGGACAAAGGTTGCAGAGAAACTTGGCTTCAGCCAAACAGAGATACGTTTCCTTGACAAGAGGACTCTGAATCCGTGTGACGCTGCATTGGCTTTCATAAGGCAGCGGTGCTACATTAATACAGACGATCTATACGATTTACTGAACGAGTGTGGTCTACCTGTGCTGGCTGACATTCTGTGAGGAGATCGTCTTCTTGATCAACATTAACTTTCGTTAACATTGGTAGTGGACAAGTGTGACGGATCCCGTGGTACGACTGTTAATTAAAATAAATTTGTGTGAATGATCAAGCGCCCATCAAACAAGTCAAATTGATTCTTAACCCCATTTTTTTCAAATGGTACAAACACAAGGCATGCGCTGTTGGAAAAAACGATCAAATATTTTCGTCCAACATAGTGTTAAATGAACATGTTTGACCGTTTAGCCGCCTGTTTCGACATATGTTGATCTATATCAAACATCTTCATCCAACAGTTTGTGTTGCGAACAAATGTTTGATCGTTTAGCCGGGCCTTTAGAACGTACTGCTAGCAGTCTATTAGTTAAGTTTACAAAGCCAATCAGCAACGAGCCCGCTCGAATGGAGACAAAAACGTCAGGGGTAAATTTGTTTGTTTGTTTGTTTGTTTTTTTCATTCGACTTCTGGAATCTGTGTTAGTATTGTTTGGACTAGCTAGTTGCAGCATTGAGAATTTAGCACTTAATTTACGGGGATTTAGGTTGCAAAAACAAACTGCTAGGGTCATCCAGGACGCTTCTAAGTGCGAACTGTTTATCCTTCTAATTATAAGTATTATTAGCACCTTAATTGGGAAGCATTTAGTAGTAAAGTTTCATAGAAACTGAAAGTATGCAAACTTAGCTTTTATGTGACTTAAGCATAGGAAAACATCAAGAGAAAGACTTCGACGTTTGTCGTAGCAACAACTCAGATATTAGAATTATCTTGTAGGCGTTCTGCCTGACTCGTAGAGTGTTTATGTAAAATATTGTTGATGCCTTTTAAAGTCTGAAATTTTTATGATTGTATTTCGTAGGTGTAATGAGAGAGGGATGCAAGTTTATTAGTGTTTGGTGTATTAGGTACTAACCTCTATAAATAATGAAAGCAGGGAGCTTTAGCAACGAGGATGGCACCGGCAACGAGAAGGAGAACGTCGCTATAAGATAGGAATCCGCGTCATTGAAATCACTCTTTTTTAACATAATTATAAAACGTATCTGTTATCCATGAATGAAGCTTGTTTGAACGGCGTTCAAGTTTGAGGACGGTATCTAAAATTCATCGTCGTTGGCTGAATTTCTCCGTAAGCCGTAAGTTGGTGATTGGACGTTGTTGTTTTGCAGAGGACGGCAAACTAAATGTGCCGAAATGTAAAACACACCTTCAGAGCGTGCAGAACTGTTGTTTTTGCTCAGTAAACCTACCGTTTTGTGACGTTCCAGTTACCGTTGCTGTCCTCGTTGCCGAAGCTCCCTATTACTTACTGTTGGAGGAGTCAATGGGATTCTGACTGTTGTATCCATATCTGGCAAGTCACGGTCTTTTTGACTCACTGTGCTTCCGCTCAAGAAGCAAGGCTTGCCAGTTATGTTGACGAAATTCCCAGCTGGGTTTGGAATATTTTTATCTTTTTAGCCTGTGTGCCAGAGACGTTTCCTCTTTTTGCGGGTTTTCTAGGGTTGTCTCCCGGCCAGTGCGTTGGCCTACGTCGAACTCTCTCCTCTCGCATAAGTGAATAGTAAAGAAGACCTATCTCTGGTACCCAGCGTTGCTTAATTTAGTGCCATTTCAAAATTGGCGATAAGTATTAGCTATGATCTAAACGAGCAGGGGACTGGCTACGAAAGAGCGTCCAAGTATTATTCAGATAGTGAGATTTAAGAATGCTTGATGGACTAAAGGGAAGTGCAATGTGGGCTTTTAAAAACTGTTCAGACAAGAGAGCTTAGTACGGATTATGGGCCATCCATCAACCATAAAAATCTCTTAAATTACAGCTTTTCAAAAGTGTACTATGTCTTCACGTTTGAAGCAATAACACTCAAAGTTGGCAAACACACTGATGTTTTGATCCTGTTTCGCGTGACGGCCTTTATTTTTCGATTCGTTTTTGTATTCGCTCTAGCCCCTGCTCGTTTGGAACATAAGGAATTAGTTCCTTTAATTACACGCATATATTAGGATTTTAGTTTTATCAAGCACATGTGGCTTCATACAATGCATTTGCGACAGTAGTAGGTTTACCAACCCCTGCACGACTTCAACGACTTAGCAATAATAGCCTTAATAATAGAGTTTTGATAGGAATATGCATGCATAATTAATGTTGGGAGCTGTGCGGAAATCTTAAAAACAGCATTTCGGTGTTCGTGGGGGATTAAAATAAAGTGCGCTTTTATTTTCTGGAGGAATTAAGAGCAGTCGCGCTGAGTCAACGTACGCATGTATGCAGCTACCGTTAAGGCACACCATCATTAGTGGTCAAAACAATTTTTAACCCACTGAGTTGTGCAACTCAACGATGGAAAATCACTATGGTCCTTGAGGTCACATGACATTTCGTTTCCGAGCAGCCCGGCGGGGATTGTGCCACAACACGAAGGACTTAAGCTTAGAATACCACGTTTCTGTTTGACGGTCGAACAAACCTGACCAAACTAGCGCCAGTAGCAAGGGAGCGTATGCAGTTAAAAACTTTTTGGAAGCATAGTGAACAGATTGTCGGGACCAAAGTCCTGTTGAATATTTGCCACAGGAAGCGCTAGCTTAATGAGATCTGCAAGAGTTTGCATCGAGGTGTGAAAATGATTTCTTGGCGAGTCAAAGTCAAAGCTTCCAAGCCCCCATGGATAGACCATCCGTGTCCAGAACGCATCAGTTTTGTTTACATGAGCAGTTTCCCAGGATGGGGGTCCACGATAGGTTTTTCATGATGCCGGATTGGGGCCTTTTTCCAGGGCGGTATTCGGAAATAGGGGATACATGGAGAGCGAGATTCGGGATAAAAAATATGATCGGGACAGGTGATGAAGCAATTTTTGGCGGCGGGATGCGGGAAAATATTTTATTTGACCACCGGGATTCGTGGTTCCACATTTAGCGATTACAACAGTGTTCATCTGTGATACAGATTACTCGCGGGTCTTTTTTTCTTGTTTGACTTATTCGATCTTGTTTCACTGGCTAAAAGAGTAATTTATTTCAATCATCACCTTCCTGCCAACCAGCCGCCTTTCTTGCGGCTTTTTATTGTTATTTTTGTGGCCGGGAGCGGAGTTGTGGTTTCGACGATCCCCACCTCGTGTTAGATGTGTTATAATATCTGTGACCTCTGTGGCTTGAACTGTTGTTGTTTTCCTCACTGTTACTCTAAGAAGAATAGACCCTTCTTTGCAAACTCTTTTGCGACGTCTGCTACTGATCGCAGCCGGTGATGGCCACGATGTCGTCGTGGATGTGGTTGTCATCAATTGTGTGGCGCTGTTTTATGAAAAGGGGAAGAGCGGTAATTGTTTCCTGCGAAAAGAAAACTTCCGGGCGCAATTGCCGCGGACAACCCGTACGTTGAAGACTATAAAGGAGGCTGTGAAGTAAGTTTTTTTTTCCCCCTTGCCCTTATAATCACTTCCTTAAGCCACCCAGAGCATTTTATAATAGAGACTCAAAGAATCTTCTTTGTCACATCCACGTGCAGAGTAAGAAGATTCGAAAACATGAATGAATGCGTTTGAAATACTCCACTAAACTGAATAAGCGGAGTTGAAAACGACTAAAGTAACATTGTTGCCTGTTTGCGATGCCCAGACAAACCGCATAAAATTGTTCACTTCTGTGAAGAAAACTATAGAATTCTTTACGGCTATGGGGAATTTATAAAAAGCCTTTTCGGATCATGAGAAGCACCAGCTATACGAACGCTGTAGTATTGACTAAGCTGCATTCCTCGTCAACGAGTGCCTGCAGTTGTTACGCGGCAACAAGGCTTCTATCGAGACAGGCGCCGATCTAGCCGAGATATCTTAATGGTCCTTAAGGCCGCCAATGTCGCCTCAAAGGCCGTGAAATCTGTGGAAATGTTAAAATCTGGACTAGAGAAGATTCGAAGCATACTGGGTCCTTTTGGATAGAATGCCGTGAGTTTTCTTAGCGGTATGACTCTTGACGTAGAGAACCTCCATTCAGTAGTCCACCATAAGGATCCCCTTTGTACGGTGTTGGACTATGCCAGAAGTTTTGGCAACGCGGCGAAGGAAGAGCCCAAGGGGACAACAAACTGGATGCCATACTACTTTACAAATACGAAATCCTGGTATCCCTTACCAGACAGCACGATGTCGCTGTCGAGCCTTCCGATGCTTGAGCCCCTAACACCTGGGACAATGACATCGCAATATGGGCAGCTAATGGGAGATTGGGCCCAGACATTAGGGGCAGCAGTGCGCCAGCGTACTGTCAGGCAGGAGATAACCATGGCAAGAGCTGGGACACTTCCTGCCAACCTTTACAAAAGAGAAATCCAACCAGGCGAGACCATTTCTTTTAGCAATGACAGTCAGCACGAAGATGAAGAGGGCTTTTTGGAATATATAGTGAAGAGGACCGAAGTCATTCCCAAAGTGACGATACGGCATTCCTACTTTGGACAACGAGGTCAATTTTTTTTGAGAACCTGTTTCCCGGTTTGGACGAACCATCGGCGTTAACAGCCAAATTATGTATTGACTGTGTTTTCATTTCCGTCTCTTCACGAGGGCGCTACAACCTGCGCGGGGCAGTCAAGGTCTCTTATTGCGCCCCTCCCCCGTTTCATCGCTAAGAAAACACTTGACCATTAATTCATGCTCGCCGCACCTAAATGCGTTACCATCTGATGCTCGAAATGCCTTTGCGATTGACACGTTTTAAGATTCTAATCAAGACACTCTTGTTCAAAGAAGCTGATAATTAATGAGATAGACACCGAGATACGATTGTGACAATAAGCACTTATATAAATGTCAAGAATGTCGTTGAATCTGTCATCTTCGTCATCGCCCACTCAGGTCAAAAGTCCTTGGGAGCTGCTTACCCTTGTTAAGGCGAGTAACGTAAGATAACAACATGAATTGACGGTACCGCATTGTGCGATCTAATGGGGCCTGGAACCAAACGTTATTGCAGTTACGTTTACTTACAGAAAGAAATTTTAAAATCAGTTTAAATCAAGTATTTTCATATGAAACATTTTAACGATATCTGAAATTGGTTAGAGGCGGAATTTTAAGTGCCATTCGTTGAAAGAAGAAACGTTTAAGAAAGTGTTTCTGCAACATAACTTTCGGAATCGGGATTTGTCGGCACAAATCATCGGGATAGCGGGATTGCTCGGAAAAATCGGTCGGGATGACGGGATGGGTCAACCGCTGGTGATGCTGTGGTGTTGGAATTGCATTCTCTTTCAACATGGCGGCAGAGGGATGGAAAAATCAGTAAGTGTAGAATTTTCTTCCTATTGTAGACGTCTCGTTGTTGTTTTTGTCATTGCAACTAGCGATTCGATGCGCAAAGAATGGTAAAAAGTAGATTTTCAGATCGATGTCATATATATTTAACTTTTTGATCGCTGCTGAACATTTTAACATTGCACATGCTTTTTCTGTCGGTATGGGCATGGAAAGCGGCCAGAGTAACATTTTTAATCAATCTTCTTTCGCGATACGTTCCCTGATGCTAGCCAGCTACAGCAAGCGTTTTCTAGTGAGGCTAAATTATAGAATACAGGGCAGAATTCGCTTATCGCTTTATTCTTTTGCCCTGACACCCTGCTAGCAGAACCTATATTTTTCTTGCTCGATTTTGGCGTTCTCGGTAAGAAAAATACAAAAGGAGGCTGTGCTCCCAGGGTGCGGGTTTGGCAGCTCGCCAGTCCAGTATAACCGTAAAGAGCCCAGGCTACCACTGAGTTTGGGTAAACGATTTGTATGCAGATAAAGGAGATTGTTAGTTTTGCACGCCCGATAATAGACTATTGTAACTTTCGTGACATAAACTTCTAATTTCGTCGTGTCCAAGGTTTCATGTTTCTCGCATGTTGTACACAAGTGATTCGTTGTTTCTTTTTAGAGTAACTTAATTATGTCAAGCCACGTGCAAAGAACTCACATATTGAGCATGGTACAGTCTTTATCATCTCAGAATAGCTATAGGTCATCTCTTATGAAACAAGAAATCATTGAGGAATCTTTCCACGTCCCGGAGATGAAAGTAAGTTTGTAACCTTTCGGTTCAATGTGGGACAGAGTTTTATCGTTTCGTTGTTTAGTTTAAGTACCTTTTTTACTTTCATTTACTTGATTTTCATTGTGTGATCAGCCTTAGATCTCACTGTTTAGAGAGCTACCTAAAGTAGGTTTGTTCCTGTTATGTTGTAGTTTGAACCAGACCGACACAGAAACATCCACACGGCCTAGAAATACATTCTTCATATCACGTCTACTTGCTGTTTCGAGTGGAAGAAATTTTAATTAACCTCTATGGCAAGTTCTGAAAATAAACTATAACTGTGCGAATCAGATCAGTCTTCGTTCTTCGTTGACAATGTGGGTTGACTGGGACTTACGATTTGATGACTCTACCTTGTCGCCTACAGACATGAACTGAAACGGACGATCATTTCACTCATCCTGAGTGCAATTTTGGAGCGAGGAGAGGCTTTTGAACTCGACTTTTTGATGCTATGGGTCCAATGGTCAGAGTTTTCGTATGCACCCTTGTGTTTATTTTGGCCAGCAGTGAAGTGCTCAAAGATAAGACTCGCTAAAACAGCAATTTAAATGCCCTGAGATGCCATAGAAACTTCAGGCGACAACATGAGAAAATGTCATTAAAGGAGACTGTACGTAATGTTTTTCATTATTTTTTCATATTTTCAATATTTCCATACAAATTGTTTGGGCAATCTCAGCGGTAGCCTGGGCTCCCTATGGTGTACGTGTAACACTGGTGAGCCACCAAGCCACCAAAACACATAACTTACTGGTTCTTTTACCCTTTACTTACGCTGGCAAGCCATTGAGCTGCCGAGTCACTGATATATAATTATGCCTCATTTGGTCTTATATCCTGACTTACACTGGCGAGCCACGGAGCCGCTGATCCAGAGAAATATATACATGTACCTTACTCGTTCTTTTATTGTTTACTTTACGCTGACAAGCCAAGGAGCCAACCAGCCACAGATATTATATAATTATAGCTATTTATTATGGCTTGTGTGACTCACACATGCACAGTCCGCCAAGTTGTGAGCCACGGTAGACTGCTTGGATTGAGAAAATTAAGTCTAATTAATTAAGTAGACCTAAACTAAGCCTAAAATAAACCTAAAGAAGGATTGGGGTAGCTTTGGTTATGGTACGTAGCTATATTAATGATTTTATGGATCGCTGGCATGGCTCGCACGTGCTCGCTTGCTAATACATTAGTACATGTACAACTCCATGTTGGTGGACATCCGTGGTCCACCAACATGGTGGCCAGAAATCAACAAAAACATCTGTCCAGTGTTCACTCTGCATGAAAGTGCTTACTTTTCGCTCATGAGGTAGCATACACATGCATAAACAAATCTCCTGATCTACTTGAAACATTCAAACAGCTGAGAATTATAACGAGAGACAGTCTTTTCAACCAGACATCTTTGTATCATGATGGTGTCGGGTGTGGTGACAATTCAGAAGTTCAAACTGCTGTATTTTCAAAACGAAAGAATGATGTTACAGAACTGGGAACATGAAAAACATTTATTTCTAGGGCATCTTCAAATTCAGAAGACCTTGTGATTTTGGTTCAAGTTTTCTACTTGCGTGATAAGTTGTGTCACATGAAAGCCACCTAATTGATTGTGTACTGCATTGCTGTAGATGTCTTTGTTTCATTTTGGTTTGACAACACTAGGCGTGAAGTGTTACACTAGGAGAGTTAGTCTTGTTGAAATCAGTTGATGCTACCTTTGATCTAGCCTGTTACACCCTGTTAGCCAGCTTGTTGTGTTCTATACTGGTAGTATTAAGTCATTGGATAACTTAAAATTGTACTTGAGATCCTTTTAAAACTAGCACTCTCAAGTTAACTATTTACAGCCTTAAAGTTATATTCTTATTGAAATTAAATGTTAATGTTGCAAATTTCTGTGTATCAGTACCTTACTTTTTACTGAACATCAACAGGACGTTTTTTCCTAATGTTTCACTATCCATTGGCTTTGCACGATGTATAAAATGAAACAAGGCAAACGGGAAGAAGGAATCACATGCTATAAAAGAATACATGGGATCTATTCACATCTTCAAACTTCAATGTCCATTGTTTTTGCCTTCACCCCACATTTTGCTGAAAATGTGAATTCTCTATCACCAAAAGGTTTACTCCTTCCAGTCGACTTCATTTAGTAGAATCATCCAGTAGACTAAGGTGACAAAATTATTTTTGCTCATCATCATCATCATTGTCATTATTATTATTATTATTATTATTATTATTATTATTACCTGGGGCATCAGTCACTCAAGTCAATCATTCTGTTCAGATACTAAGCACCTTTCTGAGGATTCGTGCAGATTCCAGCATGCAGATCTTTTGAATCTCTATCACAGTAGCTCTCTTTGATACTGTCTTGATGTTTTCTACCATCCCCTTCTTTTCTGTATCAAGCGCACCAACAACTACAGGGATCACTATGGTTTTCATATGCCACATTCTCTGTATTTCTAGTTCTAGGTCTTTGTACTTGCTTTTCTTTTCGATTTCCTTCAGTGCAATGTTTCTATCTGGTGGGACAGTCATATCAATCAGTTTGCAGGTGGAATTTACTGAATCTTTAACAATGATGTCAGGTCTGTTCGCTGTTATAGTTCTATCAGTATTGACTGGCATGTCCCACATGATGGTGATGTTGTTGTCTTTATTGTGCATCACAGACTCTGGTGCGTGTTGGTACCATTTGTCTGTAATCTTGAGATCATGATCTTTACAGATACTCCAATGGAGATATGCTGCAGCATTATTGTGCCTGGAGATGTACTCTGTTTTGGCTAATACCTCGCATCCAGATACTATATGGTCCACTGTCTCTTCATGTTGCGCACACATTCTGCATTTGCTCTTCACTTGCTGGCCACATATTACTTTCTGGTAGTTTCTGGTGTTTATTGCCTGATCTTGAGCTGCCACAAGTAGTCCCTCTTTTTCTCCTTTCAGATTGCTTGACAACCATTTGTTGGTGGTGATTGTGTCTACGTGGGGCTTCTCTAGGATCTTGGGACACTGGCCATGCAATGCTTTGTCTTTCCACCTCTCTTCTTTCATTGATTTCATCTTAGACTTGAATATGTGTTTCAGGGCCTTAGCATTTTCTGAGGCTGATTTATCTTCTCTGTTCTTAAACTCTGGCATTGTTACTTCCCTTTTGAAGTTAGTGGCGTTCTTGGTTATTGAATTTTTGGCTTTAGATCGGTCATGTTCAAGCAACTGCTTTGGATATCGCCCTTCTTTGTGCTTCAGGTAATGATCAAGCCCTATTGTTGCTGTTTTGAATGCTGTTTCTACATCAATAAGGCCCCTTCCTCCATCTTTTCTTGGAATGTACAGCCTTTCCACATCTGCTTTAGGGTGTAACATCTTCTGCATGTTCAATAGTTTGCGTGTTTTTGTGTCTTTCTTCTTCAGTTCTGAGATTTTCCAGTCAATGATGCCAAAACTGTATTGCACAACTGGGACTGCAAGACTATTGATAGCTTCCATTTTGTTTCTTCCATTGAGCTCAGTTCTTAGGGTCGATCTTACTCTCCTATTATATTCTTTTCGTATCTTCTCTTTCATTTTGCTGTGCTGGATACCATCACTTTCATCTACACCCAGGTATTTGTATATTCCTTCCTGGTCCAACTCTTGTATTTCTGTGTCAACATCTATTACTATGTTTCCAGTTGAGGTCAGTTTACCTTTCTTGAAACTGACTTTGGCACATTTCTCAAGTCCACTGAAATTCCATACCGATATCATCACTGAACTGTTTCACTACTTTCAGTTCTCCGATTTGTTCTTGCTCGTTCTTGCTGTACAGTTTTAGATCATTATTATTATTATTATTATTATTATTAATCATTATTAATCATTATTATTTATCATTATTATCACTACTGTTATTATTGTTATTAATATTAAATTGTTAGGTGCAATCTTTGTCATGCAATGATAGGTGAGGATTAAAACCCCTCGCATCCTGGGTTGTTGTTTGTGTTTGTTTTACAAATACATCAGTTGAAGATTACTTTGCTGGAAAAAGGCATTATCACGCCATTTGTTTTGTCCCTTTTATGGAAAAGATGGCAAAATCTGACCGGAGGAAATTTCTTTTCTTGACCCTATGCAGGTTTGCACTTTGAAACTGTTTCTTTATTGAAGAGTAAAACTTTGACGAACCAGTCAAAAATTGTTTCTAACCTCAGTGGCTAAGTGTTTTCTGTTCACTTATGTTACCGAGAAAGCACTTTCAATGGGATCTTACAAAAGCTTGATCCGTTTCCATGGCAACAGGAGACTCAGACATCACGTTCGTCGTCATCATTCATGGCAATGAGTTGCATGATTGTGGTTTCTTCTGAATGAGTTTGATTTGCGAGAAAAGGGTGGTCTAGGGTATCATACCGCCTTAACAGAATAAATTGTAAAAAACCAGTAAGTATGTACATGACAGAACGGGAAAGTTTCAACCTGAATGATGGTGCTGATACAGAAGAGTAGAAAGGAAGGGGGTACGAGATGAAGATGATGGCGTGAGGATGATGATGAAGAGCCCCAAACAAAATAATGGAAAAATAATGTAGTCAAAGAAATCACGGGAAGTACATTCTTGAAAGCTGTGCCTTGTTGTCACAATCTATTAACCATGACTTGTGCTTGCAAATATTCCACAGTTAAGGAGGCCTGAAAGGGTTTCCTACAGCTTATATGCATGTCAGAACAATTAAATTTTCTTCGTAGTCACTGAAACAAATATTAAAGTGAAGGTTTATTTGGTAGGGTTAACGTTTCCTTGAAGGCAATTTATGAAATTGTATTGTGTTCCCATGATGGCTTTAACCCTGTAAAGACACACCCTCAATAGTCACGTTAAGCTAAAAATTGGTCCTGAGCGGGCAACAGAACGGTCCATTCAACAATACAATACCGTTCCATTTGACGAACGAAAGTTTCGGAGTTTCTTATCGAAACGTTGGCTGAATGGATCGTGGCCCGGTTTTTAGCAGAGCCCCCTCACGTAAAGCAACACAGGTCATACTTGAGCTACCGGCGTCAGCTATGAAAAGTCAAGGCATCCGGGGGTCGTGCATGCTCAAATGCTAACCTTGTCGTCTCGAAACTCTTGAAGTTTCCTTTCTTTAATTCAGTCGCTTTTATTTCGGTTTCTAGTCGGTGAAGTTTCCTCGTTAATTTTTTCAGTAATAACTAACTGTAACTGATTTGGTGGATGTCTCCTGTGCTTTATTAAAAAAATCTTAACATAGGAAAAAAAGTTCAGGCAGTTATTGCGAAATTCATTTTTCTTGAAAACTCCCGACAGACTTTAAAAGTTCAGTAATTTGAAGTTATTTCCATAAACTTTATTATAGCCTCATGCGCAAAAATTTCATCGTCAAATAAGGCAACCGAATCGACTACGCCATTCACGGTGTTGCTATGGTGACAAATTTCGTGGTATAAATATTGTAAATCTCTATTATGGTTTCTTCGTTTCTGGGTGTCTGATATGTTCAATTGTGTCATAAAACGCAGATTAAAGCTTGATATTTACCCTTTTAATGAACGAAATTGATCACGTACACTTGTACAAGAAAACAATGGATGATTATTAGCTGGTGATTGTACTATTGTATTTCAATACTGCATATTATTAAGCTACTATGTAAAAGGCTTTTAGGGCAGATAGATCGATCGATTGATTGAGTCGGACGAGGGAAGGAGCGGAATAGTGTTGTGGAATAAAGTCGCAAATTTAACCCAGAAAGATACAGTCCTCTGATCGTGAGCCAGCGCCGGGAGATATTCCCGCACGCTAAGGTAAATTTATGGGTTGCAGGGCAGTCCTAAGTTCAGTTATTATCCCAAACCATAGACTATAAAATTATGACGTATTTCGAGCCTTCTTAAGATACTATAAAAAATCCTCTCATTGAAGATCTGAAGAAAGTACACTCTACATGTTTTCTTTCTACAATTTCTCACATGCTAGTGCATCAATGTCCAATATGCACAAACTGAGCCAGGTCATCTATTGCTGTTGATGATCTGTCTGTTTGAAACGTAATTTAATGTTATTTGCCTGAGATGAATGCTACTTGCGTGAAGAATATTCATGTGGGTCACACAACAAATTTCAGCATGGTCTTGTTTTCACTTTTTATAGTGCAATACGTTTGTGACTGCAGGGTGATGTAGTGAAGTATATTTGTTGGCCCGTGCTATTCGGCAAGTGTTGAGCTGCTGTGCCTGTTATCCAACTGCCGTTTTTGATTTGGCACTTAAGTGCTGTATGTAGAGTTTTAGTATTGGTATGGATTGTTTGTAAAGTTGCTTTTCACTTGATATCTTCTAACTCATGGTAGGCCCTAAATGGTAAGGACTGTTTTATGCACCAGTTTTATTTTGAGTATTTCGCTCAGAGTTTCGAGTTTCAACATTTATTAATGTTAACTGTTGGCCTTATTAATTCATAATAAAAGTGTATTCTAGGAGAGTTTCTATCTGGAGAATCAAATTTATGTTTTGTCAATAAAATGTTTGGACTTCAGAGGCCAGCCACAATTTTTGATTCATCGCATGGTCGGCCAAAAACTGTTTCAGGCTGCATCAAGGGGGAGGATATTTGGGAAAGTGCAGCAAAAAAAGGCCTCATGAGGTCATAACTTCTTTAAAAAAGAATTTGTCTTTAAATCCGTGCCACAGATGTTATATTAGAATGTTCTTATACTGTTGCCATAGTTTATGGTGTATAATGGTAAACTTGCCAAGTTTTAGGCTTTTTTGTTTTGGTCACAAGATTCACAAAATATGGTTGTCACTCAGCTTGTGATTTAAACCAGGGGAAGAGGTGTTTGATAGAACACACCTTGACCACTTGGCCAAAGAGGATAACCTTGTAAGGATAATCTTGTTGAAAGAAATGACAAATTGGTTGCTGGTACACCTGTAGCAATGGTTTAGTATAGTTAAGGGACTCCCACCACAAGGGGCTCATTTCATGAAGGGAGGGAGGGTGAGAGAAAGATCTCAGCACTATGAAGAACCTGGGAAGCCGATCACCCCAGCACCATATGGATTCTCTATTCAGTTTACATACAAAGGGCCTTAGTGATATGATCTTTCCAGCGATAGGCTCTATCCAAGCACTAGGAAGATTGTGGCACCATGTAAAATACCTTCGCTCGGAAGATGCTGGTACTAAGGACAGGAAAGCAAATGTGGGAGTTTGCGGGCAGGGATTCATTTTGTCAGTTTACTTGAAGATTGAATACTAACCCTTCAACCGAATTTTTCTGTGTGTAAACCAAACGAAAAAATGTTTTGCTTTCAAGGATCTTTCTCCCTCCGTGTAAAAAGGGAACTCTATACAGTGTTTATACTGCATGTTATATGTAAAATTGTTGCACATAGATATAGAGCCGGAACCACTGGTGTGCATTCCAGCAATGTTGCATGGTCGCAATGTTGAAAGCCTGTATACATAACCGTTGTGGGTGATGTTTTCATGTTTTGGTTATTTTGACAAGTCGACCAAATTTCGAGAAATAAACGGTGCCTACAACAAATGGTGCCTAACTTACGCAAATAATTGCAAAATTGAGGGCTACACAATGAAAACAGAGGGAGGAAGAGATATTCTGGTCTGCTCATCTGTCTTCATCGAAGTGGCTTCATTTTTTTGCATAGGGTTTGTGCCTGCTGTAGAAGATGTCTAACGCAAATAATTGCAAAATTGCGGGTTGCACAATGAAAACAGGGAGGAAAAAACATTCTGGTCTGTTTTCATCAAATTGCCTTTATTTTTGGCATATTACTGCAACAATTTTTCTGAAGAGGTTAGGCACCGTTTACTGTCGAAATTTGACCGTGATTTAACGTAATTTTGCCAGTGGTGGCCGTGCAATTGATTCAGTGGAAACTGGCCGTTTTTGTGAAATGACCTAAAAACCTTGCAAAATTCAGTTACGTGTTTTTTTTTTTCTGGAGCTTTTCAGTTGAGGTAAAATCTTGATGCAAGTTAATTATAGAAAAGATTATTGTGTGTTCCCCCAAATGCAAAACATTTAATTGTAGGCAGATAAGTGATAAAACCGTATTGCTGTGGAGAAAAAAAAAGGCTAAGGAAGAAGAATAGAGCTGTATGGGTAAATTGAAGAGAGCGACACCCAGGCTCTGAGTGGCCACCAGTTGTCAGGGGCAGAGCACAGCTATCCTGCCCTAGACCTTACCGACATCCCATGTGAAGTATAGATTCCAATCACTCCGGGAAATTGAGAAAATAGGAATATCCTGTGAGTGGCTACTAGTTGTCAGGGGCAGAGCACAGCCATCCTGCCCTGGACCTTACCGACATCCCGTATAAAGTGTAGATTCCAGTCACTCCGGGAAATTGAGGAAATGGGAATATCCTGAAGTTCAGCATTTCCGAAAAAAAAAGCACTGATTCCATTTTATCTCCCACAGTCAAACAAACTGTTTTCCGAGCATATGGATAGCGTTCCTAATTCTTATGTCTGAGCTTGTGTGATACTGAGTGGTCACATGGTGCCAAAAAAATAGCAATAGCTGCGGCTGTTTGGTTACTGAAGAGAATGGTACTTGTCCAAACAGGTCACTTTCCTCTTGTGACCCTCGACTCAGGTCTTTTCTAACAGCGTTTGAAAGGACTGAAGAAATTTTCCACTGTTAAGACGTCACCTTTAAGAAAGGGGGACCTCAACTACAAAGCCATTCCCATGGACTACGAATACAGCAGTATTCTCGCGTCCCCTTAATTCTAGTTTTGGTCAAGGGTGTTTTACTGAACATCTCTTCCCCTGGTTTGAATTACAACCATGTTGCTGGGTCACCTGACGAACTATGGCATCAACATAAGAGTATTCTCATACAAATTTATAGATTAGGTTATTTTACAAGCAAGTGATGAGATAAGGCCTCTTTTTGATACACTTTTCCAATGGACGTTTTCACGGTAAATGATGCCATATTGGTTCGGGGCAAACACGGCTAAAATTACAGGGGAATTTTTAAGATTTTGGCCGACTCTGCACCGCTGGAACGCATTGGCAAAGAGGCGTATTTCCAACATTCCCAGTATTTTTAATATTTTTTATTGACATCATTCATCCTACAGAAAATTAGACCAGTAATGGAGGTACGATGTCCGTAAATTCCAATTAAAAACCTTCTCATACCGCTTCTAATTTCGCGGGAATTTGCATAATTTTGATTAGAAGGATTTATATGGAATGTTAAAATGCGCTTACGGTCGTTGTAGGCTGAATCCGTTATTTACACTTCATGAAAATAATGTCAGTACAAATGCCTTTTAAGGCATTTTCTCTTCAAAATACTGCTTTCTTAGCGGAGTTGCAGAGGTTCAGTGTTCGCCAAAATCCCATGCATTCACTGTAATTTTAGCCTTGTTTGCCTGCAGACCAATATAGGTCAATATGGTGTCGTTATTCGTGAAAAGGTCTATTTCGGCCATTTTTATAGTAAGGATGCATAATCCATCCAGGCGAACTATACACCGTAATTTTATTCGTCCAGTATAAATATGGGGTGAGCTATGTGAAACCCGTAATTGGTCTGGGAGGGGCTTCGGCAAAAATTTCTTCTACATCACTTTAGTTCATCCAGTAGAAAGACGAGCACAAGGTAGATTATGCATCTATAGATGAACTGTCTACTTTAGTGCGTCTTGGAAGATGCACTTCTAAAGGTTGTTCGCCTAGACACAATCCATCTTGTGCCCATTTTTGTATTGGACGAACTAAACAGACGCAGAACAAATGTTTGCCCGAGCTAAACCCTGACGGATGATGTGCTAGTATAAAAATGGCCATTCTCTCTATTTTGTTGCCAGCAGCTATCCCGTGCTACAAATGATAAACAATGCTGATGCAGTTCTGATCGTTCCCAAAAGAAAAAAAAAACGCTTTGTCTCTTTTCTTCGTAATTTTTAAATGTTATTTGTTAAAACGCGGGGCTAAGGACTGGTACTAGGTGCGCACGTGCTATGGGATTGAAGTGATTTCAGGTGGTAATTTCATTAGTTTCTTAAAAGAGAGCTCCACGTAAGCGGGGACAAGTTAAAGTGAAGACAACGTGAAAGATGAAGTAACTTGAAACAGCGTAATATGTAGATTTAGCCAAGCCTAAAAGCGGGGCTCCCGTTTAGTACTTTCATTTCCCTTTAAACTGTAAAAGCATTCTAAATTATTGCGAAGGAATTCACAAACGCTTTTGACTATAGTTTAGTGTCGAGGTCGGTTAACAATTTTGTCTGTTTTCCACGGCAAGGAGTCTTTCCGCTTCTCGGCGTTCTTCGCTACAGTTTTGTCTGTTTTCCACAGCACGGAGTCTTTCCGCTTCGCGGCGTTCTTCGCTACAATTTTGTCTGTTTTCCACAGCTCGGAGTCTTTCCGCTTCTCGGCGTTCTTCGTTAACATTTTGTCAGTTTTCTGGAGCCTGGACTCTTTCTGCTTGTCGGCGTTCTTCGCTATAATTTCGTCTCCCTTCTCTTTCCCGAGCGCGCCTTCTTTGGCGATCTTCTTCGCTCATTCTTCCCCAGTTAATTCGTGCTCTCTGCCGCTCTCTTTCCCCCGTTGCTCTTCACCTGAACCCTGTGTTCTGCAAATTATATTTTCTCTGCTACTGTTTGTTGACATAGCAATAGAAATTGTTTCGTTTATCCTTTAGTAAAACTTTAACAGTGTAGAGTAATAATATTGTGTCTCAAAAGGACAATGAACTGAAAATTTCTTTTTCAGTCGTCAACGCAATTTCCCGCCAAAAATACGCGGGCTACCAGAACTCGAGACTTGAGCCCGCGATCTAGTAAAACAATTACTGCTCAGCGGACAGCTTCCAAATAAATCACGTCACCTCAATGAGTGCACACATGAGCCCACAATATGGTCATGCGATACTGGTCAGTGGCTATCCCGTTTTGACAGCTGTCAATTGACCATGTGAATGTCCAATATAAAAGATGTGGATTTGCCAAGACACACCTGAGATACCACTCCCTTCCTTTTGATAGTCTCCCCTACCCTACCCGTACAATCTGTAGACGCGTACGTACGTACGTACGTACGTACGCTCGGTCAGTCACGTGACAACCAAACGAAAAGAGGTTGGCCATATTCCATGAGTATGGAGCCCCGCTATTAACATGCAAGCTCACAGTGAGGAACTCCAGTAAATGGAACAGTCAAAAGCAACTTTACCGCACACTAAGCATGAACCAAATCTTAAACAGAGGCATTATATATAATTATTATATATTATTATTATCAATGCTTCGTAGCAGCACGAAGTAAGATATGGCTTTAATAAACCAAACGATGTTTTTGAAGTTCGTGTTATTTAATCAATCAAGACATGTTTCGGATGAAACATCATCCATCGTCAGTTGTACAGAATAAAATGAAGTTGTGCAATAAATAGTGTCATATAGTGAGACATTAATATGAATAATTAAGGATGAAGGCGAGAACACACAACAAACTATTTAAGCTAAGAAAAGAGACTAATTAGTATGAAAGGGATAAATTAAGATGTTTGACTTGGGAATTTAGTGACGGCTGCTCCCAAAGGATGTGCATGGCTTCTTTGATTTTCAATTGGAAACTTGTTGGAGCAGAGTCGAGGATTTTAAAACAGTCTTCTGAACAAAGGGAGCGACAATTTTCAGAACCTCTCAGGTGCTTAAAGATGTGAGAATTTTTGTCGGAGGCAAGATGTTCACGAATGCGAGTGGCAAAGTGTCTATTGGTTTCACCAATATAGCAGGCACTACAGCCTGCACATGAAAACTTGTAAATGACTCGCGATCGTAAACCCGCAGGGATGAGGTCCTTGGCCCCAAACCAACTCTTGATTTTAAACGGGGTGAACACCAACTTAATTTCCAGGTCGCTGCACAATGTGTTGACTAATTTCTTAATTCTGCGTTGTGTTACGATGGAAAAAGGACCGATGTACGGTAATTTAAAATACAAACAATTGTCCTTACGAGCACCACTCTGAGAGGAATCGGGGGTGAAGTAATTGTTAAGAAATTTTCTAACAACATTCTCGATAACACTAGAAGGGAACGAATTCTTCCTTAACGTTTTGGTAAGGTTATTTATGTCCAAATGAAAACCAGCCCAAGTGTTATTGATTTTAAATATTCGGTCAACCAGAGTACGTACTAATCCCAATTTGTGACTAAAGGGTACAAAACTACAATAATTAGTGAGAAGACCAGTGTAGGTCTTCTTGTGGAAAACCGAGGTGATAATGCCCTGATTACTATGGTTATCTAAAAGCACATCTAAGAAGGGGAGCTTCTGGTTTTCTTCCCTCTCCATAGTAAATTTGATGTTGGGATGCTGGCTGTTGATATAACTAAAGAAAGATAACGCATCCTGTCGATCAAATTGATGGGGTAGCCATGGGCTCCCCGCTTGCTCCTGTATTAGCTAATCTCTTTATGGGCCACCATGAGAAACGCTGGCTAGAGAATTACAATTCGGGTATTGAGTTCTACCGTAGATATGTCGACGACACCTTTGCTTTGTTTAATACCGAACAGGATGCGTTATCTTTCTTTAGTTATATCAACAGCCAGCATCCCAACATCAAATTTACTATGGAGAGGGAAGAAAACCAGAAGCTCCCCTTCTTAGATGTGCTTTTAGATAACCATAGTAATCAGGGCATTATCACCTCGGTTTTCCACAAGAAGACCTACACTGGTCTTCTCACTAATTATTGTAGTTTTGTACCCTTTAGTCACAAATTGGGATTAGTACGTACTCTGGTTGACCGAATATTTAAAATCAATAACACTTGGGCTGGTTTTCATTTGGACATAAATAACCTTACCAAAACGTTAAGGAAGAATTCGTTCCCTTCTAGTGTTATCGAGAATGTTGTTAGAAAATTTCTTAACAATTACTTCACCCCCGATTCCTCTCAGAGTGGTGCTCGTAAGGACAATTGTTTGTATTTTAAATTACCGTACATCGGTCCTTTTTCCATCGTAACACAACGCAGAATTAAGAAATTAGTCAACACATTGTGCAGCGACCTGGAAATTAAGTTGGTGTTCACCCCGTTTAAAATCAAGAGTTGGTTTGGGACCAAGGACCTCATCCCTGCGGGTTTACGATCGCGAGTCATTTACAAGTTTTCATGTGCAGGCTGTAGTGCCTGTTATATTGGTAAAACCAATAGACACTTTGCCACTCGCATTCGTGAACATCTTGCCTCCGACAAAAATTCTCACATCTTTAAGCACCTGAGAGGTTCTGAAAATTGTCGCTCCCTTTGTTCAGAAGACTGTTTTAAAATCCTCGACTCTGCTCCAACAAGTTTCCAATTGAAAATCAAAGAAGCCATGCACATCCTTTGGGAGCAGCCGTCACTAAATTCCCAAGTCAAACATCTTAATTTATCCCTTTCATACTAATTAGTCTCTTTTCTTAGCTTAAATAGTTTGTTGTGTGTTCTCGCCTTCATCCTTAATTATTCATATTAATGTCTCACTATATGACACTATTTATTGCACAACTTCATTTTATTCTGTACAACTGACGATGGATGATGTTTCATCCGAAACATGTCTTGATTGATTAAATAACACGAACTTCAAAAACATCGTTTGGTTTATTAAAGCCATATTATTATTATATATGTAATTATTTTACCGTGACCTTGACATCTTTTATTTATCTTAGTTGTTGCTAGTAGAGTCATTTATCTTAGTCGTTGATTGATCACCTTTTTGTAGCCTATTCTTGACTCTCATACCCTGACCCAAGAGGTTTTTCTTCTCTTGAGAACTTCAATAATTCTCCATTCTCAGTTGTATCAATTAATAGCCATATTTTGAGACTTGCACGAGTAATGTAAAGATAATTAATCCTGGTAAGAAATATGTTACAGTACTTGCACGAACACAAAATCGACGACTGATAAGCCTATTCATATTAGTCTCGTTAATACAAGGAGGTACTCATCCTCTACTAAAAGTTTATGAGCTGTGGGGCGTGTCAAAGTCCTTTCATATTCTTTCTCGTCGTTATTAACTGTCTAATAATATACATGAAAAAATTTCTCGGTTCCCGAGTTCTCGGTTTTCCCAACGGGGATCTCGGGAGCCGGGCCGGAAATTTTTCCCATATGAACACTTCAGCCCGGTTATCGGGATAAAAATAATCAAGGAATATTCGTGATGGAACGGTCAGTATTTGAATTTAAGTTCTCATTTATTTTATTTTACGTTTGCAATGAACTCTTTTTATACTTAAAGTTGAAATAAAAGGATGTTTTGGTTTTTAGAAGCAATGGAAGTGAAAAATCTTGCCTGCTTGTTTGTTAGGCCCCGTCCACACTAATGCGTTTCCGTTTGAAAACGCATACTTTTTAATCCGTTTTCGCCTTCCGTCCACACTAATATGATCGAAAACGGAGGTGTATGTCTGAGAAAGCGGAGGTTTTCGAAAACGCTTTCTAGAGTGGAGGTTTTTGAAAACGGAGGCTCTGCGTCTTTGTGTGGACGGGCGAAACCGGAGGTTTTCGAAAACGATTACGTCACTTGCGTTTCACTTGCGCGTAAAAAACAAACAATCGATCAAACATGGCTGGATATCTGTCATTTATGTTGTTTGCCCTGATTTCAACCTTGATTGCCTGCTTGGAGCTAAATGCTGCCGTTATTAGAGCCTTATTAGAGCCTGGTGATGAAAACGGATGTTTTCTTATCCGTTTTCGGTGGTCAAGTGTGGATGGTCGAAAACGCTGCAAAACCGCTAGTGTGGAAGAAAAACTTTTTATCCGCTTTCAGGAAACAGAAAACGGAGGTTTTCGAAAACGCACTAGTGCGGACAGGGCCTTAGATTTCTCCCTTGAAGGGTCGCGTCACCAATTTTCATCTTGGTAACCGGGCTGAAATTTTCCCGTATGAAAAGATGATAAGATTCATCCCGGTAACTGAGCCAGCCCGATTACCGGTATCATGTGAAGAGGCCCTCAGTCCGTCGAACTTCCAGCGTCTCAACAACAAGGAATCGACGTTTTACAGGCTGGATTTTGTCTTTATTCCATGCAAACTTCGAGGGAATTGCATCGTCGGCCTTGAGTCTTCTTTTGAAAGCGTACGGATTTACAAAATCCTATGTTAAAGAGTGTTTGCTGCATATTTTCGTGCGGCGATTAACGTTGAAGTGTCAAGGATCTCGTTTCGTCCTCGTCATCGAAACTGACAATAACTTTGGTGGCTGCTGGCAATTTATACCAAGAAAAATCCGTGTTATTATAGCATTCGCGGCATAGCATTAGTGTGGCATTGTGTTTGAATTTCACTGACTCCGCCGGAGTCACTATGGCATCTAGACTGCGAGCAGTCTCTCTTTGGCTCGAAAAAAAATCTGTTCAGCGAAGGCGAAAAACGACAATAGCGCCTCGCACTCTTCGCCTTCGCTGCACAGACTTTTTTCAGACAAAACGGAGAGACTGCTCGCAGTGTGTTGTACTCAATTCAGGTCGCGTGACAATGGCGCACAAGTTAGCCGAAATTGACAGAGGGCTGGGGCGAACCGGGAGAGGGCGACAAGTTTAAAAATCGTCCCAATTCTCTACTTTCTGTGCGTACAAAATGGCGGTGTTTCAGGAGCGTTCGAATTCCTAGCGCACGTGCACCAACAAGCGCCTGCTCCGTAGGCTACGAACTATGGGAACTATTCAGTTTCCTCTCAATCTCACCGTTTAAATGCAGCACGACTGAGTTGTTTGTAGATCCACGATTTAAGCGCCAAATTCCTCAGATAGGATGCTGTCTCAAATTTATCAATTCGTACGATAAGCTCTTGCGACATCCAATTCAAGGGAAGTCTGTATTGAGTATTAGGGCCTGTTTACATGGAGGTGGGGGACCCCAGGTAGGTGAGGTGACCCGCCCAGCTGGGGTAGCCCGCCTCTCCACATAATCTCTCATTTTTATTTGATCATGTTTACATGATAGGTGGGGTAACCCGCCTAGGCGGGTTGCCCGGTCTGCCAGGTAGGGTAACCCTGTCAGCCGGGGTCGCATTTTGCCATGTAAACGACCCAAGGTGGGGTAGCCCGCCTAGCCGGGGTCGAATTCATGTAAGTTTGCATGTAAACGCGGGCCATTTTTCGACCACGGCTAGGCGGGTTACCTCACCTACCTGGGGTCCCCCACCTCCATGTAAACAGGCCCTTAATGCACGTTTCCTCCTCCCAAAACATTGGGATAGGGGTTAATTCAGTGGCGACACCGATTTGCTTGTACTCGTCTTGATCATAATGGATATTTAACTAGGCAAGGTGTCAACTTGATGAGTAAATGAGAAATCCGTACATTGGTAAACGAAATTTAATATGAACATGAGCAGATAGGGTAAGCAGTAAAGTATAACATGTTCTAAAAAGTCGCTAAAGCGAAAAAATGCCAATCTTCAACAACAGCTACGACAACAACTTTATTGTACCCTCCACAAAAATACAAGTCTATAGACTCCTTATAAATTAAGTACAAATTGAAAGGGTAGTGGCCCCCCTGAAATAACATCGTCTAGCGAAGAGATTAGTCCCCAACAGTTGGTCAGTATAATCCTTTTCCCTGTATCTTAAGCTCGCAATTCGTGAATTTTTCTGAGCTGACGTTTTACGAATATTATTTGACAGGAACCCCATACAAATACTGTAAATTCTTTACGCTTTGTCTACCCGTCAAGATGGTAGCTTAAACCGTGATAGGGTCTATTTCTTTCGCTTAAGTGACAGAAAATGAACAAAAAATCCCTGAAACATGTTTTGCTGCCGCTGTTTAATGCCTGAATTGTTTTTGTCTCAAGGACTAGTGTGGCTCAAGATCCACCCTCTACACTGCTGCAGCCTAAGCGATATGCTTAACCATGGCGTCGACATCATTGCATTCTCAAGATGACCAGGCTTATAGCCACAGAAAAGTTAAAATAACTATCTTGGCTCCTGCGTGGGGATCGAGCGCAGACGGACTTTCCACCACAAATAGAATGCTGGCTATTCAGTTAGCCAAATTTTCTAATACGCAAGTCACTTTCTTTTTACCAAGATGCACCGAGGCGGATAAGAAAGAAGCTCTGAGATGTGGTGTTAACATTCTTGAAGCAAACCCACTGCCTGGTTTTGCAGAACTGGAATGGCCCCCCTTTCCGCCAGAACATCTGCAGATAGACGTAATCGTTGGTCATGGAGTGATATTGGGTCGCCAGGCACAAGTTATTCGGTACTCTCACAAATGCAAGTGGGTTCAAGTGGTGCACATAGATCCGGATCAACCGGGAGTATTTAATTATGAGGGAATTCTATTTGGTTATGAGGGAAAAGAGAACCCCAGCGTTGAACTGAAGCTGTGCGAGATGGCTGATTTTGTGGTAGGAGTTGGGCCCAAGTTGACTGAGGCCATGCGTGGGTATCTTCGCCGGCGCCAAAAAGGTCAAGATGTTTTCGAATATACTCCAGGTGTTTTTGATGAGTTTGTGAGTGTTCAGCAAGTTGCTGGTGAAACAAAGCGCCGTAGAGTCTTGGTGACCGGTCGTGGGTATCCTGAAGATTTTGTGTCAAAGGGACTTGACATTGCAGCAAAATCCGTTGCTGCATTGTCTGACACTGATCTTGTTTTTGTCGGAGGCCCGGATGGAAAACAGGAGGAGGTCGCCATCCGATTGCTCAATTTCGGTATCCCTAGAAACCGCTTAATGGTGAGAAGTTACATCAACAGCCGAGAAAATTTGAAGCGATTATTCTGTGAGGTAGATCTTGTCCTCATGCCCTCCAGAACAACAGCCTTTGGTTTGATAGGTCTCGAGGCCTTATCAGCTGGTCTACCTGTGCTGGTCAGGAAGAACTCAGGGTTTGGAGAAGCTCTGGTCAATGTGCCATTCGGCTCCTCATTTGTCATTAACTCAGGAGATCCTCTTGCCTGGGCAGCA
This sequence comes from Astreopora myriophthalma, assembly GCA_014634185.1. Classification (NCBI taxonomy): domain Eukaryota; kingdom Metazoa; phylum Cnidaria; class Anthozoa; order Scleractinia; family Acroporidae; genus Astreopora; species Astreopora myriophthalma. Next base: position 1,534,029 of record BLFK01001075.1, on the reverse strand, counting down.
GCCATCGAGGTCTTGTGGAACAAAGACAGGAAGACGCGACTTCATGAGGCTAAGAATTTGCGTGAATCCTATGGAAAGAAATACAGCTGGGCCAAACAGATTAATAGTCTTGTGGAAAAGATGGTCAACCAAGTTTATGGTATGAATTAAAGATAAATTTGAATACTAGTATAGAAATAAAAAATTTCGCCGGTGACAAAACGAGAAGAGGAATGGGTCCTAAATGCACACATAAAGCGATCCCAAAGCATGCTAGGATCGTTTGGCTCGACGAAATGATGAGGCATTTCTCTTCGATACGTTGATTTGACTTTGCAGGTGGCTGTTCTGTCCAGCCAAACAATCCATGCATGCTTTGCGGTCGCATTTCGGACACAGGCCTCTACTCGTTTTGTTACCGGCGAATTGGATGTAATACGGAATGCGTGACTTCAATCGTTCTTTACTATTTTCGTGTCATGTATAATTTTTATCACACGATAATGACGTCAATAACTTGTAACCAGATCAGAGTTATCCAATACACCTGCACTGTAAAGGTCCGTATAATCCTGTTTACGGTCTGTTCATTTGGTCTGACGGTAAGCCTGGTGATACGGACTGTAAAAAATTCTATAAGTCTCTCTAATGCATCTCATTAGAGAGGCTGTAAATGTTTCAGAGTGTAAGGGAGTGTTTACACGTGAAAACTCGCTTCGGAGCAAAGTTCATTCCGGTATGACGTGGTGATTTCATATCGAGTTTACCTGGCATCGTTTTTCTCTTCACCTTGTGCCCACTACAAAAGACACCAGTTGGCGAAAATAACGCATGCGCCACCCATTCCAGTCAGCCGGGAGTCAATCTCGTTCCCAGAGCCCACGTATCCTTTGGTCAGGGCCAAAACAGGGAGCTTTGGAATTATCGATTTCCAGAACTACGTTGATTGCCTACTCGATTTATCAAACTGCTCATGCGTGAATTACCGGAATGTCGTGAATGACTAGGCGGCCAAACTTCACGATATCACGAAAAGAAACTTAGGTAAATGTCCAAGGTTTCAGTCTCGAGGTAAGCGTCGTACTAAGGTTACACAAAACTTTATTTCCCAAGAAAGCGTCAAATTAAGTTCTCAGGTTTCTACTTGCTAATCACACAAAACAGACGATGTCGATGTCGAAGTCGATGTCATAAAATTACTACACTAGTCAACCAAATTAACGTCACCGTCACGCAACTTTAATCTCTCCAACAGGAAGTAAAATTGCTTGTAAACAAAATCAGAACAGCTGAGCGGAGATATGTCCAGAAATGCAAGTAATTAGATGCACGCAGATTTTGGTAAGCGTCACGAAGTGTCCCCTTGCTCTTCTTCTCAACTTCAACATCACTTGTGTCCAGAAATACAGGCAATAAACTTCACAAAGTGTTCCCCAAACTGTGCTTTTCAACTAAACATAAACAGTTGCATTTACCCTGACCAAGAAATAACCGTAACGCAAACCCTAACCTTATTGTTAAAAATAGGCACTAGACGCTTGGACTGATGGACATCAAAATTGACTTGCATTTCTGGATATAAGTGAAATAAAGGGGGGAGAGAGGGCATCCTCCATACATGCCCTTTTCGATAGGTAGTATGTCTCGAGTTATTTTTAGATCGACTCCCACGCTGTACAGATCCCAAGGGGGTTAGGCAATAGCCAATCATATGCGGGGGATGAGTTCTCTGAGCGTCGGCTATCCACGCGGAACACATTCCCGCCATATGATTGGCTGTTGCCTAATCCCCTTGGGATCTGTATAGCGTGGGAGTCGATCTAAAAATAACTTGAGACAAATTACCCATAGAAAAGGGCATGTATGGGGGATGATTTTCTCTTTATCCCAAACTTTGGTATATGGGTGACTGCCAAAACCCGTCGGTAAAACCGCTAAAACATCTCTTTTCATAATCACAACCGCTTTGAAAATTTGATATTGCTTTTCTTTCAAAGCCTAATGGGACTTTCCCAAGCTTTTCGAGTGCATATTGTAAGCATATGCCGTGTATCCGGAACTCCTAAATCTTGGAGTCTGTAAATTTATTATTCCAGAGCTCTTGTGTCTTGGCGGTGACCAAAAGATACGTGGGCTCTGGGAACAAGATTGGCCGGAGTCTGATCTCACACCGAAATGAGAGCTTGTTCGTTGATTACATGACGCCGGTGCGAGGTTTCGCGCCGGAGCGAAAATCTTGCTCCGGTACAGTAACTGGGGCGAACTCGCGCCAGTATGAACCTTTCCAGTATGGCATTTTCTGGTGGTATCTTGCAAATGAATACAGAGCCACGAGAGGGACCTGGTGTGAACTCACTCCGGTACGAAAGTCGCCCTGGTAACACCCCTTACACTAGAGCAATTGCTGTACGTACGTGAAGTGGAGTTTGCGGTCTGTAAGCTGCATGGCATTAAAGGAAGTTACATTGGTGTACTGCCAGCCGATAGGGGCAAGGGACCTTGTGGTTTGTACGGACTGTGAAGTCAATATACGGACCGTGAAGAGGAGTTTACGGTCTGTAAAGTGCATGACATTAAGAGAACTTGCAGTACAGCACTCCCAGGCGACAGAGCCAATAGGCGTTACGGTCAGTACGGACCGTAAAGTAAACGTATCGACCATAGAGAGGACTATATGGTCCGTAAATTGCATGACATTAAAGAAACTTACCGTACCGCACCACCAGTCAGTAGCGCGGAAAACTTACGCTTACGGTCGAAAAAAGGGCAATGGAACGTATCCCATTTAACGCAACAGTGGAAACTGTTAAAGCCTGTTTGACACATGTAAAAATTTACGCGACAGTGGAAATCCACCTTACGGTCCGTACATTCCGTACGGACCGTCAAGTAAACTTACGGACCGTGAAAAGATTTTTACGGTCCGTAAACTGCATGACATCAAAAGAACTTACACTATTGCACTCTCTGGCGATTGGAGAAAGAGGGCTTACGGTTCGTACGGACTGTGAGATGAACATACGGACCATAAAGAGGAGTCTAAGGTCCGTAAATATCGTGACGATAAAGGAACTTACAGTACTACACTCTTCTAGGGGCAAGAGGTCTCACGGTACGTACGGTCTGTACGGACCATGAACTGAACATACAGACTGCGTAAAGGAGTTCACAGTTTGTAAAATGTACAGTTTTGCACTCTTAGTCGGTTTGCCGTTGTAGTTCGGCACGGAATAGAAATACACGCGCTGTAAAGGGGACATTTCTCTTGCTAAATGCAAGAGGAACGATGTTGTCAAAGGAAAGCTGTTATTATTTTAATTGGTACATGTTTTCTTTGCATTCAAAGTAACCCTTCTTGCCTGGCTCAAGGTAAATTACCCTTTTTAGCTCGAGCTTTAGTCAATCTCCGCCTGTAGCAGAATGTGCACTCACATGACTTAGATCAGGGCTTAACTCATGGCTGTGGCGTTTACTGAATCTAGAAGTTTCTACAGCTGGAGTATGCCACAGTGGAATGACGAGCAGGGCAGGCAAGCGTTGAAAATCACGATGTACATCACGAAACGGCAATTAGCATTGTTTTGCCTCCCTTACCACCGCTTGTAAGGGGACACGAGGATACCAAACGTGGGCGTACTTATGGGGCCCTAAATGTAAAAGTATTATTTAGGTCTTGTTCTGAAATATTTTGTGTTATTTAACAAAATGCACAGATAGTTGTTCTGTAGTTTATAAATCGCAAATTTCGCTAACCTTGAGATTTATACATTGCAAGAATGTCTCTTTCCCATTTATAAATCGCACAGAGCGCTAGTTAGTCGTTTGTACATAGCTGTCAGTATGAACGTTCAATGATCTGTTGTAGTCTAACGAAAATAACCACACATTTCCGATCAAATGAAAAGGAACAATTACGCCTTAAAGCCTTAATCAAAACGAACACGTAGCCTATTTCAGAGTCAGTAGTTTACGTGCTTTCATCATGAACAAAAGCTTATAACGTGAAGCAAGATTTAAGTTTCAAGTAGTTCTCCTTAAGAGGCAAGCGAAGGACTGATATTTGAGTGTGAACTTTGTTCTTTGTAGTTGTTAGCTGTATATCGCGTGTGCGATATAAGTCGCAAAGGCGACAAGGCTACTCTCTACGGTTGTCTTCAGGGCAATCAGCCCAGACCCTTTGAGTCCAAGGTAGTGTGACTGATCACGAAGAAATAGTGGTTTGGAGTCCGATTCAGAGCCAATGGCAAATGATTGAGAAAAGCAAGGGTAAATGCAAGGGCAGAGGCTTGAGTTTCAAACAGACAGGGAGAATGAAACCAAGAATTAACCAAAGACAAATAATATTGTAAACAGGTTCAAATATCCACGTCCATATATCTATGTGAATTTACTGTAAATTAAACTCAGTACTTGGAGCAGTAGCAACAAACCGAGTTCACACCTGACTTGGCGGTGATGCGAAACGGAAGAGACAGGTATTCTACAGACGATAAAGAGCCAGCACGTGAGCTAAGCGTCAAACATGGCCTGTTTACTGATGACAACTAATAGGCTCTTTTCGGTAATAAGGTTGTGGATAACCTTACCCTGGAGACAACTGTGGAGGGCCGCCTTGCTAGAGCTTCTGCCTCGGCCACACATGCTGGCTTGAAAGCCTGGTTTGCGTACGGTTCACAACGATCGTTGCGATTGTATGGAGACCGAAAACTCAGCGAACGTTTCCATCATTGCAACTGCAATGGCAGAGATAGAAAGGCCTTTCCTCAAGGGCACATCTTTGATTTGTAGCTGCCATATTTCGAACGGTTTCGCCAATAATTTAAAAAATTGTGCTTTCCTTGTATTTGGGAGCCATGCCTACTCTAATTTTTCTTGTTACTGCTGCGGACATTTGGTAATTATTGATCGCATGAAGGATCGCGGTAACCCCTGCGTTGCAATTGCTACGATCGTTGCGATCACTTGGAAACCAGGCTTTAAGGGAGCACGCTTAACCACAGTGCTTTGCGGGCCGTTGTTGTTGTTATCCAGGAACTCGTTTCTGCTCCTCGAATGCCGATCTGTCAGAGACAGGCGAAAATATTCCAGAGCAGAGTTGGACGAAAGCTGTTCGGATTTGATCGACGTCGGTAACCAGCAAAAATGAGCATAGTTGCCATTTTCTGTGATACAGAAAATGTTGAATATGGCAGCTTTGTCTGCATTGATTGCATTCTGGTTGCATGAGAATGCTCCTTTAACCATCTAGAATTCCTGCCAAAGCTGTACGCCTTCTTTGAGATACCATTGTAAAGATAACAGCCCACAAATAGTATCTCTATATTAAATCGCTGATCCACAATTAGTAAATCACATCGCGATTTATAAAAAGCAAAGAGACGTTCTTGCAATTTATAAATCGCAAGGTAAGCCAAATTTGCGATATATGAATTACGTGTTTATGTATTGGTCTTCTAGAAGTTCTGATGTTCTTGGCTTTCTTCATCATTTTTCTTTTTTTTAATTTCAATTTATTATTATTATTATTATTATTATTATTATTATTTATTTATTTATTTTTGATGGGGTGGCAGTGAAAACGATCAATTCTTATGTGATGCTTGTGATGTTTTGTTGACTGGTTACAGCATTTCTGTATACCGTTCCTGTTACTTGTAATGATTTTCGGGTGAGAGTTAAGAGTTAAGACTGAGGACCCATCGGCACAACGTAAATCTTTCGCTATTTTGCAAATTTTGCAGTGGAATTTGGAGGAATTATATTTTGAGGACAACATTTCTTTATTGTAAACATACATTTCTTGTTTCCGGCAGGAGCTACATATTCAATTTCATTTGATCGACGTATGCCGTTACTGGAGAATTCAGTTGCTGTTCTTTTAATTTGAGCAGTACTGAGCGAGATGCGGTTGCCAAATAGAGGCGAATTCTGTCACAAATCTTGGTCTGACTTCGCACACACTAAGGTTGTGTCACGCTGAAAAGCCGTGAGCAAACGATCGAGAAAATGGGGACTCGAAGAAAGAGATTTGGCAGAAGGAAACGATCCTAACTGTTGGCTGTGCATCGCCTGTGAACAAAATAGCTTGGATTTAATCTAGGCCTGGAAAGCTGAGCAAAATTGCCGTACTGCATTAATGCATGTACTAAAGGAACTAGCATCTATGAAATTCTGTTTCGTTCATTATACCCAAATTTACTGTTTTAATCACTGTAAGGTACATTACATTCTTAACTGCACCATGGGACCCTCTGAAGTTCATTTTAGCGGATTAGCCACTAATTCAAGTGATGTATTTTGTAAGCTTTGACAAAATGTCTTGCTAGTGAGCTGAACTTTTGGCCATGCCAAATACAGTCGAACCTGTATATAACGGCCCTGCATTAAGCGACCAGTTTTCAAAGTCCCGATTTTTCGGTCATACAAACGCTGCATTTGTTACCTGTATTAGGCGGCCACCTCTATTAAGCGGCCGCGGCCACACTGTAGGAGTCCTACGTTTGTCTTTCTTTGTTATTTTTACCTGTATTAGGCGGCCGCCCTTAAACGGAAACTAAGCCACATGTCATTTTATGCGGTATTTTATTGTTCAAAATGTGATCCATCATCACTATAAAGAAATAACATGTATAAGCTGATAATCGGCCGTTTAGTATCTTTAACGCTTTCCAGATGTCCGCAATGAAGTGCAAAATCACGAACGCAAAAAATGTTCATTTTGAGTATGCTTCACTCTTTAGCTAGCAATTCCTCTTCAATTAGCTTGTTCTTGAGCCAGGTGATGGAGAATGAACCGCCTTCGAACGTATACTGGCAAGGGATTTCCAGGCCAGAACCTCCACCTCTGTTAACTCGCTTGCCCTTTATGCCGTTTACGGTAACTTTCCCGTTGTTTGTTGCATGGCCGTTTCAAAAATTTGGTTAGCCACAATTCCATCAACTTAGGGACATCTTTAATCACCTCATAATCGTCCATCATTTCATTAGGGTGAGAATATGGTTTCGAAGCGGTTTGTCACGTCTAAAGCGTTGCTTGTCCTTGTGTCCTTGCATGAAATGTTTTTGTATGATACGCTATTATCGAAATTGACATTAGACCACTTCCAGTAAGTATTTTCAAGTCCCGAGGGTGGCCGTTATATGCAGGTTCGACTGTAGAATAAGAGTCAATGAACAATTACCATTGCCGGTTAATGAATTTCATTTATTAATGACCACGGCAGTTACAATTATCGATGTCAGTGAAGGACAGCCAAGCAGTGTAACGTGTGCAAAGAACGAGGCGTACTCGTAACTGTACTGACTGTGTTTCAATTCCCGTGTCAATGGTGATGCCACGCTCCCAGAACGAGGCATAATCATACGGTACTTTTGTTTACTCTAGTGATTGTGGCTCAAGTGAGGCTGCAATGCGTTGGCAGTAGGGACTGTTCACTTCTATTTACGGTCTGTATGTTAAGTTCACGGACCGTAAAGCCTGTTGACTAGCGAGAGTGCAGTACTGTAAGTTCCTTTAATGACATGCAGTTTAGAGACTGTAAGCTTGTCTTCACGGTTCGTGCGTTAAGATCACAGACCGCACGGTTCGTAAAGCACTTTGCTTAGCGAGACTGCAGTACTATAAGTTCCCGTAATGACGGGCAGTTCGGTTACGAACTATAAATATGTGCTCACGGTCCTTATGTTAATCACAGTCCATATCAGTGCGGCAATATTGGACAGGTATGAACCTGATGGCAAAGGCATCTCAGAAGACAAGTCTTACTGAGACTGAACCGAAACAAGAATGTATACAAAAACATAAACACGATCCAAGGTCGTTTAATTTAGTGTACAATCTTGTAAACATGTCCGCTTTGCTTCACTTTACTTCACTTCACTTCTTCAGCTTTAGTTTGTGGAGCAGGGTTGGCGCAGTGGTGAGGGTGCTTGCCTTCCACCAATGTCACACCAATGTGTCCTGGGTTTGATTCTCGGACTCGGCGTCCTACGTGGGCTGAGTTTGTTGATTCTTTACGCTAATGAAATTGATTTCATCAGATAATAACTGTCATTATTAATTAATAATAATAATTATTATTATTATCATTAATTAATAATGTAAGTCATTACCTGATGAAATTATTATTATTATTATTATTATTATTATTAATTTCAATTAATTAAACTGGTTAATTGCCCTGGTAAACCTATTTCATCGCGGGCGACTTCAACATAGAGCTCCTAAAATCTGAAAGTTGTAATTACGCCCATAATTTTCTACTCGCTGGTGAGCTGCTCTTTTATCCACTTACTAGATAAAGCTGCACGTGTTTACGGTAATTCTGCTACCTCAATGCATAACATACCGTCTTAAACAACATCATCCGTATTTCTCCAGATGATGTGATGCTTTGCCTTAGCATTTTGCATTTTGCGGCACAGGAGGAAGAACTTTACTCAATCCTTAAGTCAGTATACCTTTATGTATCTCGACTAAAAAAAATCCTGTGTTGACGGTTTCTGGTGTTTATAGCCCAAATATTTTCAAGCGTCAACCATGATACCCTGTTGCCTTATAAAGCAAACTTAAGATAATTCCAAGCCAACAAAGCCAGCTGTTGATGAAAACGCACAAGTTTCAATCTGGAACCAAACATGTAATGTCCTAGTTTTTTGGCAGCGGGTGAAGCGACAACTGTGAGGGTAATCTTAGTCCCAGGCGGGACTCGAGTCTACGACCTCCATAACTCCGGTCACATGCTCTGACCACTGAGCTACAAGAGCTCCTGCTGAGCTTGGTCGTTTATCCAGGCTCTTATACAAAATATCCCACTGGTCTAGCTCAGTGATTAGAGCAGTGCTACGGAGGTTGTAGGTTCGATCCCTGCCTGGGACTCCGATTCCTTTTCAGTGGTTCCTTCGCCTGTTGCCAAGCAACTGGCGTGTCACCTTTCTAAAGGGTACATTACATCATCACCACTATCAACAGTTGCGTCAACCAAACATGCCTTGCAGTTTTCACCTCTCAAGAGTTTTTTATGACATTTGGGTTGCTCGTGTCGTGCATTAATTTTGACTTGTGCCAGACTCGCCCTTTACAAGTGGCTCCAGGGTACTGTCGCCGGTCATCATACACTTATCTTTACGAACCGATCATCATGCACCCTGGGCCGTGTATGCTAATATACTCAAAGCTCTATGGGCCACAGTGTGATTGTTATTAACTCATATTGCAAATAGGCCATTTCCAAGTTCATGTCAGCCTCTTTTTGAAAGCGAGTCCAAGTGCGAGAGTTTAGTGATGGTAATTAGTTTTACTTCGCATAGGAATAAAAGGAAATTTTCATACAAAACACTTTGCACTTAGGCTCGCTTCGTAAACAGAGGCTGAAGTGAACTCAGAAATGGCCTATTTGTTGACCAGGCTACGATTGATTGAAAATTCCATATTCAATTTCAGGATATTTTAGGGCTTTCGATGGCTGTTTTATTTTATTTTTTGTTTTTTTGTTTGTTTTTTGTTTTGTTTTGTTTTTTTAACCCAAAAAGTCCCAACTGTTTATCAGAATAATTTGGCATGTATATTTGAATGTAGTGCTTGCATAGAAATCCGGTTTAAATTTAAACGTGTTGATTTCAGTTTAATTAAGAATTGGTTCATGCTTAACGTGCGTATATCGAGTTATGGATGGACTTGGGAAGTTTGGAGAGCACTAAAAAAGCTAGAGTTGCTCGAGGCGATATGGTTCTTTCTTGCTCTCGAAACTTCCCGCGTGCACCATAAGGTCGAGACACACTAGGCGACAAGTTGCTGCAACACGTCGCGGAGACTTGTCGCTGCAAAAACTCGCCTCGTGTGACATGGTGAATTTTTGTAAAAATGGCGGTCGCTGCAACAGAATTTTGTCGCTGCGATCAGTCGCACGAATTCAAACCAGTTTGAATTCGTGCGACTGATCGCAGCGACAAAATGAGTGAAAACTCCATTGTCGTGCCGTATGTACAGTTCTGTGCCATGTCGCTGCGACAAAATACAAATTCACGAATGAGAGTGCTTCATTTATCTTCCCGCGACACCTCGGGAACTCGTTCAAAATGGCGACTGAACATTTGGTAAATTAGGTCACATTCCCCCTCATGCGAAATTATAACGCGTGCAACGAAAAGATTCGGAGGCAGTGCATACGGAGCGACTAGTCTCTGCGACGTGTTGCAGCGACTTGTCCCCTAGTGTGTCCCGACCTTAACTCGATATACGCACGCTAAGCATGAACCAATTCTTAATTCAACTGAAATCAACACGTTGAAATTTAAATCGAATTGCGGATGTATGAAGAAGCATATGGAAAGAAAGTCGGTGAATTAAAAATAAAAACGGTTATTTGCTGTCTTCTATTCCGTTCGCGTTCGCATCTTTATTTTTGTTGTTGTTGTTTGTTTTTCAGGGACTCCGCAAGAGATATATTTGCGGGGGCCCGAGGCCTTAAGAGCTTACAACGAGGCCCTTAGTGAAGGAGAGATCCGTGCGAGAAGGATTCCAATCATGTTGATTGGGCAGGACCGCTCTGGTAAAACCAGCCTAAAGAAGTCACTCAGGGGGATACGGTTCAACCCAGATGAGGGAAGCACTGTAGGGATCGATGTTGATCCGTCCTATTTCAAAGTAACTACTGAAGTTTGGAAGGCGGGTAAGAAGGAAGCAGAAGTCACTGAAGAAGCAACTTCTTATGAGTACTATGCAGCTCGCCTGGTTGTTGACACTTTGAAGGAGCAAGAACGCATTGCTAAAGAAAGTACCGTCAAGGCTATGCAGTCTGAAAAGTCTGAAGCGAGCTTTTATGATCAAAGTGCTGTCAAGGAAGCTACACAATTTAGCCAACCAGCCGATCCCGGATCAGAAGAAGAAGAAGAAGAAGAAGAAGAAGAAGAAGAAGAAGAAGAAGAAGAAGACGAAGAATTTGATAATTTCACCGTTGGTGTCGACAATTCTCTTGTTTCTTCCGAGATACCAGAGGATATAGAAGCCTTAATCAAAACTTTACTGCTGGAAGCTGACAAGATTAAAGATGAAGACGACATCTATTCAGTTTTGTGGGATTTTGGTGGGCAGTCAGTTTACTATGCAACTCACCCCCTGTTTCTTACATCAAGAGCACTGTACCTTCTGGTTTATGACCTCAGCCGAGATCCTCACGAAAGAGCCCATCCTGAATTGAAGGAGGGAATGTACGGCCAAATTGAAGACAGCTATTGTATGAAAACTAACCTCGATTATCTGGATTACTGGATGACATCTATAGCCTCTCTGGCCAGCCAAGGTGAAGACCATGAAATGAACTCTGAAGTGCTCCCAGACAAACTTCCTCCTGTGATGCTAGTTTGCACTCATGCCGATGAACCTTATAAGACGGCGGATCCCCAAAAACTAGCCCGTGAGGTGTACTGTTCTTTAACGCCCAAAACGTACAGTACGCAATTGTACCGTGGTTTCTTTGTGGTGGACAACACCAAATCAGGGCTGAAATCTGAGTGTTCAGAAGTTGAGCGCTTACGGGACACAGTTCTCGCGGTTGCCAAGGAGCTACCACAGATGAAGGAAGTCATTCCACTTAAGTGGTTGCAGTATGAGAGGGCACTTCAAAGCACTCTTAAAAAGGGCCGCAAATGGATTTCTCTTAATGACGCAAGACGGATCGCATCTGAGGTGTGCAACATTCACGACGACAAAGTGTTTGCAACACTGCTCAACTTTTTGCACGATCAGAGAATTGTGATACATTTTGATAACTCTGCTAAATTAAACCAGTTGATTGTCTTGGACCTTCAGTGGCTGGTTGATGTTTTCAAGACAGTGATAACTGTTAGGCCCTGCGATCTCCAAGAAAAAAGAGACATGATAGAATTGTGGAAGAAACTAGAACAAACAGGAATTTTGGACGAGAAGCTATTGCAACATGTTTGGGCTCCTTTGTTAGACGAGCACTATGAAGAAACCTCGCATAGCTTCGTTGAAATCATGGAGAAATTCAGCTTGTTGTGCCCGTGGCCTTCATCCGATTCATCATGTGGCCAGCAATACTTGGTGCCATCCATGTTGATGTCGCATCCACCAGAGGACATCATCAAGTTGGTTGCCTCTGCTCAAATTCCTCCTCTGTCCGTGAAGTTTGAGTCCGGGCATATTCCACTGAGCTTGTTTCCGCGCCTTATGTTGCAGTTCTTTCAGTGGGGCAAAGACAAATTTTGGAGTTCAATGAACCCGGAGTTGTACCAAAATTTTGCGAGATTTTACACTGCTGGAGACGAATCCTGCTCTGTTGTTCTTCGATGTCATTCCTCCTCCATTGAAGTCGTCGTTCACAAAGGAAATGTCGCTCAACGAGATCCGGAAGATTTACAATCAAAGCTTAACAACTCTCACCACACTGAGCATGATGAATTTTCAGTGTTTTGTGCCCGTGAAGTGTACAGAGAGCTGCTCTCGATGCTTGCGTATATGCGCACGGAGTTCGGCTGGTTGAAGAATATGAGATATGAAGTAGGGTTTATTTGTCCGATCTGTTGCCCTGGAAGGTCCGTCAACTATTGTCGCACTCATAACAAAAAGGGTTGTGCACGAGAGTCGTGTTTCCATTTCTTGTCTGAGCTTGAGGTGCGCGATGCCAATCAGTTCATTACTTGCAACGAGCCGGCGTCAGCTGCTGCAGTGAATAAAACTGTCCACGTCAAGTATTTTGAAGCTTGGTTTGCATGTCGAGACGGACAGGTAATGCAAGTGATTAATTCATATAGCGTTTCAGTGATTGCATCTTTGATGTTCCTTTGTTAAATGCAAAGCACAAGCTTTGGTAGAATGAGAACCCTCGTGTTCACTTTCAATTTCGATTAGGGATCAATGCATTTAAGACAGATTGTCAGTGTGACCCCATGGGTGCTATAAAATGACTGGGAAGGTCCTAATATCCTTACTCCCGCAAATGCGTATCCAGCAAGGGGGTGGGATGAGGGTCATGCTCAGTCGCTATTTCTTGTGCTTTTGTTTCTGTCATTTGGACAGGACATTAGTGCATTTCATTTCTCTCGTTGAATCAGCGGTTTACTTCATCCAGTTTGTTATCTGTGTGGTCTGAAGATGTGTTTGGTTTGAGATATACCAGTTGGTATTTTTTTATGGAGTTTTCTAGACTGAAAGGCTGGTTTCCGCATGATCGCTACTATCACTTAAAGACTAACAAGTTCAGCGATCGTCTTGTCCACACTAAAACCGCTCTTGAGCGATCGTTGCCATGACAAATTTATCAGTATTCACTGATCCATGGGCTGGATCCAGATTATCTCTCTCACTTTCTAGTGATCTTATGGAAACTAGTCAGCTGTGGAAGTTTCAACGTTATGTCAACTTCTTTCCTCAATAATTGCAGCGACAGTAGCGATCATAAGGAAACTAGGCTTTTGTGTATCATAGGAGGCAATGTTCGGTCGCGCTCGCCACGTACCTCGGCCGCCTCACTAGCAAAACTTAGGGAATGCTTTTAGTCAAATTCCAAGATGGGTGAGATTTGACGGAAAGCCCATCTTTTCGTTACTATTATCACAGACACCTGAAGAGTTGGCTTCTGAACTTGAACTTGAACTTGAAGGGAGTGTGTCGCCTCCTTGCGATGATGTCGAGTTCGAAGGTACGTTTACTTTTTAATTTCCACGTTGTCTATCAAACCTGAATATACTGGCGCCGCGTATAGCAGTCATACTGTGTATCACAGTCACCGAATAACTTCCTCAAAAATCATGCCTCAGATTTACTGTAAAGTTGGCCTTAATATACCGGTAGCGGTCACGAGCGAATTTATGACCCCTTTCCTTCGGTGATCTCGGTTCGGCATCTTCGTCCAGTCACCGACCTTGGAAAAGATATATGTAGAGGGAAAAGGAGAGGAACCAAAAACCACCTAAATTACTCATAATTGACCCATAAACCGTACCAGAAACAAAGAAACACAAGACTGAAGCAAGGTCAGCTATTTTTTATTTTAAATCGTAAATATTTTTCTAATTTTGAGAAAAACCGTTTTCCCCATACAAATCCTTATATTTCTACTCTTGCGTAGTAATATAG
>BLFK01001075.1:1504711-1514937 GCA_014634185.1 Astreopora myriophthalma | reverse complement strand
CCCCTCCTGGGAGGGGCTCAGATAGATTGAAGAGGCAGCTAAATGACGTTAAGCCCCAGCTAAATGATCAAACTGTTTCGTCCAACATCGTGTGCGAGCTGTGTTGCCCAGGGTGGCAAAACGATCAAACATTTCTTAGCAGCACAAAACGTTGAACGAACATGTTTGATCTAAAGCAAACATATGTTGAGACAGTTGGCGAAACGCTGAAACATGTTTATCGAACACGACGATGTTAGACGAAAATGTTTGATCATCTAGCCGTGGCTTTAAGCTATCGTAGTGTTCACGCAATCAGGAGTACAAAAGAGAGAGACTTAAGGTTAGATAGTGCGAGTGTGTTGCAGTCTTGACGAGAGATACGTTGTTTACGTTTGTAAATAAACCCGTGGACACTGCAGCAGTGTCGTCGCGTTACACTACACATGACTTATTCAATTTGTAATTAGCCCTATTCACTATGTATCTTAGCTTTAAACCTTTGTTATATTTTAGTGTAATATAATTAGCGTTCATTTGTAATTTACAGGGTTAGATTTTTGTGGCCACTATGTCATCGTTTTGTAAGAGTGAGTGAGGCAGCGTTTACACGAGCGCGGTTTCATTTGTAACCGTATCGTTTTCGATGCGGTTACGCCTTCCGTTTACACGACACCGATCGAAACCGTTGCCGAAACCGGGTCGATTTGAAACCACTGCCAAAATTGGAGCGTTTTCAAAACGATACGGTTTCATCTGTCGTGTAAACAGTGTGTGTTTTCTCAACTTTTAATCGAACGCAACGAACTACCTTTTACAACAAAAATCTCACAAGTCCGCCAAAAAACGCCCTCCGGGGAGTCCAAGCCCTGCGCTGCCCAATCCCCGCGGGGCCAAACTAAACAAATATATGCAAAAAACTGATTCACAACACAGCGAAACCGCATCGATTTGAGTACGGTTACCATTTTGGTGGGAAATTGGCATTGTTCGATTCAAAATGGTGGATTCTTTCTTCAATCGTACCCAGATCGCTTTGGTCTGTGATGACTTCAGCATGACGTAAAGAGTACGAAATCGGTTCCGTGTAAACACTTCCAAACCGCATCGATTTCGATGCGCTTTCGAAGTCGTGAAACCGTATCGATGTGAAACCGCGTTCGTGTAAACGCAGCCTGAGTGTCCTCGTTTTTGGCATTTTTGACGCAACGTAGCCGAGTGGCTGAAGGCGCGTGCGCCAAACCCCGTGCAACCCGGAGGTCCCAAGTTCAATTCCAACTCAGAGACTCGTCTGTTTTTTTTTTTTGTTTTTTTTTTCCTCTTTTTGTTTTTCTTCTACGATTCGGATCTCCAGTCTTTTTTCTTTTCTGAAAAGAGAAACCTCGCCCTCCACCAATCAGACCCGGGTTCGCTTCCTGGAATCTACGTCATATGTGGGCTGAGTTTGTGTTTGTTCTCGACCTTGCTCCGAGGGTTTTCTCCCTCAGAAAAAAAAGGGAGGAAAAGAGAGAGAGCCTGGGAAGGAGGCTGGGAAAAAAACAGCAAGCAGCTGATTCCAGCTGGCTGTGAGCTGCGTTCCAAGGTCATGCATGGACCTTATTGCGGCTGCCAGGGGCGTCATATATATTCTTTCGGTTCGACCTTGTTGAGCTGCGTCGTTGCTGTACTTTGTGACGGCGATTAGAAAGCGAGACAGTTACTTTGTTACGGTTAAAACTTAGTCCTGCACAGACGCGACTCATATAGGGCAGTACGTGTCATGATTCTGGAGATAATTTCAAAACAGGCTCAGCCGAGTTATCTTTCCTTAAGGGTAAAAAATAACTCGTGTGCCGACATAAAGCAACCTTATATGTGTTTTCAACCGATTCGGCAATGCTATATTGCCTTATATCACGAATTGTACTGCTAGTGGGTTTCCATACAGTGCCCATCCTTTCAATGATTTGAGTAGGACATACTTCAATTTGTCGTCTAAGTGAGAAACCCTGATCCTAACACTAGAAACTGGTACCGTGCAGGAGGATCGATGAATATCGACCAGTTAGCCATTATCAAGGACTAATGCAATTTATGAGTCTCTTTTATATCAAGGAATTCGGTAAACAGAGTGTCGTTACCGCCATCACGTTGTGCTCCCGTCGGTAAGACCTCCTGTTCCGGGCCTGGCACATGTGGTGCTCCCTGAATACCACCGGCCAATTTTGTTATGGGTGGGGACAATCTCGTCCTCAGAGCCTTCGTTACCCTTATCCAGCGGAACGGCCAACGGACGCTCTGGAAGACCACAAAATCCTGGTTCCGGTTTGTTTGCGCTTGCGTTGAGTCTCGTGAAAAACAGTCTTGTCCCCAGACGTTTATAATTTTGAAATTTGTTCAAACATGAACGACGTAAGTAACTTGAACCTTCTTCAGACTCCTTTGATAATTCGATTACTGTGAACTGTTGAAGAGCTATTACAGTCGAACCATATCAAGTGTATATAGTTAGATTCTGTTCCTCAGTGCATGGAATATTTGATTACATCACAGGCAACCCAAGCGTGCTATGTGTGTAATCGGGGTTTGAAGGTCATTAGTAAAAATTTCTAATATGTATTTCCAAGAAATAAAAACAAATCTTTCTTCAATAGGAAGTCTATCCTTTTTTTCTATCCGTAGTAAATCGCCTTTTAGTCCACTAAAGTTAATATTCGTTGCAATATTACGCGCAATTTGGACATTTGTGGCTCGAATTTTAAGCACTCATGTGTACCGTATGTTACAACGACGTGAGCATCGAGAAAATAATCATAGAAGGGAAAATCGACGAAATGGCGTTAAAACCGGCTGAAAGGCACAAGGCGGCTGTGGAATACAGGTAAGAAGGCTTTACAGGTTATATTATGATTATGTTCTCGATCCTCACGTCGTGGATGTAACATACGATACACATGAGTGCTTAAAATTCGAGCCACAAATGTCCAAATTGTGCGCAGTAATGCAATGAATATTAACTTTAGTTGACTAAAAGGTGATTTATTACAGATAGAAAGAATAGACTTCATATTGAAGAAAGATTTGCTTTTATTTCTTGGAAATACATATAAGAAATTTTTACTAATGACCTTCAAACCCGATTAACCCTTTTGGTTAGTAATATATCAAACACGAAGAAGAGTGTTTCGTCAGATATCCAAACACCGAGAAGCGAGTTGTTTTTTAACCAAATTCGAGGTGTTTGGATAGAGGATGAAACACTCTTTTGAGTGTTTGATATTGCTTCTCAAAGGAATCAGTATTATAAGAGAAATTTGAGTTAAAAATTTCAAAAATTTTATGCTAATTAAGATCACATATCCAAACTTCCTTCACGGTAGTGATTTCTTTTGTTTGGGCTCATGAATTGTTAATGAGTTTGAGAAAGTTTTATCATATGTGTTCACGATTGGATATAGATACAGGGTACGTAAACAAACTGGACTGTTCTCTTATCTTGATGCCACTGTCATTGTAACATCGACTTGTGGCATTTAAAATTCGATTAAAGCGTTTAAAACAATTTGTACATGGCAACATAACAAATGTATTGATCATAACAAAACATTAGAAACCTTCAGACAGGCCTCAGAGCCCACCTGTGAATGGCCCTTCTTGGGGAAAATGCAATCCCCTTCCTAAAGGCTGCGATCCCTTTGGTCAGCACCAGGGATGCCTGTTCCGCTGAATAAGGGTAATGCAGGCTCTGGGGACGAGATTGGGGAAAAATGTCGATAAATTGGTATCGAGTGTGCGCGAAGGTAGTCTATTGCAGATTGGGTGAAAGAAAAATTAAAGATTAAATGCCAAGTTCCCAACACCATGGCAGTAATCCTGTCAGGCTTTAATTAAAACATAGCTAAGAATTTCAAACTTAACTCCGCTATATTTTGATTTGCCACTTCCAGTGGCGTCGAACTTGGGGCGATGGAAGTTCTCTAGGTTCACACAAGGAATGCGCAATCATCCCAGGAGATCCTGTTGGTGGATGCCTCCCTTGTACCCCACCAGAGGTCGGCTGACCGTGTCATGTTCGGACTACAATCTTTGAGGAGTTGTTGCTGGGGCTCGGCAGGTTCGCTCTCATCAGGGCAGACTCGTCACGTGTCTCTGGACGTAGTGCACCCTCAGTACCTGGTCGCAGAAGAGTTTGTGGAGGGGGACGGTGTGTCCGTAGAGAGGCCTTGGGAGGCTTGGTGCGTTTTGATAAGACCCAAGGGGCGAGCATCCTCGATATGAGTGACACGGGCTAGCCCGGCAATATTCTCAAAATGAGTTACAAAAACTGAGTTACTCAAAATGAGTTGTAAAAAGTAAAAGTCTGCTTTGCTGGAGCACGCTTGCCAAACCAACCATACAATTGCGTGGGATAATTCCGCTAAAATTATCACCACAAACCGGTGGTATCATCAACGCCTTTGTTTGGAAGCGTGGCACATGAACTCCGCCTACGCTCCTTTGAACCGAAATAATGACGGCCTTTTACCCGACACCTATTTACACCTTATTAAAAGAAATGGTCGTAAATTAGTGAGAATACAAAAGGATTCTTGTTGCAGTGTTAGATCGCCCCTGATGAAGGCACGAGGCAGGAGTGTCGAAACGTTGGGTCATGAATTGTAGCTTTTCAAGTTACGTTCATTAAATCTTCAAACCAGAGTAACATCAAACTACGTCTACTTGGTTGATTTTAACTCCTAACTATTCTGCAGAAAAGTCTGAAGGCCCAAGGTTCACAGTGTTCGTACTCTTAAGAGCTTTTCAAATTCAATGACTTTCCAGGACCTTTTCCATGACTTTTAACAGTTTTCCATGACCGAAATTTCGAAAACTCTCAAAATCATGCTTGTTTGGGGGTATTTTCTGACGTATAACTCGCCTTTATTTTACTTTGTCCTTGCCTCCAAATCTGCAATAATTTACCTACCACACATAACTATAATTTTCCATGACTTTCCATGACCAATAATTAAATTCCATGACTTTCCAGGCCTGGAAACTGAAATTCTAAAATTCCATGACTTTCCAGGTTTTCGATGACCCGCGCGAACCCTGGGTTCATTATGTTAGTTTTCTGATTATTTATCTTTAATCCTGAATGCCAGATATATTTAACTTAGCAAATAGATGACAGAAGGATGCCTTATCGGCCACGTAGGAAGGTAGGTAGGTATAAGTGGGTGGGTAGGTAAGTAGTAATCATCACTAGTGTTAAAACCAGCAGCCAGCAAACGCTGTTAATTACGCCGCTAATGGTCCTGGCCTTACAATTGTTCACCACCAAATTTACATAACGGAGAAAAACTACTATCAGTTGTAGAAACAGATATTTATACTCCTGACAAACATAAATGAATAAATAAATAAAGTTCTATATTTTGTGTTTAAGAAGTTATCAGACAGCCGTCGATAAAAAGTTTGTCGGGTTTTGTTCTACAAAAGAAGCTCTCGTTCTTGCTTTCTTTGCTGCTTTAAACGTAACTATCAACTTTCTCATGATGTCCACGATTGACTTGGAGAGACCCGCAGATATACTCATACCTTCACCCGCTAATCTTGTGGCTTTCGAACTAACCCGCTCCCGATCTGGATAACGAAGAAAGCTAGCGATAATCTGACATGACATTTCTATTCCGGGTTAAATTTTCCAGTTCTATGAACGCGTTGGCTTTCAATTTCTTTGGCGTCCTCCATTCCTAGACTGTTCTTGAAGAAGTTTATTAGCACATCATGTGAATCTTCACTGCCTTCTGGTTGCTCCAGAATACCGTAGAAATGTAGGTTCTCTCTCCTTTGATATCTTTCCATATATTCCTGTTGTTTGCGAAATGAAGCAATCTCTCCTTTCATTTTTTCAACCTCTGTATCCCACATTTTGACTTTTTTCCTCCATTACCTTTACAAGCTTGACATTCTCGTTCAGCGACGATTCAAGTTTGTTGACTTTTGCCTTCAATTCATTTATGGTTTCATCAATGCTGTAGACATAACCCTCTATTTTATCCATTTTTGTCCCTAGCTTCCGAAGTTTAGCTAGAACAATGTTGACTTTTGACCTAACGTCTTCCTCCATTTCCAGAGCGTTCCAAACGTGATCGGATTCCAAACTGGAAGGTGGACTACACTCTGTTATCTTGACTTTTTTTTTAATCTGGTGATCTCAGCTCGCATGCATTCAGAGCCTTCCAAGCGGCTTTTTCTGCTTGTTCTTTAAAAATATCGATAAATTTCTGCCATAAACAGAATTCAACAACTGAAAAAATGAGGAGCCCAAATTTCGCCGTCTACACGAACTGGAACATCATGTCGGACTCAGTCGTAACGGTACTTGAAATGGCGGTATTTGATCTCCAAAGTTACACTGTTGAGCTTTCTGCCTCAGTCGTACCGCAAACTGGTCAATCATTTCATCTGCCCCTTGCACAATTTCTCTCAATAAATGCTGCTCTTATGGAGCGTTGTTAACTTGCGTGACAAAGTGTCTAGTTAAAGCATCTTCAGCGGATTTCTGGTAATATTTCGCACTCCCAGCGTCAGGCAAAGCATCACAAATATCTTGCACATCCGGTCCGGCGCGACCTCTTTACTTTGTTGCCAGGGATAATCATAACGATTAAACCTTTTCCATCCGTATGTAACTGAAAAAGTTATCATGTCCACTCGGTGCCAATGCTACTTGGTTCACATCAAACGGTCAGATTCCTCAAATATCCAAATTCCTCGTGGCCAGTTGTACAATACAAACAGATTAAACTAGATGAACACGGATTAAACGCAACAAACTTTAATACCAAAAGCGATCCACTTTTCTCGTTTTTCTCGAAATATAACCGTACATTTCATATAAACTGCAGGAAATATCCTGCAGTGCTTCTATTATGTCGTCTGGATAAAAACACGGCACAAGACGGATTATGTGTCTTATGAACTATACCAAGTGCATCTTGGAAAACGCGCTTCCAAGACGTTTCGTCTGAACGCATAATTCTTCTCGCGGCCTTTGTTGCACTAAACGCACTACGCAGACGAAGTACAAAATAATGACTTGTTTTCCCATTTCATCGCTCACGGATTATGCCTCTCTAGGTTCTTAATTCCAACTTCAACTTTGCTATAGTTCTGCACTAACTTTTAGATTAATGTCCCCAGTGGCCAAGGTAGCACAGACGCTTTCGCATTGACCACTAGATAATGATCTAGAACAATATAACGACTAAAGCCCAATTATTTACAATGTCTTTCTCTCTTCAACCGTTCGTCCCCGACAGATCAACCTCCGCAGCCCCTTTCGGGAGGGGCTGCATTCCCACCTGCGAGCGCCCTCTTATCTAATAGGGAGCTTTAGCAACGAGGACCGCAACGAGGACCGCAACGGCAACGAGAATGTCGCTTCAAAATACAAATTCGCATAACTGTAGTCACTTCGCGATTTCCTCACCTCTTTCAACGTATCTAATGTGTGTCTGGTATCCAACAACGAAACTGGTATGAGCAACATTCGGGTTTGGAGGGAGAAACAAAAATTCATTGTCGTTTTGAGAGACGGACCTCAACCGGAGGTGGACTTTTCGTATTCTTGGGTGGTGGTTTCGCCCAAATTTTCCAGCAAAGTCATCTCTATAAGGGCAACGATGCTGAGCAGCGGAAACGTGGCAGCATCAAGGCAAGTCACAAGGGAAAGCGCTTCACTTCCGGTTGCTGTCCGTCATTTAAAAACGCCCGTGCTCAAAGGGGCTCTGTCACGCTATTTCGGGCCTTTCTGCAGAATGCTAAAAGATGTATTTAATTCATTGAAAACCCTAAATAATAATGCAGTTTCTTTATTGAAGACCATGTTGCTGCACTGAGACTATCTACTGTCTTCTGTTGTTACGGATGCCGAGGATGGACATGGACAAAAATGTGTTATGGATGATCCTTCCAGCAAAAAATGGTTTGATACCCTCCCCCTAAATTTAAAAGAATGGTTTGGGCACGAGTAAAGGTAACGAAGAACGATTTCTGTGTTAAAGGCAGCAAAAGTTCCGTGACAGAGCCCCTTTAAGGTGGCCGATTTTGGTCATTTGAAGTTGTTTTGCAGAAAACTGCAAAGAAATGTACCACAATCTGCAACGCATGTGCAAAGCGTGTGAAGTTATTGTCTTTTCTCACTAAAACTGTTGTTTGCGGCATTCCCTTTTGCTGTCCTCGTTGGTAAAGCTTCTTATTATATCATTATTAATGGTTCCCGTTGCGACCATCCAGAGAGGAACTGCTATTGGTTGCCTGACAAAAAAGAGTGAAACTATAAGAATCTAGCTATATTAGGAGTCCTAACTGAATAGTAGAAGGAGTGATGATCAAGTCCAGTTTCAGGCCACTACATTTTCTTCCTTGCAATTTTATTTTTCAAGTCACTCAGCTATCCAAATCTGATACCATTTGCAAGGTTCGACGGTCAGGACCTTCTGAGATTTCTGATGAAAGGGCATCAAGAGCTACCTCTAACGCCGATGCGATGGCATACGTTTTAAAAGCATTTTCATGCATGGCAAAAATTATGCCAAACCCACGAAGGCAAGCACTTATACTCCCAAAACCTTTTTCGAAGATCACCGCTCCTGAATCCCCTCTATCAACAAACTGATTTCTTCCGTTAATGCACAAGCAGTTCTTGCGCCACATACCCTCAAACTCGAAATTGCTACCCTCTTCACTGCAGACTTTGCCACGGACGTTTACCCTGTGAACTGGTTCCATTCGAGATTGAATGGTTTGCCCATGCGCACATTCTGAACAAAAGGCATCTAACAATGCACCCCACTGCCTATTGAACAGGGGAGGCGCCATAAACATCGGGGCATCTACGGAGCTACCAACAACACGGTCGTTTGTGGTGTACCCTGTTGTTCTGCCACTCTTACAAAGGTCCTCAGCACTCATGATGTCTTTTACTGGGCAGCATTCACCATTAGGTCGATCTCCGGTTTGAATCACTTCAATGGTTCTGGATTCTTTTAAACCACTCACTTCATCTCCAGTCAACTCAGCAATGGCAGCATCAATGTAATATTCTTTGCCATCAGTCCATTTGACATTACCTCTCAGGCCTTTCGCGTAAACACCCACAACTCTTGGTTCTTTTAAACCCTCCTTGAAAGCATTTTCATGTTGCTCTGCTACCTTCAATATCCTCTGTGAGCACCTCTCAGAACACAGATTCGCTTCCTTTAGTTCCCTCAGCTTGAGGAACTTCTCTTGCATTTCAAGTTTTTGGAGTTTTTCAGCCCCATAAATCTTAGCCTCCCGATTGCTGGGTTCAGTCATTTTGTCTATCCACTTGCTGTATTCACTTAAGTGGTACCTTAGATAGTTTAAATGGTCATCCACTCCAGGGTGAACAATCTGTGTTCCCTCTAAATCAGTTTCGATAGCTACTTCTGTATTTTGCACAGTGCACCCATGATGTTTGATCACGTGATCGCACGATAGTGCATATACGCTAACTCCATCCCACACAATAGCACCTAACGTCCCACAACCTTCTTCACCCTTCACGCCAATACTTGCTCCCAAACAAACCACATCGTTCTGTTCTTGTGCCTGATTGGGCTTCCACATGTCTTGAGTTGTGCACCAAAACCCGTCCACAACGTCCACCGGGTAAGGTCCAACAAATTTTTCAAACTCAGATTCGCCCATAGGTATGTAACCTTTACCTAGAACGTAAATTCTTATACACGGCCTGTGTGTCTGCTGGGAGTTTGTCACCTTGAAAGAGGCCTGCAAAGAAGTGACGTTTCGATGTTTGTCAAACTTATGTAAGTTTTCATTTATTACCTCACTGATTGCATCGACTTGAGACGCCTCCAGCACAAGTTCGTGGGATTCACCGAGAGCATACGCAAGAGGTTTAACATTCAGCACATTTGCTGCATCGTTGTACAGGTCCAACCACTTTAGTTGCACCTTCATTTTTGAAAAGCATTCTTGGGCAGCTACTTTTAAGCTCTCGAGTGCACCAGACTTGCCACTAAAAATGTAGAAACGAATCACCACCTGATCAGTTTCTTTGTAGGGCAGCACACGCACACATTCCTTGTGCTCAGCTTCAAATTTCATGCATGCTACAACAATCTCTACTTCTTCGGCCGTCAGTAGAGAGTCGGTATCAGCAACATCTCCACGGGTCACACCATCGCCTCCTTGATCTAAAGAATTACCCAAATGTAATGAACAACTCAGTTTGG
>BLFK01001075.1:1487447-1489793 GCA_014634185.1 Astreopora myriophthalma | reverse complement strand
CTACTACTACTACTACTACTACTACTACTACTACTACTACTACTACTACTACTACTACTACTACTACTACTACTACTACTACTACTACCGCCTTGAACCCTTCCCACGATATAGGCCGTCAGTGAGAGATCTTCAGAGAATTCTGTCCTGTGCTCTTGTCTCCAGTTGAGTCCAGGTGATGCCCAGCTTCTTGGTGTCTGCCTGGAGATCTCTCCTCCAGGTGTTTCTTGGCCGGCCTCTTTTCCTCTTCCCTTGGGGGTTCCAAGTGAGTGCTTTTCTTGTTTTGCTTGCTGCAGGCTTCGTCAGTGTGTGTCCTATCCACCTAAATCTTCTCTGCAGCATTTGGACGCCGTTTATTTCAATGGCACCACATTTTTGTAACGACAAACACAAACTGTCAGCATCCCAGTGAACGCCATCTCGTTCAGCATATCATGGGCGATGAATTTATTTCCGCTGTTGTATATTACTAATAAAGAACCGGAAACACCATCTACTCGATCAAGAGCCCCAACACCAGAATCATTCAAGATCATCTGACGAAAAAGCGAGAGATTAATTGACACCCCCATTCACATCTTACCATGCCTTTTGAGGCGTTTTTGCCCAACATGCGCACTTAAACGCCCGAAAACGCCGATGAAAACGGAGGTTTCCGAAAACGCATTCCAAAGTGGAAAACGCTCTGTTCGGTCAGGTGTTAACGGAGTCTTGAAAAACGCTACGTAAGAAGCGTGGGAGACTTTTGAAATCAACTTTTTAACACATTCGCGGTCTAGTTCCCAGTTGTTTACATCGCTCTCGAATGTTGAAGTGTGGATAGGTGAAAACGATATGAACCTGGTAGTGTGAATAAAAATATTTTGCATCTTTTTCGCCGAGAGAAAAACAGGTAATTTTGAAAACGCATTATTGTGGGTGGGGCCTAAGTAAAACGACTCGAATATCTGAAAGAGGACCGGCTGATCACAACAAAAACAAACAAACACAACAAAGAAAGTATTTGCAGTAGTGTTCGATTAGTTTATTTTTCATTTTTTGGCA
This sequence comes from Astreopora myriophthalma, assembly GCA_014634185.1. Taxonomy (NCBI): domain Eukaryota; kingdom Metazoa; phylum Cnidaria; class Anthozoa; order Scleractinia; family Acroporidae; genus Astreopora; species Astreopora myriophthalma. Next base: position 1,488,749 of record BLFK01001075.1, on the reverse strand, counting down.
TTGAACCTTCCCGTTTTCAGTGTTACGTGCACAGCGACCTTCAACGTCCATCTTTCGACGTGCTTGGTAACCAGGCTTAGTAACTTTTGGTCACTAAGCACGTCGAAAGATGGACATCGAAAGATGGTCGCTGTGCACGTAACACTGACAACGGCTGTAATTATGAAACCGGACTGGTTGCGCCTGTGCTGGCCTCATGACCTGATGCTAAAAGGTAACATACCTGCCTACACCAAGTTTCCGCGACCACCGCGACAAAGTTTCTACTTCACAACTCTACTTCAAACTGTTTGTCACACGGTTATTAGCGATTGCATACGCGAAGCCAACTCTTTTGACGTCATTAATGACGTATTGCTCATGCCCTCAACCTGTAAAGACATGCGCACCCCACATCCCCCCTGCAGCGCTACGGTTGGCAAGAACGCCATTGCAGAAATCATGGCGGATCTCAATAGTAGCCTGACAGCCATGGACTGGCTGCCGAAGCTGAGCGTAGGCTCTGCTTTGAGCAATGCCAACGCGAAAATATCGAACAACAATAATGATTCTAGCAGAGATAAAAGCCCGTTTCGTAAACCGCCGAGCTCGCCACTCGATCCTAACGCAACTTTGGACGACGAAGAGGCACAACAACACAAAACCCGCGAAAGTAAACCACCGTATTCTTATGCCAATTTGATCACTTTCGCGATCAACAGCTCACCGAAGAGAAAGATGACCTTGAGCGAGATCTATCAGTGGATTTGCGAGAAGTTCCCTTATTATAAAGAGGCTGGTACTGGTTGGAAGGTAGGAGATTGATACATGACACGAACTTTATAACTTGCGAAGCTTGAATATTAAACTCGCGATACTACGTCAGTTATCCTGCAAATATTCATCGAACACCAGGGATGACTATGTTTCATTTTTGTTTTTTTCTTTATTCCCAGAACTCGATCCGGCATAATCTATCATTAAATAAGTGTTTTATGAAAGTTCCTCGAAGTAAAGACGATCCAGGAAAGGTGAGTTAATAAAACAGTATCTTGTTACTCCCCTTCTGGAAAAGAATCAATTGCGTTAATTGGAGTTTTATTTTTGTCAGTTTTTACTTTTCTTATTCCCACCTAATACTTTATCCTTATCGCAATTCAGGGATCATACTGGGCGATAGATCAAAACCCGCAGGACGACGGTGCTCACTCGAGGCAAAACAGGAAACGACGAACCAGCGATTCAAGGGTATGATCAGACAACTGCAATTCATTAATCGGGTTATTCCACGCAAAATTGGAAAGAACAGATTTGTATTTTGTC
>BLFK01001075.1:1474947-1479947 GCA_014634185.1 Astreopora myriophthalma | reverse complement strand
CTTTTGGTAAAAAAGAAATTTCAGGAAGGAAAAGGAAGAGACTGCTCGCAGTCTAATCTTTCACTAAACAAGCCTTAATGCCTGCCTTTTGGGCCAGAAATACTACAGATATCCCAACCCCTGGATTATGTTGGGGGTAAATGCACCATAGATGCTGGGGAGTGGGGTAGTAATGGATATAGTTTAAATTGTCCGATGCATTTAAGTGAGGTGTTGTGGACTGTTTTGAATTACAGGTGCAGCGAGCATGAATGTAGGTTTGTTTGGAAACAGCCAGAACTTTAACACTTCAGCATCAATTCAAAAACAACAGCAACAACACCAGCAGCAGCAACAGCAAATGCAGCATCAACGTCAACAACAACAACAACAGCACCAAAACAATGTCATGCAAAACATGGAACTGCTCTTAGAGAGTTTAAATACTGGAAGCTTTCAGAACTTTGACTTAAGCACTTGGCAGATGTTTATGGACAGCATGAAAAGTGCCGATTTACAGAACATGGGGGTAGACCAAAATCAGTGGCAGGACTTTGCCTTTTCATTTAGTCAATACCTACATCAACAAGGAATTATTCCTGAAGCTAACCCGTCTTTGCGCGGTGTGAGCCCCTCGTCATCCTCTGGCAGCAATGTGATGGGTAGTTCTCCAGGAATGCTGCAAGTCAGCAATCAGCAATTTGTATCGCATGGCTCACCATTACAGGGTTCACAGCACAGCTACAGCAGTTCAGCAAGTTATAGCGGCAGCTCAGTGCATTCTATACCCGGTATCAAAGTAACTACAATGGATCAACCGACCATCGTTCAAACAATGAATCAAGCAGCCATGGTTCAATCCAGACCGGGAGGAATGGATGATGATGATGATGAGGAATTTGACTGGGAGTCATTGCTCTAAAGGTAGCATTACCATTCACTGCAACTGTCGGTCCGTATGTACTTAAAAGAGCACTGCAGATGCTTATTCATGGACAACGCTCTTTTGAGTAAATACAACATGCTCTGGTGTCAATTTTATTAGGATGGGAGGGACAGAATATGAACAAGTCCAGACATCACATTTATTGACTTGTCATGAACTTACACGAAAACAAAACACATTTTTAGGGGAATAATGTAATAACCAAGGGCTGGCTGCAATCACTTACTGTGTTTTTGCATACAGCCCTTCAGTTCTATTTAAATGCTACAGAACAGCATGCTTAGAGTGGAGGTGAACCTTTACGCCTCTAGCCTCTGTAGTTCTGGTAGAATAATTGCACAGTTCATTCTTGATGTGACATTTTTAAGCATCAGAAAACCAGAGAACATGGTGATGTAGGTGATATATATTCCGTGATGATATAGATCATGCTAAATCAAGCAAAATGGGAAGTCTCAAAGTTCTGACTTGAACTCAGTGACATGTTTAAGTTGAATAATTGAATGGTTCTGGGAAGAAACTCAGTAAATGTTGAGGGCCTGTTTTGTCATTTTGCAAAATTATGGCTATATTCTACATGGTAAATGGCACTGAAGTTATGGAATGACTGTGCCAAGTTGTAGGAAGACAAAAAAAAAAGACAAGGGTAAGAGGATGAAAAAGTGGAAAAAATGTGTTTGGCTTCTTGTCAGCCCATTACCCTAATTTTTGTCACACAGCATTTTTGCTCAGAGCCCCTCAAACACAGTTACAAGGAACTAATGTGCCTGCTGTCCTTTCTTTTTAAAAAAAAAATAGGGAAATTCAAATGTTTGTCTTCTCTGTGACTGTCCTTTGCTTTGAGTGAGATATCTCCAGTGTACTAACTGCATTTCTGCTTTATCATTGTGGTTTGGGAAATCTGTTGGTGAACCAGGTTTTCATTTTAATCATGTTTGTCGAAAAACTGTTAACAATCATCCTTCAGTATGACAACTTGATGTTAATGGTACGATATGAATGGAAAACAATCACTGAAGATAATAATTCAACAGCATTTATTGAAAGCAACGTTCTCCAGACTTGTACTGTAAGAAAGATATAGGAGGAAAATGGGAGAATCTAGATAATGATATTGTGGCTGCAAGGGTTGACTGCTAAGCCGTTCTTTAGCCAGTATTGGTCTCTTTCACAGATGCTTGGAAGTAGAGTTGCTTTAAGTCAGTTTCTTCAAATCATTGAAGTGAGATCTTGACTTAGGGTGCATTTGTTTATTGTATTCCAGCTACTGTATTTCAGGCAACAGTATTGCTGGAATCAAAGTATTCCAGAATGAGAATGATTCCCAAAGCAACAGCTTCATGCATTATTCCAACTCTATTCTGGATTGATCCCAAATGATGGCATCTTCATTTTGCCTACTGAAGTTTTATGCTGTAGTTTGGATATTAATTGACACACTTCTTTTTGGGGGGGGTTTGTTTTGTTTATTGACACACTTATTACTGGTTTGGGATATGCGTATTGAAAGGTCAGTATTTTCCTCTTCAGTCCCAAACAAGTGAGGTCAGTTACTATAGCCATTTATAAAATAATTAGGATAGTACGTGCGCTCTCATTGGTCAATAGGTGTGTTTAGATGAGAGTATGTAAACACGGTTGTGACATCACACGAATTTTGATTGGTTGTGTTGTCAAACGCGCAGTTTGATTGGCTGGTAGGAAATATGAGCATGTATCGAGAAAACCTGTTTCAATCAAGAAGTAAAACAAACAGGATTTTCCTTCATTTGTCGAATTATTTTTGAGAAATATTTTATAAAAGCAATAGGGGACTTTTTTCCGTGTTGACATAGCCTCATGTAAACACTCAAGGGGTTGGGAGAATTATGCATCATTGGGAGAGTTATGCGTCTCGGGTTTGCATAACAGTCTCGAATTCTCCCAACCCCTCCTCGTGTTTACAGGAGGCTATGTAAACACGGAAAAAGTCCTCTATTGCTTTAATTAATATGTGGCTTTCATTTTGAAAAACCAACAGATTTCCAATCAAGAGGCCAAACATTATGACTAAGAATTAATGAAATTCTCTACATTGTGGAAAGTGTCAAATGCCACACTAAATTGTGTTTCAATTTAATCTTACCATCTTGCCCCTTCGTCCTCAGGCACACCCCCAGGGTAATTTCCAGCACCTCTGGACCATCGGGTAGGGGATTCCTCCAAGTAGTCTTGTCCTAGGGGTAGGGTGGGCTGGGTAAGTAGAAATAACTACTAATCTTGTTCAAAGAACTGAGGGTGTGGCGTGACATGTCGATGTTTCAACCCTGTTCTCTGATGACAATGACCCAAAACTTGTTGATTTAGAAGTTGTTACCTCACAGATTGCTCATTTTTCTCCTATTTTCCTTCAGAGATTCATATTTCGGCTTGATAAAAATCATCTTATTTTCTCATTCTGGCTCGACATGCTGAAGGCCGTGGTGAACTATGATGAGGGTTTTAGTAAAATTACGCTTGCAAAAGATTTCAGTAAAATGTTGGCAGTAGTTGCATTTTCTCCCACCACAAACTCTTCCAAAACACTTATCCTAATGTTAAGATCAAAATCTTTGCCTTTCAATTAAGTGAGCAACAGATAAATTAATGTGCCTGGTTCTGATATTTTTGTCTTGGGTTTTTTTATATGTAAATACCATGTTGCTTTTATTGAAAGGGTGGGAAGGTTGTGTAAAACTTTTTTTTTTACTGGAAAATTGTGTAAATTCTTAAATAGGTGTTGTGATTGTGACTTGTTAGTGATGTGGTTGCTAAGTAACAGAACAAAATTTCAGGTTGTCATGACAACAAATGAGCAAGTCATATTCTGACTGAACAGACAATTGTAGAGATGTAACTAAGTTAAAGACCAGGTCCCAGTTGTTCGAAGAGTGAATAGTGCTATCCAGTGGATAAATCACTATCCACTAGATAACTCAATCGGTTTTGCTAGTGCTTATCCAGTAGATAGCGCTATCCAGCCTTCGAACAACTGGGGCCAGGAACAATATCAGTGACAGAAACTATTTACACAACCATTCTGTTAATAAGCACATACATATAGACCTCTTCCATCCAAAGCACTGGTTCAATACTGTTTGAATAAAATAAGACAGGTTTTCAGTCTTGTTGTCTTTGTAAGACAATATACTTATTTCTTAATGTGCAGAAAGAAAGTTTAACTGTTGTTTGTAAAAACTGTAAATTATATAGAGTTTGGTACAAATGGTCTGGTTCCAGAAGATATCTGTCCTTCCACTCCACAGGTGTGTTTTCTTCATATTTAAGCTTCCTGATTTAGCTTTGTACTTTCAGTTTTTTAGTGTTGGATTTTCCCTTGGATTTTTCAATGGGAGTGCAATGGATATTTTCTGGAACTGGTAACACGTGACGATTGATTACATCTTGCTAAATAATTGCACTTAAAAATTTCCTCTGCATGCTGATACGAGGTTGGAAGCACCATGTGCAAAAATATAGTAGACTGCAACAGCAGAATTCACTCTGTACAATATCGGCTGTCATCCATTGTTGCCATCAGTAACGGGAAAGTTGAAAACACTGACCCCCGCCCCGCGGACTACCCACTGACCCCGCTCCGCGGACTACCCTAAATGATCAACCAAATTGACTTTTACGGGGGAAGAGACACAAGCCTACCTGCTCAACCTGCACGATCAAAACAGCCGCCATTATCATATACATATCAGCCAAGAATATCATGAAGTAAATTTAGTTCACCTGTTTGTAGTCCTTTCATCTTGCGGGGCGTCAATTTCTATGATTTCGATTTCTCTAGATGTAAGGAAGGTTCAAAAGAGCTACTTTTTAGCAAATGTCAATGTCCATGGCAAACACTTGAAGCAGATTTAAAAGATTAATATTCCACAGCACTTACTGATCGTCCACAGTGGAAACAGTGCTTAGACTGATGGCCGATGAAGAATGGGGCGAATATGAAATAAAAGACTGGGTCCAGGAAGTCGGTGAAAAGAAAATGGCGGCTGTTTTGATCGTGCAGGTTGAGCAGGTAGGCTTGTGTCTCTTCCCCCGTAAA
>BLFK01001075.1:1471107-1474301 GCA_014634185.1 Astreopora myriophthalma | reverse complement strand
TTTAAAAGTAGCACAACACTGTCGACTTTTACATTTCGCTTTCTCTCTTTCCCTCTCTTTTCGCTTTCCTTGCCTCATTTTTTTTTCACTTGCTGGGCATTTAGTGGGCTTGATTTTGGTGGAAGAGTTTCTGCGAAACCTTTCATCATCTTAGAATTAGATGCTCAGAAAGGTAGGTGGGCAATGGAGCAAGATTTTCATGGAGATTTTCAGGTCAATGCTACATGGTTTTTTGGCTGCTTCTCCAGTTTCCTTGACTGAATTGTGCTCATTCTAGTATAGTTTGAAAGATCTCTTCTCCCTGCACAACGTAGTCGACAAATCTGTTCTTGACCGTTAAAATTGATGACGTCACAATGGGTAGAAGGGACGGTTGATCCACCTGGACGAATTTGGTCAGCGCGTACTCAAAGGGTTAATCTATCAACTGTAGCTGAGACGTTTATACAGATACGTTTTTCTTTTTTAAGATAGCCGCCTCCCGCATTTGATGAAAGTGTGACATAACTCTGTACTCCCTAACGGTCCGTTTACATGGCGCTTTTTGTCGGGCAACGGCTAGATGCGATCTTCGTCCGGATTTTAGTGTTGCCTCGATAGACCGAGATTTGAGGTGCGATGTCGCCGTGTAATAAAAAAGATCGCAGCAACCTTTATTTGCACTCAGATTAAAAAATAGAATTGCATTGTAAATAACACAAAATATTACACAGAGTACTACCTGCCTGGAATAACCATAGGGGCTAGAGGAGCCAGGCAGCCAATTGCAGCCAAATTGCAGCAAAATTGCATCAAGTTTCGAGTAAGTTCAAAACCCCGTGCGATTTTGAAGTTGCAACTTAAACGCGACAAAAAAGTGTAAACGGGCCTCCTCAAATTCCTCAAAATTCAATTCACTCAATTCCTCAAAAACCAACATTTGACTTGATTTGAGTTAATTGTTGTTAATTTCAGTTTACGGTGTCCCCAATTAGTGCTCCAGCGCTAGAACGACTAGACACTTCAATAAAGTTCCTTTCCTTTCCTTTCTTTCTTTCCTTTCCAGGTCTCTCACTGAGACGTCAAATCATCCGGCGTTTGCCAGAGTAGAATAAATTACATGTACATGTAAGTCACTCTTTGGGGTGGAAGGGCTAGATGCCGAGTGACTGGAACCGTTTTTATGTCACCGTTTTCAAATGTCCCCGCCTGTCCACACTGACAACGATGCGTTTGAGATATTCATCCCTTTTGATGCCATTTCCGAAGTCTCCATTTTCTTCTGATTGGCTCTCAGCGATGTGTTTGATTCACAAATTCGCACCATTTTTGGCTCTAAATCGCATCCTTTCTTTAGCCAGAAAAATGGCCAAATTTTAGTCTGAAAATCATACTGAAGTGGATTAATAAATATTAATATCGACGAAAGAAACTGCGTGATTTCAAAATGGGTGTAATAATCGATTTTGTAACCACGCGTGTGATTTCAAACCAAATTTCATTTCCACTCAGTTCAATTACCATTATTAATTTAGAGAAGGTTGTTTTATTTTAACTGGAATTCTCCTATGTATTGGTCCGTCATTACGAACTTCAAAATATGCGCGGCTTATTTAAGTACGCAATATGGGAGTTTGGGGCTTTAAGACTCTCGAACTCGTGGTCTGTATACCTGTTTACGTTCACAAACAGTGTGTATCACATTAGAATTGGTCATATTTTTTCTCATTTCGGGCAAAATGGTAAGGTTAAGTCCTTAGCAAAATGGCCGAAAAAGGCCAATTTCACTGCCTTTGCATTTATGGCCAAAACTTTGCCTACAATGCTCCCAGAGATTCTTTTCTTGGTGTAAATTAGACTAAAGCCCTTAAACGTTTGAGAAAAGTCCATTGTAGGGCTATCAAACGACCTTGTTTTCATAACATTTTACACTCTTTTAACTTACTTTAACTAGCTCGTTGGAATGAGGCACTTCGTTGGAATTTTTAGAACTTCGATCCTGCCTGTCCACGACAGCCTGTCTGCCCCCGACAAGGCAGTGAGGGAGAGAAATGTCGGCGCCTAGACCATATGCGACAGATCCCTTTCTTACTCACAGCTCAGTTCCGGTTAACTCAATATAGGGTTTCGAGCGATATGTATTTGAAATTGCAGTAATTTTCTCTTTCATGTGGTATGTCGAGATTCTAGTTATGCTAGTTATAAGCTCGGTAAGGGACTGGGATTTGTTTAAAAAACATTATGGGATGGGTTTTTCTGAGGATAGGGGGAGTTGTTTTTAAGAGAAAGAGCGAGTGTTACGAAGAAAAACGAGTTGCGTTATCAGTGAGTTTATTGTCAGAAGAAACAGTTCCGACATGGTATACATTGGGGTAGACGGAAGTCCAGTGTTAGTAGACAGTTTGAAAAATTAGCGCATGCGTATTTGCCAAAATTGATAAACTGCTAACGATATGAGGTGAAACCTCAGTTGGCGTCTCTGAGCAATTCCTCAGGGTCCCAAAGGGGGGTCCCTGGAGCCCTGGATTTTTTTTGCGGTGGAGCCCGGAGCCTGATCATTTCTCCGCCTGGAGCCCTGATCATTTCTAGCTATGGAGCCCGGAGCCCAAATATTAAAATCCAATCATTTTAGTACTCAGTCCTCACTGCTTTTGTTTGCCGACTGCTAGTAAATGGTATCTAGAGAGGAGAAAGTGCAACAGATGATAGAAACATGCATTCTTCTTGCCATTTGTCCAGTGTGTAACGCAATTATCGCATTCTGATTGTGTTTCTTTGTTTTCTGAAGTCAAGTTGGTTACCCTCGTATTTAATTTTAAGTTTTTTTTTAACAAAATAAATCAGAAAAAAAAAATCTAAATAAATCTTTTTTTTTTTTAATCCAAACACTTACCCAGACTCTCACGCTGGATTAAAGCGTCAGCTACATATTGCACTCCTTGATTTTCAAATTATGTTTGAAACGTACAGGTTAAACAGTTGCTAACTTGCTCTCAAGAAAATATAACGTTCTGCAGGCAAAGGTCATATTTATCCCCACATACAGGACGCTTTCGATATTGCCAATCATAGTTGTATGTAGGACGAGTGTCGTATATTGACCAATTGTGGCCTACAGGTAGCTCACGGCGAGTTCTCCCTGTAGCTCAGTGCTTAGGTTGGACTCCCGTCTGGGACTCAAATGTTTGTTCATTGTCCAACGCTTGTGACAAACT
>BLFK01001075.1:1453607-1463607 GCA_014634185.1 Astreopora myriophthalma | reverse complement strand
AAGAAAAAAAAAAGGAGGAGTTGAGTTGTTTTGTAAAAATCGTGTAGCGGTAAAGTGTTATCCCGAGTGAAATCCGCAAAAGAAAAAGCTGTAAAACGAACCAGCCGTGTGTAATCGTCGCCCTGCAGCGACAACATTTTTCTAGAAAGTGACACCAGGCTTACTTGCAAAAAAGTCCGCATTCTCTTTACAGGTGTCAAATCTATGACCCTTTGATTACACTGTACTAGTTCAGATGTTCCACCACTGAGCTACATGACACTAGTATGAGGTAGACCATTAAACTAGGTTCGTACATGTATGGATCCTGGTTGACAAACTTGGAGACATTTTAGATGCTGTCACAGGGTTTGGATTAATGTTTGAGGTAGAAGGGTACCCGACGTTGAGCAACCAGGTACCACATGTGAATTGTCCATAAGGAACTGTGAACTTGTTCACCCTATCTTGAGTAAGATAAATTTTTATGTTTTATTTAATCTAAGACATTTTCAGATTCAAGAATTGTAATTTCAGGATTGCATTTTTTTCCATTTTCTTGTCTTTCAAGCAACGTTTGTAAATTGACATTGAAAACCCCTGTCTGGGATATGTTAATAAATTTATTGTACATAGTACTGTATTGTATTGTAATTGATGCTGATATTTTTCTATTTCAGACCTAAAAAATGCCGGGTAGAAATGGGTACCAACACCTGGGCCCTGGCTTCTAATACAAACCCTGTCAGTGTGTCACCAACAATCATGGCAAAGTCTTTGAAACATTCTTGTTTGACACTCAAGAATAATTTTCCCTCTACATTGTTGTGACATCAGGTCAGTGAGTCACCACAACAAATTCTTAGGAATTTTTCAGGCATTGAAAATAGCTAACCTACCTACAATCTGATCTGACCTACAACTTACCACATCCTCCTCAACTGTGTATGCTACTGGAGGTGCTGCTTCCCCAAGGCGGTGATGTTTAACCTCTGCAACACGGAGTACACCATGCTCCTTAAATACCCACTCACTCAAAGCAATGGCCAGATCCTGGTTTCCAGACTTTGAATATCTAACATCAAAGAAAGTTGTAATACAGTAAAAACCCGCATGTAAGAACCTAGTGGTTTAAGAACCTGCACGCAGAATTTTGCCATCTTAATACCCGAAAATATAAGAACCTGTTTAGCCAAGGAAGACTTAGCAGGTTCTTGTGTGTGGGTTAGAGTTAAATTATGTTAAGTTAAGTTAGGCTTAACATAATACAGTTGTGAATAAATACTGTATATTCAAGGACCAAACTCAAGTTTATTTATTTTTCTGGTAATCAACAATTAGATCTCCTTCATATCAATTGAGAACCTAATTAAGAACCTACTTTCCTTAAATTGCCAATAACTACCCCAAAATAGAAGAACCTATTTTGCCAGACTTCCAAAAATGTCGGTTCTTACACGCGGGTTTCTACTGTAATATTAATTTAAAGCACTTTCGGTCATGACAAAATAATTATAAAATCGTACTGGACACCCTTACAACTAACTCTATCCTGAATGCTACCTAGAAGTGTTCCCACATCTTTCCCAAATAAATCAGCAAATCTATAGTTATAAAACCAGACATTCCTCTAATTATTGGTCTCACCCATATCACACCAACAATGATTATCCACCGGGGTTGATCCTAAGGAATTCTCTATCTTATGACCCCTATTGCCATCTCTTAAACAATACCTCTTCCTTCCAGAGGGTGCACATTAAAATTGCCCACTATATCCAAGATTGAACTTGTACACATTTTTTTTAAATTTAAGTAGGTGAAAGCCGAAACTTATAGTTCACAGTTTTATAGTTTCTTTGGAATGGGCATGTGGGCGATGATACCCACCTTAAGGACACAAAAAAGTTTCCTTGAAATGGAAACCAACTAGGAAGAGAAAGAGAGCTGGGTGGAAAAAAAAAACCATCTGGCACAGGACAGTGATGAAGAAGCTGAAAGAGGTGGGTCTTTTTGGAGGTGAAGCACAGGCCAAAGGATGAGACAGGGTTGAGCGTCTGGATTTCACAGCTTTAAGTCCCACACAGTAGTAAGATGATAACAAAATTAATGATGAATGGATGGTTTCTATGGGCTTCCTTACTGATATTAGAGTTCCTGCTGTAATTATTTTTGTTGCTGTTAGCACATTAATTTTAAAAAAGAAAAAGAGGAGGCACTAACGGTTTCGATCCAGCTTTGGAACTCTGCACTGGCCTGTTGAAGTACCTGCAATTAAACAACAAAGTGAAATCAGGGTGCAAAGAAAATTATCTAAAAAAAATTATCTAAAACATCTAGCCTGAAAGTCATTTTTACTAGCCCGACAAAAATTTTTCACGAGCAGAATGAAAAAATAATTATTAATTATTCCTTTCTTCGCTTGCCCGTTGGGCAAGTTAAGCACAGAATCCACTAGCCCCGGGCTGTCGGACACAACTTTCTTTGCACGCTGGAAATTCAAACTGAGTCTTGCATTCCACCACATTTGGAGCTTTACACTCTCACAAGACATGAGCTCCATTTCAATGAAAAGATATGTGAGCTATATTATAATTAATATACATAACTCACAATTATATCATAACAAACTCCTTTACTTAACAAATAAAGAAGCCTCAACCGTGATCTGTTCTGTTGTAAAGCACACAGGAAGAAGATAGAGCAGGAAAGAAGTGTAGGGGAAACACGATACGTAGTTGAGTGTTTTGCCTACTTCTTGTGTGCTCTATCCGCTTCCTAAGTGCTTTACTACAGAACAGATCACAGGCAAGGCTTCTTTATTTGTTTTATAATAAAGAATTTCTTACTTTTCTCACGCATTCGGCTAAAATTTTCGAAAACTTTATTTTCCAAATCCTACAACTGGCGTCAGCCATGCATCTGTACCATCATAAAGCACGCTGTTTTAACCAATCAGAGCATGCATTATATGGAAACTTTATCATAAATGTACATACTCATCACTGAAGAAATCCAGTGAGCCCGAGAACACAACTCGTGCATTGTTCCTGGCTTGAAGACCAGCAATCAACAGGGTACTCCTACCAACAGCATGGGGGTACTACCAAATTATTAATAAAAATGGTTCAGTGTTGTCAACAGCTATGAGTAAACCATACATACAAAGTATTGGTACATACGTGTATAAACAAGGCTGTCTATCACACATGTCTGAGTTGACAATGATGTGGTTTTCGTGGTTTGTGATATACTGGTTGATGTTCTTGTTACAAGCAAAAATAAGTTCATGTTTCAAGTTTCTGTATTTTTAATGACTGCAACCTTTTTTAATTCTTTCCTCTACTATTCGTTAATATCATAAATGGGATACTAAAAAATGTACAAATCAAACTACACTAGGTTAATAAAATAATTTACAACAAAGTAATGCATCACAGCCTCCTGATTCTTAAGCTCCATACTACAAAAATCTCTTGTTTAAGGGGAGTCAACATTAACTAGAGAAAGACGGTAATTGCTATGCACGCCATTTCATCAAAAGCAATTTTCAAGCCATGTGAACTCAGTTGAAAAAATAACATGGTTTCACTGAATCCATGCTACAGAGTTTGCATAAGAACCTTATAATTATTGTTGCTATTAGTTTTTGATGTATTAAAAAGGGTAAAATCACTGGCTTTTTACAGGGTTCACACCCTTTTGGGGGTAAAAAAATTCAAGGACTTTCAAGGATAAAATTTTCATTTTTCAAGGACTAAATGCAGTGCAGAATCAAACCAGTAGAATAGGTTTTTACCAGTCTTTTTTACTATTTTGTGTCATTACTTCTTTGCAAGAAACGGTTTCGTCATATTAGCCACTTCACAATCTGGGTTGCATGCTGTGAGCAACAAATGCCAAGGACTTTCCAGCCCCAAATGCAATTTTCCAGGACTTTCAAGGCCTGGAATTTTAAGTTTTGAAATTCAAGGACTTTCAAGGTGTGTGCAAAACCTGTTTTTAGACTTGTTTTGGTCACGTGAGTCACCAAATAATTTATGGTCATTATTCAAACCCAAAAGTGATGGGTCAAAAAATGATAATTAGGGAGTTAAAGAGATGCAAGAAATGCCTATTTGAAGTTGCCGATGGAAATGATTTTGTGGTTAAGCTTCTTCCTCCCTTAATGTACATGTATGAAATACACATAGCACAAGTATGGGCAAACAAATGCAAGAAAGCAATAATTATTTCACCAATAGGTTTTTCATGTAACAATAGGGACTTTAAGATCTACGACGGAAACATCAGCAAGAACGCCACCACACATTAGACTTATGAACAAAACAATGGCTGTGCAGGTGCATTTTGAACTTTGGTACATTTCTTTCCCGTTCTCTGCCAATCTACAACGTCAAATGACCAAATCTCAAGCTTTAAGGAAAACGCGTGCACACTACGGAGAATTTTGATTTTCTTTCTTAGTTTGAACACCGTTTGTCCCAATTCAGTTCCTGGATAGTTCGGATAGTTTGTAGAAGTCAAACGAACTGGTATAAACACGAAAAATAATAATAATATTTTACAACTTTTATGTGCCTATACCTTTAATTATAACTTTCTGTTTTTGCCATAACGTTACTTAATAGGCCTTAACCTTTACTTTGCTCTGAGCTAGTGTGCATTCCTTTAATTCCAGAGAAGCCAAACCCTTAAAACTAACCACACCCATTTTTGCAAGTCAAGTACATGTAATGGGTGTACTTTGTAACATATTGGCATGTGATAACGTTGGCACGTTATATTGTGAGTACGCATATTTAAATAGCATAGCACATTTTATGTAAATAGAGTAAAGCATACACACTCACGGCGTGGGTGAGGCGAGCGCAGAATAAAGAGTCTTCAACAACCGACTACATACTTGTGGCAAAGATAGCTCTGTCTGATTTGATGCTGCAGAGCTGAAACCTTGCAAGCTTTTAGTTAAGTGCTATGGCTGTGCAATGACTTATTATCAAGCATATAATACAACTGTGTCATGAATTAATAGGTGAATGATGGAACCACAATCAACCTCAGTTGAGCTACGTATCATCTGTAAAATGCAATGTTGTAAAAAAGGAAAGAACATACGTCTGAAATTTTGACGTCAGGGTAGTAGGAGTATGCAGTGGATGATGCAGTCAACACCTCCAGCACCAGAGGATTATCAGGATCAGCAGTCATTCTGCAAAAATAGAGAACCACAACATGCTACAAGTTTCAATTATCACACTCACTGATTTGTGTGCTACAGTTTTTTAACAGAACAGAACGGTGGTCAGTGGTCAGCGTTGAAAGATGGTTGCATATTAAGCTCCACTCATCTGTAGATCGTACCACTATTCATGCATTCTTTGTTTGTTTGTTTTTGTTTGCCGTCATGTTGTATTTTTGTTGTGAGTGTGTGTGTGTTTATACAATGAGCAATATTGATATTAATAATTCAATGTTATTTAGGGCACTATTAGTTCTAATATATCGTTCCCTTCTCTATTCTATTTGAATGTACTGTTTTGTACTTTGTAATTTTCATCCTTTTTATTACCTTGTATTTAGTTTATCTGCAAGTTCTTTATGTAGATTTGAATGGAGTAAATAAAACTAATAACAATAACAACAGAACAACTCAAATGGGCTATCAGATCTAGAGCTCATTCATTTTATAAGTACAAGCATTGAAGGGTCGTATGCATAATTCAAATTTTTGTTAGGTCATAAAATCATGGCCAACTTGTGAGAAATGAGCAAAAAAGTGGCAATAGGAAACATAAAGGTTCTTTTACACTGTGCAATGTTTCATGCAACTTGTCCTGCAATGTTTCCTGCTGTGCATTGCAAGACAACTTGCACCAGACATTGCCAACTTTAACATACTCAGCAATGGCTGAAATCGTAGTTTCCAAAATAGCTCACCAATCACACTTGAATACATGTACTCTAATTTTGCTTTACTTCACTTGAAATCACACTAAAAATGGAATGTGCGTGCAATGTCTTTTCTTTTGTTGATTTAAAGAGTGATTATATAACTTGATAAAGAAACTTGAGAGAGTACCGATCTTGACAAGAAAAGTAATTGCCATCTTATGTCAACAACTCAATCAATGAAAACAAAGCGACTCATGTATACAATAACCGCACAATTTCCGAGACCAGCGAGACAAGTTTCATGCAAATTAAGTCGAATTCAATTCTGATTTCTGCAAGGGTTCCTGCAACTTGTCTTTGCAATGATTTTGGCCATTGCAAGGTATGTTAGACTGTGAAATGTTTCATGCAATTGCATTGCACAGTGTAATAGCACCTTAAGGGAGGGACAGCTCTTTTTTTTTAAATTGCCACATTCTTGCAACTAGCAACAGTGCACTGTTGAACATTAATATTATTCCTAAGAATTTGGCGACAGCAAAGTACAGTTTATACTATGTTTATGCATATAGCCCTTCAGTAATTTGTCCTTTAGACTGGAGTATAGTGAACAAGTACATGTACAACTGTGAGCGAGTCCAAGCAAACCTAATGCATGTTCTCAGAACAGACAACTTGTAGTCATCATCGTATTCATTCTCCAACGTAAAGGTCACTATTCTCAATGAGACACTGCATAGTATGTAATTATGTACTATAAGTAAAGAAGACAATGCAACTGCTGCACACTTCAAGATGAAGAAAATTTATGACAGCCACTCCAGGATTGTACTCGACACCAATACGTCTGCATCTTACAAATTCCAAAGGTTACCAAAAGTACAAACCAAGCCTCAAGCAAAACTATTGGATTCTGACAGTGGCCAAATAAGATCAACAGAATGGGGGCATTGCACTGTAGCTGAAGAACACAAACAACAACTAGCATTTCACAGTAATTTATTTGCTTGACAAAATCAGTCACAGGGCGATCAGTGTCAAGGTGATAATAAGTCAAAACTTAAACTCAAACTTACCCAACTCCTTGGAAAAGCAGAGGACTTGTGACTGGATGGCCAGTTATGGTGCTGGCCTTTATGACATTTGAGGGTTCAGCGACTATTAGGGTATGCTGTGGGGAAAAATGGACTTGAGCATTTACAATAATTATTAAATAATTATTACTGGTATTACTCAGTGTTCCATGAAATACATGTAGAAAAGTTAACAGTGAAAATATAGGCCTACATCATTATTCACATATTTATCAGGAATAATTCATGCACAAGTATATAACTTTTATATTATCTCTGAAACCAGACAAAGCCTAAATGCATTCTCTCAACTTAAAGGGGCTAGGTCACGCTATTTTAGGTAATTTTGTTTAATTTTGTTGATTATGAGCTCTGAACGTCAAATTGGCAGAACAAGAATCTTTCATTTGCAAAATCACAGACACACAACAACTGAGAATGATTTTCCAGCTGTGTAAATGACATTTTGATACAAACTGATATAAATTTGTAAAAAGGTTGGGCTGACTTTTTTCAAATTATTCCAAATGCAATCCATTTTCATCCTCTCCAGTTTTGTCCATCTATGACCCTTCTTGGCTTTCTTGTGTTTTGTTTGAGTTGTTCTATAGTTTTTAGCCGTTATTGTGATATTTTAGTTAATTCTATGACCATTTGATCAGTGTTGAAATTGCCTAAAATTGCGTGACCTAGCCCCTTTAAGGTCTTGTATCACGTTTCAGCCCTACTTTTCATTAAGCCCCAAAATTCCTCATTTTCTGCATGTGACCTTGAACAAGTCAATGTTAATAACAGTGTTGTTTCAATTGATAATGAACTGGTCGTACTTGGATGAATGTATTATGTCGCAGGTAAAAAAACATGTTGGTAAAAATAATCTTCAACCCAGTTTGATCTTCAATTTCCTTTGCCAACATGAATACCACATGAAGAAAACAAATCAAACTGGCTTCAAATACACTTTAATTTTACCTGGGAATCTTAATTTTTATCTACAACATAATACAACAGCATGAACATTAATTATCTTACGGTACCTGATCCAGGTCAGAGACATCATGGTTAATATGATCAATTACAGAAGTCTTCTCCTCATCAAATTCCACACCACATTCACTTCCAAGTTCACGGATTGGATCACCTGCAGTCATAACACCATAATCAACATTCTTGTCACGTTGTCGCGGAACATTTGCTGCCCAAAACACAGAAATCCCTATTTATGACTCTTACTTGTGTCCAAACCATTCTTTAGATTAAGGAGGATATAAAATGATTTTTGGCAGGAAGAATCATCCATAATACATTTTGGCCATGTCTTCAAGATAAGGTGCAAAAATTTGAAAAATTTAGGCTAAACTTTTCAAAATGCAATCCGTTTCCATCCTTGCCATCCGTAACAACAGAAGGAAGTAAATAATCTCAGCACAGTAACATGGTCTTCAATAAACAAAATGCATCATCATTTTGGGTTTTCACTGATTTTAAAGACATCTTTTGGCATTCTAAAATGAGGCCAAAGCAGTGTGACAGAGCCACTTTAAGCTACAGCTGCTCTGTTTGACAAAGGTAACATTCCATATCTCAAATTAATTCCTTTCTATCTCATTTTCTCAATTTTTGGCAACGTTATTCCGAATGTTCCAAAATCAGAAAACCTTGAAAAATGGAACAGTCATTATTTCTCAAGGATCTCATCAGGGTGTCTGGGCATCCATAGGTCCTTATGCATGTACTTTTTGGCAGAAATTCAAGTACAGTTCACTCATCCTCTCGTAGGAATATGCTATAAACCACTGATGAAGAAGATTTTTCAGTCAAAGTCTACACTGTCAAGGGGTTGAAGTGAGCAATGTCTACTAAGTTTTCTACATACATGTACAATAACCCCAACGAAAGGATCCACTGTATGCTTAAGAAAACCAAGCACTTTATTTCAGAACGAGAGCAAAAAATTAATATTTTTGACAGCTATGCATTTTTGGAGATACATGTACAGTCACATGTTACCAGGACATTGTAGAATATAAATTACTGTGGCCCACACTCTTTTGTATCGCAAGGTAGTTTTGTTTTGAAAATCCCCAGCCTCCACCCCAGCTTTCTTTTCCTGACAGATAGAAAGAACGTCTGAGGCAGACAATCATCCAACAAATCATAACTCACACCGCTCATAGCCCAGATCTCGTCGAGCAGTGACTGGGGAATTTGGCCACCACCCCACCAAGCTTCCCCTTACCAATATACAGGCCTGAATCCGACTTTTTAAGTCACTTGTTCAAGCACACGCTAGAAGAAGGCAGACTCAGAGTGTGAGATACAGGTGCAAAATAAAACTTCACAATCAACTAACCAATGGAAGAGCTTGTGGCAACCAACACATTCCCTCCACCATCAATAAAGTCAGTGATAGCTCGGACATTCAGAGAACCACCAAATTCTGGAATCAGGAGAAATACGTTTTGCATTACAATGTAAAAAAATTAAAACAAAAACACTATATCTTCAAAGATCTGATTTTTTTTACACCATAAAATTGCAGTATTTCCTCTTGTTAATCTTTAAAGCTCCATTGAATCTATGAATGTAGTATTAATAGTAACTTATATCATGTAGTAGTTATATTATAATATCATGTAGTAATTATAAATTACTATAATATCATATAATTATATAATATTATATTATATTATTTAAAATTACTTATATTATAATTAATAGTACTAGTAACTTGATTAACTTAATTAACTTATTAAGATCTGGATAAGTACCCTTCTAAACAAGGACTGTTGTTTATCAGGGTTCGTGCAGGAATTTCAGAGTTAAATTTAAGGACTTTTTAAGGAGAATTTAAGGACTTAAATTTGACTTTCAAGGAGAAGAAACGAAGAAGAATAAAGCTTCTCTAAGCGTTTGTTTCCAATAATGGCGGCACATTTTTTGCCAAGGCGCTCTTGAACCAGATCACTTTCTATATTTTTTTCTCTTTTAATGTTTCCAATATATTTTTTCACATTCAATGTGTATTTAAGTAAAAAATTCAAGGAGTTTTT
>BLFK01001075.1:1443736-1453285 GCA_014634185.1 Astreopora myriophthalma | reverse complement strand
AAAAACAAAAACAAAAACAAAAGAAAAACAAAACAAAACAAAAACAAAAACAGAAATAAGGGACTGATTATGCCGATGCATCCTAATTTCTGAAAAGTTCCATATGGAATGGTGTGTACCATTTGATGTTCCAACCGGATTTGCGGGTTCTCCCTGTAAATGGCACATACCCCTGATCTCACTGAGAGGTTCTGAAAAATTACTAGACAAGTGCACGTGCATCTCACAACTTGTACTTTCAAAAGAAGTATGGAAAATGTTAAGAGGAATTTCACACTGATATCATGATCGGAGCTTAATTACTGAAAAACAAATTAGTAATTAATTATCTACAAACAAACGCACCTTCAACTGAGGGAGAGAAGATGATTAGATGCTGGTATAAGAATTCTCCATACTTCACAAGAGTAAGGCTTGAATCATCAGCGGAGCGGTAAACCAGCTCAAATCCCCTTTCTAATAAGAAAATAACTTAATTAGAGCCAAACAACAGATCAAATATCATCTCCAATAAGAAAACAAGAGATCAAAAAAACTATCTTGAATCCACCATGATTTTGATGTCGCCATGACATTATTTTCAAGTGACAAAAATCATCTTTGACCTGACTAATTTATACAGTGCTGGCAAGGCATGGCTTGTTTTTCTTGTATGCAACTACACTACCTTGCTCTCACAATTTGAACCATTGTTCAGACTCAAGAAGGACAAGCTCTTTGTGGAATGTTTTTAAAGCAGTCCATCTTGCTGGTCATGTTTTATCAGGTTTGAAACCCGATAAAACACTCCTGCTTGTTTATTAAACTATACACCAACAAAATAACCAGCAAAGTCCAAGGAGGTGGTAACCCTTCCTCATGCCTCTCAGTATTTTCTCTCGATTAAAAGTAATGGGTAACCAATAGGAACGCTTGTTGTGCAGGTAGCTGCAAATCCTCTGCTACTGTTTGGCATCACAATGCAATGTAATTTCAGTAAAGACGGATTTTAATGAATTGAGCTAGCTTAATCACATTTAGCAGTGGAATGTTTTTTCTCTTTGGTACACAGCAACAAAATCTCTGTTCTTCTTTGACTTAAACATGAATCAGAAGAAGATTTATCACAAAATTAATATAATAATAATAATAATGATAATCTTTTATAGTTCCTTGCTGTTACATGTACATGACAGCTTTACATATTATAAATCTTGTTTTCGTATTATTTGTGTGTATACTGAGCTTAACCCAACCTAACTAAAATAACTTATGAGTTCCCTTTTCATGTACATGTGCTACAAGTAACCCTACGATGCTCAGCTTGTGATTTATGACCATTTATATATATACCAGCCTATTGTTCTTTGCACTTTGTTCTTACCTTTTAGAGAGTTAAAAAAGATGGAGTGAGTTTCCTTTGTGTTTGCATTGTCGAGAAGGACAAGAGTCTTTCCTCCTGCCGTGGTGAAATGAAAGCAACCGAACAAAATAACCAAAGTAGAAGCGAAAAACCCAAAAGATCGACACGTGTCCTGCGAGAGCGCCATGTTGGAAGAGAGAAAAGAAGGTGGAAAGTCTCGTTTTCGTGCGCACTGAATTACACGCGTGGAATCACGCATCACGCGGCTAGTAAACCCGCGCGCGTATCACAAAATCGTGACTTCTTCTCTATTCTCTCCTGCCGTACATGGCCGAATTCAACAATTTTACGACGACGGCAAATGGACTTTTCGCACTGTTAAATCGACATAGTACTCCAATCTAGCTGCTCTGGCCAATCAAGTACTGCAAACACCGAGAGACTCTAGCAGCGCAAAGCACGGGGCTATCATAGGCTCCTGGCCTACCGGCGTGCGAGGAAACGATAGATCTTGTGCATGAGCGAGAAAGATGGACTACTATTGCTGACCGATCATATAACATAGCAGGGACCATTACCTAGAAAAGCGAATTCAATATCTACTTCGACGCACAATTAGCCCTATCAAACGGTATCTACATTATTTTCATCTTCCCCCTGCTGCATGGGTTGTTGAAAACAATCAAAATGCACTCGACCATCAGTTGTAGCCTACGAATATAGCCGCCCTTCGTCGCTCACCTTCTCGCTTCCCGTCCCTCGGGGTGGCAGTAAGCGACGAAGGGCTGTTGTTGTTTCACAAAATTAATGCATGACGCTTTTATGTGACATGACGTAACAATGCCTCGCAGATTTGAGAGACACCAATAGATTTCGAATACTTTCCTGTAAACAAGATGAGTGAATAAACTGCGGGATATTTGGAACCTTGGCGATTGTTGCGACTAGCAGTACCGTTGTATTCGCAGGCTACCTTCGGTTGGAGCTAAGCGTAAGGACGCAACGCAAAACTGGCTGTCAAACATGGCATGTTTTGGCCATCAAACATTCGACGTTTGAAGGACTTTAAATTTGAGAGCAAGTGTCGTAAAATGGCGGTGAGATTTGGATATTGAAGCCGACTTCTTTAAGAAACTGACCCCGACTTATCACAATAATTTACACTATGCTTCTGCTTTTCGTAAAAGTGGCGCGAAAGTTCGCTAAGCGGGCTGTCAATTTGACTGTCAAACGGCTAATCTTGCCAAGTTTTCATAGCCAGTTAGATCATGTTTTCACGTCACGTGTTTACGCCTAGCTGCAACCGACAGCTGGCACTTGTTTCCATCGCTCAAAATGACGTTGGACATCTCCTGACAATTATATGATGTGATATTCCCTATCTTAAGTCCCCAACCCATCGTCGTCAAGTAGACGCTCGTTTGTTCTCTTATCACATTTTACATCATCACTGATGAAGAACATCAGTGACACACTCGGCTATCGCCTCGCGTGCCATTTTTTTGTTGTTATCACATTTTGACGTCATCTACGATCTATTAAGCCGGTTACAGACGAACAAGTTTTCCTTGACAAGTGTTATTGACAAGTTTTATTTGCTCGTGCGCGTGAACCACACATTTTCTGTGACAAGTTTTGCCTTGACAATTTTTTTTTGCTGGTGTGAACAAATGAACAAGTTTTCTTTGACAAGTTTTAACTGTAGCCAGCAATACAATTACGCAGCGGAGTTCGGAAAACAAAAACCCAGGGCGCCATTTTCGTTTTTGATCATGACTCACGCGAGGAAAAAGGTTACTGGCTTGTGGTCTGGGTTTTGCTTTACATTTACAATATGAGCACTCGAAGAGACATATGAATCGGAGGTGGCTTTTTCTCGTTTTGGTCCCTGTAGGAATCCACTTTGGTATTCCACAAGCTTTCTCTTGATCTTAGGTATTCGAGAAGTGATGTTGTTGCGTAGGCATTGGACAACCGTTCTCGAAACAGCTGTGTACAGCTAGTTTTCACGTTACGTCATCGCCGCCATGTTGTCAAATTGACAGCATCGTCTTGACGTTAGGATTTCGTCGAAAACAATAGATCTCTAATTAGCTTTCTTTGTTCGTCCACCACCAGCTGTACATTTCTCCATTGTGATCCGTACAGGAACTTTTCATTTTTCAAGTCTCAGGAAATCAATATTTTCAGGCTCGTTGATAAGAATTTTCTCTCGTTTGTGAATTAGTTTTTCTCCATTCGCGGTCCAATTTCAGCTTGATACATCAGAGCTTTTGAAGGCCGCCGGATAATTTTTGTATGACATCAGAGGACTCCAAATCGAAATCTCGTTGGTGCAAATGCCGCCTTGACTTTGCGAACGAGCGATCCCCACGTGTTGTGAAATGATTGTAACTGAGTACGATTTCACGATTTCACGATTTCACGCGATCTTGTAAAAATGTCATCACCGAGAAGATATAGAAGCCTGCAAGTTGGTGCACGCTGGTAGGTTATGCGAATCAAACCGGACTGTTTATAAGGCTAGCTACATTATTTGTTACCGGTAACTTAGTTTTTGGTTCTCTTGATTTTTTGGGGTTCGGCCCCTCAGTTGTAATTTTTTTGGGAATAAAACCGTCTGAAGTTGTTATAAGTGTTTGTGTTGAGACACTAGGAGAAAAATTAAATCGTTAGGCGCAGTTTATCGGGGAGGCGCCAGCGAGAAAAGTTTAACATTGCGTATTTGTATAACAGGCTTTGTTGTTCGGAGCACAGCGCTAACCCTGGGCTGTTATAGTATTTATGCCAGTTCAGTAATGTTTAGCACTAGCTATGGTTGAAACAACTCGCCCCTGAGTGCTAAAAGTATTAACAACTTTGCGTGTGCACCCTAGAGTACATAAACAATGGTCCTAATTTTCAAAGAAAAACAGTAAATGAGCGGCTTAAGGGCATTTACCGCGCATTAATTCAGACGTCTTTGTGAATTTTAAGAACCGAGAGCAAACTTTTTCATTTATCTCAAGAAGGCGCACCAAATTAACAACGCTAAGATCTGTGCGGCACACAAACTGTGATCATAGATTCCGACATCGTAAACACCGAAGGTGAGTTTTACAATTTTAATGAACGCCGACGATATCCTAACATCCAGATGAACGGTTATTTTTTTCTCGTTTTAGTATGAACTGCTTTGCCTTCAGTTGG
Source organism: Astreopora myriophthalma (assembly GCA_014634185.1). Lineage (NCBI taxonomy): Eukaryota > Metazoa > Cnidaria > Anthozoa > Scleractinia > Acroporidae > Astreopora > Astreopora myriophthalma. The sequence goes on along the minus strand of BLFK01001075.1, from coordinate 1,448,754 downwards.
CGAGGATATTCTCGAGAAAATCCGAGAAATCAAGGGCAATGAAATGAGTTCCGATTAAGAATTAAATCTCGGTAGATTTTCGTCTTATCAATCAACTCATCGGAAAACATTTCATTGCTCACATGCCCTAAAGTCAACTCATCGGCAAACAAGGCAGTCGACCACCTCAGACTGCAATTACAGTGTGGAACTGGCAATCAGATTCTTACTAAGGCGGTACTGGAAGGGGAACGGAGAACTACTTCACAAAAGCCGCTACTTTTCAGCAATACTGCAATTAATCACTATCCACTAAACAAATTGATAATCGATAATACTGAGAGCAGGATTTTTAAAATTTAACTGAACTCACTGCTTCAGTCTGAATGGCGTTGTGTGTTTTTTCTTAATTCCAATCGATCACCGAAGTTAAAAGAGAAAAGTTTTGTGTCTTTAATCAATGCCAAAATTAAAGAAAGCCATCACTTTTTTATGGGCAAAAGCTGGGCCATTTTCGTTAATTGCCAATAGTATATTGGCTTAGCACTGAAATCAAAGTAAGATTTCTATGCAGGAGTTTCATGCTGGTTTGAATAAACACAGCCTGGAGTAACAATAAAAAAAAATACTGATATTGTCACTCATTAAAATCTTGGAGATGATTTCTGGACCCTTTATCGATCAGCCTTGACTTAATTTTATTAACAGTCTCTAATTAACAGTCTCCAATCAAAACAGGTGTATGAAATATTTAGTGCTGCATCGAACTGAGCACGCACAATCAATACAGTGTTTACTGCATCCAGAAAAACTCAACAAACAAGCACACAAAAAAGTCCTTGCCATCAGCTCTTAGAATTGCAGAAGTTGTTGTGATAAATTTTCCACAACTAAGAAAGCATTATTGATAAGGCATAGATACTGGAATGCACTGAAGTAACTTGGCCAAACATGAGCTCGCCAGAGGAGACTATCATAGAGGCACACCCTCCAAGGGAGTATGCAGAGATATTATTCGCTGGAAAAACCTTGGCGAAAATCGGGGACAGCATCAACTACTGCAAAACAGAGATTAAAGAGGCTAGATCTGCAAACTCATCTTTACATCTTAAGGAAGATTCTGCCCCGATGCGACCGATATGTTGCAAGAATTACCATCACAGTTCCCAAGTTAGAGTTCTCGGAAGGCACTTGGCTCACATCGGAGATGAACTTGCCCAAAGAGAACATGGAGGTTTTGATTGCAAGGAGCAAAAAATTGCTTTAATTATAATCTTTTCTGTTGGTGTTTACGCAACTTTTGCTGGTTGCGAGCTTAAGAACAGTTTTATTTAAAGCAGGACTTGCAATAAATCAGATAACTACGGATCGAATTAAAAAAGAATACTGTCAAGGATTGACAGTATGCTAAGTACCTCAGGCAAGTTTGTACAAAAGTGGCCCTGTAGTTACAAATTAACAATTGCTTGTTGTTTGAATAGAGAATAAAATAAGAAAGATTAGTTTCGTTGGATTCGATCCCACGGATATATAAACATGGTAAGAATTTCAACAAACTTGTTAAGATCTGTTGCCGGAGGCAGACGTCGTGGGAGATCAAGGTCTGCATAAATGATTGCTAACCGGATTCCTGTGAATTTAGCCTCAATTGACAAACTTTATTTTGTTATTTGCTTTTACTGCTTACTAAGGGCAGAACGGTGTTCGTTAAATATGGTTTAACTCCTGGGCTCTGGGCTGTTCAGTTTGTAGCAGTAGAGATTGCAAGGGTGATAGGCGTTCCATTTTCCGTGTGAGCAAAGCTGGACTGATTTATTGCAAAGCTAAGAAGAAATTTGAAGAAAACGACAAAACTTTTAAGTTTGTAAAACATGTTTCGACAGAAACTTCTGTCATCTTCAGTTAATTAATGTACAAAGCGTTAGAAGTTGAATTTATACGTAAGAAAAAATGCCAATTATGCGAGTAACAAGAGAATTTACATAAAACGTGACAATGTGAGAATTAAAAGGATAGTTTTAGGTTTACATGATGTAATTGCTGATTCAAAGATAGTTGTTCTCTTTGAATATGAATAGCCTCTTTTATCTTAAGCTGGAAACTCGTAGAGGCGTGATCTAGAATATGAAAACAATCTGCTGAACACAAGGCGCGACAATGTTCAAAATTCTGTAGATGTTTGAAAACGTGAGAGGCCCTATCACTGACTAAGTGTTCACGCACACGTGTGGAAAAATGTCGGACTGTTTCACCGACATAACAGGCATTACAGCCCGCACATACAAACTTATAAACCACACGCGAACGAGGCCCGCCAGGGATAGGGTCTTTCACGCCAAACATGTTGCCTATCTTGAAAGCTAAGTAGCATTGCAGAGCTATGGGGCGATCTGAATGGTCAATGCATTTTAGTCAAAGTACCCAATTAACTAAATGGTCATTTGGTGATAAAGCACCAGTGGTAGTCACGAAACCTGTAATTTTGTTTTCCAAGTATTATAAAAAAGGGAAAGACAACTGAAACTTGATATGCTTCCCCAGGTAGTTATTGATACCACTTGGTCCTCAGGAATACTCTTCGATAACTAGAGCTTTTTTCAATTGAGAGTCGTGAAACCGTACGAAAGTATTAACGGGGTCGATCACGTTCTGGAGAATTCTGAAGCGAATGAGCCACTTCCTTCAGCCAACCAAAACTTGAAGTAATTCATGATTTTGTTTTACTAGCCAATCAGAATGCAAAGCAAGTAAGCTTTGCCGGCACCAAGCGCGGGAAAACGAGAGTGACGAAGTAGCAATTGGTTTTAGCTCTGCATCTGATTGGTCGAGGAGTTCGCGCAAGTCGACCACCAATCGTATTGCAGACCAAAATCCAAACCAAAGCAATTGTGTAATTACATGCGACACTTAATTGGAAATTGCTCTATGTTATTAACAACTGAGGTGGTCTTAATAAATTAAAACTGTCTTAATACATGTTTATGTGACACAAAAATGTATATCGTAATGAAGCTTCGTCATAGAAAGTGCCATTGTACAATAATTACGCACTCGTTTGTTTTCATAAAACCCACTCACTCGCTCAGTTTTGCCGAGAGAACAAACTTAACTCATGCGTGACTGAATACTGTACGTTAGCACTTTCCGTGAAGAAATCTATACATGGTGCACGCTATTTAAAGGTGATTTTAATTTATGATGGATTATTTTTATTCCTCGCCGGCTTACTGCAAAAATCATGAACAATAACATCACAAGCAAAGGCCGCTCGCGATCCTCGATCTGTCATTGTCCTTGTGGAAGCTTAGCAGTTTGCGAGAACCCGATAGCAAAGGCAGCAACGTTTTCCTTTGAAATTGGCAGTTGACTGGCAAGATCTTGAGCCATATTAGCAGCTTTGAATGGATGTGCCTTTGCATATTCCACGCCTCCGTCTATCAGGCCATTGACTGCACCGCTGAAAAATGTGTCTGAATTTGGAGAGGAGTAAAAGTAAAGTCAATTATAATTCAGATCAATGATAGAGTATAGATAAAACAGCTTCAATGCTCTTCTTCAAAATGCTTGTTGCAGATTCTTAAACCATTGGTCTTTACTTATTCACTGATGATAAATAATCAACATACGAGCTTCTTAAATTAAACAGAAAGGTTTATCATTCTCTACACAAGATAATCTACCTTGCGGAATGTGACAAATGATGAAATTTTGAAATTCGTGTTAAAAAAAAACCTCGTTCTCTAATTACTCCGCAGTGAAACGAGAACAAATCATTATGTGTCAAATTCTCAAGAGCTTTACTCAGTTAAACTAATGCTTTCTTTATGACGCAAACAATTACAAAAAAAAAAAAACTGCTGTTAAAAGAACTATGTCAGCTGGTGCGCACGCACATTGGAGTCCAGTTTTGGTCTAATACGTAAGTCAATCGACCCGTGCCAACGAACACTTCAAACCCTCAGTCATTAAAATTTGCTTTCTGGGATCTCTTTAACCTTTCAACGGTAGGGGCACGTATCCTTTACTTTTCCTATGCTCAAGTGATCTTAAAGGCACCTTTTTCGAGCGAAACGTTCTCCCGAGTGAAGATTTTGTTTTGCCGGTTAGTTACGTAGGAATACAGTAACATAGGATCTAGGGACGAGATTGGATGGCGAAAACAGCAACAAAAACAACAACAACAAAAACCGCATGCGCTACCCGTTCCAGTCTGCTGGTTGTCTGTCGAGTGCTCCTTCGTTGTTTACATGATGACGCCGTATGAGGTTTCGCAATCTCCCTCCGGTACAGTAACCGGGGTGAACTCGCGCCGGTATGCCGTTCGTTCCGGTATGGCATTTTCTGTTGGTATAGTGTAATTAAGCGAATTGCCCGTTTCGAAGTTCAAATGCAGACTGGACTGGCAACTAGTTTTTTAATTTCAATCTAATTGAGAAATGAGACCCGTCACAAGGAAAATCATATCCAAATTAGTCAGTTTACCAAGTTTGAGGTTGCTTAGGCTACGTCCACACTAAGCCGGATAAATTTGAAAACGCAACTTTTGCCGCGAAAACGGATAAAATGTTCTCCGTCCACATTAATCGTTTTCAAACTGTTTCCCTGTCCAAAAAACCCTTCCCTGGCCTTACGGATGGAGTCTCTTGAAAAGGGATTGCGACAGAGTCACATGCCTGTTGTGACGTCAGCGTTTTTAAAAAGTTCCGTTTTCGCTGTCCACACTAACATACTTAGCCAGCGTTTTCAAATTTATCCACTTTGGAGAGCGTTTTCAAAAAGTTCCGTTTTCGGACACCGAAAACACCGTTTTAGTGTGGACGGAAGGCCTATCCGCATAAAAAAAGTTGCGTTTTCAAATTTATCCGGCTTAGTGTGGACGTAGCCTTAGTTAGATTGCGGCCATCTGATAGCAGGATTTTAAAAATCAGCAAAATTTGAGTCTGTATGGATTTCATAATTAGAGACATAAGTCTCATAATTAGAGACATCATCTGGAGTTTTTGCGACATTTGACTGTTTAGGTGAGGTAATACGGGCAC
>BLFK01001075.1:1436236-1438736 GCA_014634185.1 Astreopora myriophthalma | reverse complement strand
GGTGTTTTGTAAAATTTGGGATGATTTTTGGGTATATTTGGGAGGAGGGAGTTTTTCTTAAAAGAGAAACTTCTGAAAACTAAGAAATAGTGAAGATTTAATGTAGTTTAAAAATTAGAATTTGAAGTTTCAAATTAGTACATGCTCACCCAAACAGTCCCGTAACAACCTGAGGTGCTCTTGGGTGGAGGTCACTTGTCTGTTGGTGTTTCAAAACTATTTTTCTTCCTTTTATCCCTTCTTTAAATCTATTAAAATTTCATTCAAATTTTGCTGTACCCCCGCCTTAAGGGCCTTTTCATATGAACCCCGTAACCAGGCTTCACTCTATTTACGAAAGGCTCACTGGATTTACCTCAAAATTGAGAGAAATTGGAGGCCGTGCCCATTTCTTGTTGTCTTTTGTGGCCATGAGATCAATCTCAGCACTGATTTGCGACTCCTTCATTCCACCCATTCTTTTTATTCTGAAACAGCCACGGCAGTACAGTGAGAACAAAGTAAATAACAACAACAACAAAATGAGCTTACAACTCCATCTGGACAATACCGATTTTCTGGTAGGCTGAGTTAAATACTGCGTACGTTTCAAGTTTAAAGACGGTTTACATCTCAATACTTTGGTATACCGCTTGTCCCCAAAAAACGAGCAAACGAGCAAACAAGCAAACAAAAACATGATGAAGTAGTACACGTATATATCTAATAGTATAAATCTGTGATTAGGACTCCTGAACAAAACTGAACAAAACCTTTTCTCTTGTTTTCCTTCATTAGGGCTGTGCCATTAAACCTGCACGATGCATCGAGACTCGAGACAAACGTTTCAGCTTACCAGCCCAGATGCTAAAACCAGATTTGATTGCACTAGACAAACGAAATTTTCACTTACGAGAGCGGTGGTGTGTATTTAATGTTTTTTTTTTCTGAGCCAGGGACAGTAGAGCTAAGTTCAAATTATCTCTTTAAAGCAGAAAATTCCACGACGAATGCTAACACCCTTTGCAAAGCTGGCAAATCCTTGCAACCCAGCCATGAGGCCCCATGCAGTGCACACTGATAAAGGGAAGGGAAGGAGGTAAGGGGAAATATCCTCTAAGAACTCAGATGCTCAATCGTCCACTACAGCATTTACACTTTTCAGTACGAATCAAGGTGCATGTGAGAGCAGAACAAAACCGCTAAGTATGTCGGTGGGCAGTTATGGTTGGTGCAGCGGTGAGAGCGTCCACCTTCCAGCGTCATATGGGGGCCGAGTCTGCTCAGCTGGTTCACGTCTTTGCTATGACAGGTTTTTTCCCCCTGGGTATTCCAGTTTTACCCCATCAACAAAACCAATATTCTTCGTTTGATTTGAGTTGATTGACTCAATTTCAATTAATTTGTCCCCATCAGTGCTCCAGCGCTAAATCTAATGACACTACATGAAGTTCCTCATTTATTATTATTATTATTATTGAAAGTGAAGAATGATCATCGCAGTTCTTCACTTTCATCTACAACCGCAGTTCACATATGAAATATGTCATATATACTTCACATCATCATTATCATCATCATTATTATTATTATTATTATTATTATCATTTTTTATTGACATCATTACCATTAACATTGTTAGTATTATGCTGGTAACTTTATCCCTTTAAAAAATATATCCAGCCTTTCCCTTAATTCTTTCAAGAATAACATCTGTGAAAACACATGCATGGGTGCGTTTCTCAAACGTCCCAAAAACGTTTCGGGCCCAAAAAGCCATTTGTAAAACTTTGACCAACTTATTCGTAAAACCAGGTGCCTCAACATGTTTTCAAGATACATGTAGGAATAGGTAAGGTTATTGCATGATTGCATGACTACAAACGTCCTCATGTATGGCACCCAAAATCGACCCGATAAGTCTCGGGGCTTTGGAGAAACGCGTACATAGCAGGGGGTTCATTAAGGTTTTGAACAGGAGGGCAACTGAGTTTGACACCCAGGCAAAGAATTGGCAAGGCCCGGAGGGCCTTGCCTCCCTAGGGGGGTCCGGGGGCATGCTCCCCCGGAAAATTTTGAAATTCTATAGTCGCAGGGATGTGTTTTCCTGCATTTTGAAGCTGCGGACAATGATTTTCAACAACCAAAAAAAGATAACTTTTCTAAACAATTTAATCATAATTTGATACCAATACCCAGCACACAAATTGGACTTTTTGGTTCTCTTTTAATAGCTCTGATTATAATAATCTTTACTCAAAGTCACTGTCCGCATCTGAGCCGTAATCAGAGTCAGGGTCAGAGTCTACATCTGGAAGGTCCAGTTGTTTAGAAACCCACTCAACTTCTTCGATCACAGGCTCAGCTTCAACATCATCTGTTTGAATCTCAGCATCTCTAAGAGTGACAGTCTGGGTTTCTTGTCCGGTAGAATGCGAAGACTCAGCCAGATTTGCCTGCTCTACAATCTTGTGAGCATACTTGACCTTTCGTCTGGGCTTGCTTTGCCATTTGGTGATTG
>BLFK01001075.1:1405267-1431378 GCA_014634185.1 Astreopora myriophthalma | reverse complement strand
GATAACTGCTCCATCGAAATTGGGCTACTCAGAAAAAAAAAAAAACCCTGGCAGTTCTGGAAAATGCTGTGTACAGCCACATTGAAGAAATTCACCTCTATTTTCTGTCCCAGTATTGACTGTTTGAAGTTGGACTTGATCACCACTTTCACCTCCATTCGTGATCTCCCTACTTCTCTCACCAATGGGATAACTCTAAACGGCAGACTAATGTCCTTGGTAGTGCGATACCTGACAACAGCAACCATAAGCTCATAACTCACTGTAGAAAAGTTAATAACCTCCTAAAAGGTTTCTCCAAAGGGCTTTAAAAAAAAAACAAATATGGGGAGCTGAATTTGGCACTTCATGGGTTGGCTTGAAAACCGTAAAGAACTTTAAACTATCAGCGCAAACAGGTTCTGTGTAATGCTCCTTTTCATAAAAATTACAATAATTTATCCTTGATTGTCATTGGTTTAAGAGATCTCCCGTTTTCCACTAATTTGCTTGCCAGTTTGTTATCAGACAGTTGTTATTGGACAGTTCAATAAGCCAATCACATTCAAAGTTGTGTTTTAAATCAACCAATCACAACCTTAATTTCAATCACCATAGAAATGGCACTTCAGTTATGGAATGACTTATCTCAAGACATGAAGAAATTGACAAAAACTGGGCAGACGACGATGAAATACAAGAAAAAAAAAATTCCAGCATCTTTTCATCCCCTTTCCCTATTTTTTTTTTGCATACAGCATGAGGCAGGTTACTTCATAACTTAAGCGCAGTGTAGTTGATTCAGTAGAAATTGTCTGCGACTTTTCAAAACAACTAAAACACATGCAAGAGACACCAGAGACAGGCAATTTCAGAGATCACTTCAGCCTCTTTTTCGAAGTGAGTCTAAGTGTGGAGTGTTTGTAAACACCTACCAACAACTTCACACTTGCACTCGCTTTGAAAAGCAACCTGAAGTTAACTCAGTGATACACTGAATTCATAAATGGCAGCTAATAACTTATTCTTTTCTCTTTATGCTAATTTCCTCACTAGCCTCATTTTAAAGCAAAACTTGTTTCCAATTTTTGCATGCTAACGAGGTTCATGAGGATAATTAGCATAAAAAGGAAAGAATAATTTATTAGCTGCCATTTATGATTTTGGTCTATGGCCCAAATTGTACAATGTACAAATGTTCGCATAGGATTTTTTCTTTTTGTCTTTAAAGTTCCTGAAAATTGTAAAGAAACAATTAGACAACAGCACACATTTACTTATTATTATACAAACTAATTGTTATCCCATAATTAAAACACAACGCCAATATTTGGAGGGTAGGTGCCGTAAAGGTAGCAAGGGAGGAGACAGCACTCTCCTCAGCAGCAAGGAGGTCACCATGGCAACCGAGCCACAGTCCACCTCCCAGGCACCTGTCAACACATCACTGAGAGAAACCAGTGTGTGGAGTATATGAGGGAGGGAGGGAGGGAGGGTAAAGAAGCAAGCAAGTGAAAAGGCAACTCAAGCGAAAGCACACGGCAATGCCCCTGCAAACCTCCCTGGACCCCCCGCCCCAAGTATCCCAGGCAACAACACTGCATTGGCTTGGTTTTAACTTTGCGTAGATTATATCTAGCCTCATAAAACACTTTCACATTTCAGTCATGTTTCCTTACTTCATTAGCTCAAACTCTCCATCGGGTGGAATGAAACTAATTGCACGTTCTGTTTCAAATTTGCTGAGCTTTACACACTGCAAACAGAAAGTGACACAAAATGTCAGGAAAAGATGGAACAAACACAGTGAAGAGAAATATATGTACAGTAGAAATAGGTAGGAGACTTCTGTAAGTTCAATTATACACAACCACTGTCCTCTTCAGTAATTTTAAAGAGAAGTAAAGCAGCTTATGCTTCAAAATAATTGGATAGGAGGACGCTAGTTTGACTTCAGAGATGAAAGGCTGAGAAATTAGGGAATGGTTTTGTTAGTCCATCAGAAAGAGCATCTGGAAAATCGCCTTCTTGTCGAAAAGTAGTGTATGCCACTGTGACATGTGAAAGAGATAATGTGTAATTTTATGTGCTACTGTGACACCATACAAAGTGTTCTCAATTTGCCTTGGTTCTGACCAGTGTAAAACTTAGCATTAATTACAAGGAACAAAGGGACCAGTCTCCAAAGTGGTGAATGAAGCACGAAAATTAGTGGATGCAGTGTGGCCTAGTGCTTTGGGTGCTGGACTTGTAATCCAGAGGTCCCTGGATCAACTCCTCAGCTAGGATTCTTAACTCTGCTAAATTTTTTGTCTTACAGCTGTATTTGTTTCATTGGCCCTAAAAAGCCCCTAAACGGAAGTGGTCAATTAAGTAGTTATTATTATCGTTATTGTAATGGTTGTTGTCGTTCTCCTTCTTCTTAAAATGTTATCGAAATGTCTGACCAGATAACATAAAACCACATGCAATAAGCCACCATAAAGAGAATCAAAGTGGATGTTTAAAGCAACAAAAATAATGCTTGAAACAATCACTGTAATGTATTGTAACATAAACATTGTAATGTATTGTAACAAAAACTTGCCATGACTTACATATGCAACTGAAAACAGCTAAAAGATTGGCACATGCTATGCTACTGATTAATAAGTGAATACATTACAGCGGCACAATAGATATGGACACGTGCACACATCACATCAGCTTTTGGCTTTTTGTTTAAGCTTTAACTTCTTTAACTGACCATTGATTTACACTTTGCTTACCTGATGAAACGTACAATCGTCAATTGCTATTCCTGATTTGCTTGTTGTATTTCTGGGAAAGAAGCAAATCAAGACATGTGAACTCAAAAGACCCTATTCACAAATGGTGGCCAATAAATAATTCTTTTGTCTCTGTGATAATTAGGCTAGCCCAACTAGCCTCATTAACTTGAACAAAAATCAAAAGAAGTTTTGATTAATTTTGTAATGAGGCTTGTTGGACCAAATAGCACAAATACAAAAGAATAATTTATTGGCTGCCATTTACAATAGTAGGATCTACAGTGTATTACCACTGACATAAACATACATGTAATTTGCTATTACAGGGCTTGAAATTGTGACCAATACAGTCACATTTGTGACTTAATTTTTTTCCACTGGCGACTACAGGTAAAACATCTCAAGGAGTTGCAAACTTGCGACTAGTTTTCGCCTTGGCTATTATGAAATAAAAGGGCTAGCATTTCCTACTTTGCCACTGTTTTTGCTACAAAAAAAAAGTTAAAAAAAAAAAGTATTTTGTTTCTCGTCATGACTTTTGTTGAAATCTGAAGATGTGGGGCAAAATTGTAGTGCAACTTATGCTACTCCCTTGATCATTTGCCATTTACAGGGTTTCCTTAGACTTATTGCAGGCTCATATTTTGTTTTGTTAACCGCTGGCACGTTGATTACACAACACAACCCGATAGTTTTGCCACTAAAATTTGCAAACTTGCGACTAAATTTTTGTATCCAGTCGTAAAATTGTGACTGGATTTTTTTTTTAATTTTGAGCCCTGTAAATATTATAGAGTAGTTTTCAATTGAGTGCCAAAAGTAATGCAATGTTACTCTGCTTTTGCTTTGCTCTATGGTGCTGTACATGTATGCACAAAGATTAACATTTGAACCAATCAGATGCAAATTTGGTCAGCCTGGTTTTCCCATGCCTCGCACTGGCTCAGGCTGCTTTACTTACTTTGCCTTCTGATTATCTAGGACAGCTAAGTTGTGAGTTACTCACGTGGAATGCCACAGGCAGACCACATCTAAAAATCAGTCGAGTTCCTTTTTCTTGTTTTCTTTTGATGTGGTCTCATAATTATGCTAATTAGCCACGTGCTTGTGCTTCTCACTGAACTTAAGCCCTGTTGGCTGGGGCTACTACTTGGATGGGTGACCGTGCACGATATCCCATGTTGTCGACTTTTTCTTTTTTTTTTTTGTGAAATAATAGAAGTAACACCGTCGGCAACACCGTTTGTTGATGCTGTACTGAATGTTGATGTAAGCATTTCTATTTAACAATTAGACCGGTAGCCTGAAAGGGCTACGGGTCAATATACGGACTATTGACCCGCTATTGACCCGTGGCCCTTGAGGGCGAAGGGTCTAATTGTTTTAGGATCACCCAACTAGTCGGACAGAAAAGGCAATGATAAAGTTAGCAAATGCAAGTTGAAGAAATATTTATTTGGGAATACAACGAAAGAAAGCGTCACGCTTTTCGCTACTCGAGGACTATTACTAATAGTCATCTAGTAGCATAACCAATGAAAATGCAGGATTTGCATTAGTCCACTAGTTGGGTGATACTAATTAAGTTTATTTCTTCGTATAAACACCGACTGTTGAGGGTGTGTTCCTTCAGAGTTTGATTGGTTTTGTAGTAACTGGCTTTGGTATTAAAAACCTTAACCAAAAACAGCTCAAATAAACAGCTCATTAAATGTACTCACTTCTTTTGAGGGTCAAGCGAGGATTCCGCAGCTCCACTTTTCTGTTTGTCCACCACTAGTTTGTCATTCATTCCAAATTTACATTCCGGCATTCCTGACAGAAAGCTCTTCATCACGACCCTGCCTGACACATGGGCACTGAGAACTTGACCTTCAATACACGCACAGTAGACATGTTTCAACACTTGCAAGCACTTGCATAAAATTAATTATCCATGTACATGTCATGTTAAGTAGTTCCCAGAACACTTGTGGTTTTTTTTGTTTAAGTGACGCAAGTACTGTTTAATAAACAAGCAGGAGTGTTTTATCGGGTTTTAAACCCCAAGGCGAAGCCACACACAACCTTCATGCAATGTTTCTGTCTAAAACAAAAAGTTTTAAAGCTTTCGTTTTAATTCTTGTGGTGTGACGATATCGAGTCAGCATACTGAAACAAAGAACAGATCAACTTCTGGTTTTTATCGTCTTTTTTGATGCCTAGGACTTCAGCTTTCTGGTTGCTTGAGATTGCTAACAATTATGATTCCAGTATTTAAGTTATTTCAGTCACAAATCATACTAAACTAAGACCATAAGGCAAGGCCAAAACAAAATTAACATTGCCAATCTTCAAATGCATTCAACAATAAAGTACAATAATTATTATGTAATTCAACTCTTTTTTCATTGTTCCAGATTAGGATAATTAACCTGAAACAATGGACAATACAAGTACAACTGGTTTAAAAACATTTCAACCAGGAAAAAATTCAAACCCCAACACTGATGAACAAAATAAATATTGTTGCAAGCGACTTGACCTTTAGTATTGACTGCTCCAGTTTGGTTCAACTAATTTTTATGTTAGTAAGAAACAGTTTCAAGTTTATTTCTAGATCTACACTGTATGGGCTTCAAACATCACATATAATCCACGTACATCACCTATATTTCTTGTATCATCATGGGTGAGTGTCAACAGAAGAAAACACACAAACCTTGTGGAGACATGAGTAGGTTCACAGACTCCAGAACATCAAGGAAAAGTTCATTTCTTCTGTACTTGATTCCTTCTCTTCTCCAACCAATCTGTCCTGTCACTTGACTAGTGATCTGGGCTTGTTCTTCCCTTGTCTAAATTATAATAGAAGTCAGCAAAAAAAAATAAAAATAAATAAATAAATAAATAAATAAAAAAGCAATTAAGGATAACACTGAGTGATATTAAAGACTGACCTTTTGATAGCTCCATGCCATCAGATAAGGAAGTTTTGTGAGTTTGTTTATTAATAATTATTTTGTAATTAAAGCAAAACTTTTCATTGACACTTGACATTCCTGGCACATTGCCTTGTACTTTTCTTTAATCATATGCATGAAGACTTTCACACATACTTTTACTATAATTATAACGAACTCACGAAATTTGCTTATTTGAATTTGAAAATGATGGCATGGAGCTATCAAAACATCAGTCTTTAATATCGCTCATTTTTTTCCTTATAAATAAATAAAGTAATTTTAAAAAAAATATAATGACTGTGAATAATTGAAGAACTTTGTCTAAAAGACTCATAAAGTCACCTTTGGTTTTGTCATTTTTTATTTCAATATTTCAAGGACAAAACTCTTGTCAAATCATGGCCAAAATCAATTTAACCATTTACCTCGTGAGAGGGCCCCCATTCACAAGTAAAAAGTAATCATCTGGCACTAGCCAGAGTAAAATCGATGAAGTCACAAGTAGGAGTTAAAAGGTTAAAGAAAGAAACTTCTCAATGGTGAACTGCTAAAGAGTCATAAGCAAAGAATGAATGCAATAAGATGAAAGTACCAGGAGAAGAGAGAAGTTCTTTTCAATGGGGAAGAGAATGTTTTCATGTCATCGATGTCATGCACTTTGTGCATACAACTTTTCATCGTTCACATTAGAAACCAAGCACCATTTACTGCTTGAAATTTGGTGGCCGCGACTTGACAAAACAACAAAGAATAACAACAAACGTCCTTGACAACAGATTTGCATAAGGTCAATGATAATGATATAGCATTTATATAGTGCATTTTCTATGAATATATTCAAATGCGCTTTACAACACTTTGTGGGGGACTTTGCCAGACTGCTTTAAGGCGCAGTTCACAATCTTAAATCTACAGTAAATAACCAGTAGAATTCACAGGTGCTCCCAGAACAGAATGAGTGATAGACCATCACACCGGGGACTACGTCCCCTACTCTTCTCGAACAGTGTGTGGGTTCTTTAACATTCCATGCAAGTGTTGTCAGACGGGACCTACGGTTTATCATCCTTATCCGAGAAGACTAGAAAGTCTAACCATTTGCAGATGTCATTACAAAGGCAGCACCTTCTCCTCAGTTATTTTAAGACCATAAGTGTTGGTCCAGCCGGGATCTGAACTCATGACCTTCTGCTCAGCAGACTGGCACCTTATCCCTTTGTGCTAACCAGGCAGTGGTCAATAAGGTCCTTTGATTGAATGAATTATCATTCTTAGCCATGCATTGCAACTGGCAAGAAAGTCCACCTGACTGTAGTCCTTAGGACGAGTGTTGCTACTAAATTTGTTTCAGCTTGGGTGCTGAAGTAATAACTAATTTTGCCATTAGAACGTTTTTCAAGGGAGTGTCATGAAAACCCAAAGAAAAGTAATTACGGAGCCAGTCACATTCTGAAGGAAATACAATCTCATGTACACTCCTCTGCCAACCACAAACTAATTTGAAATAATTCACATAATAAATTGGTTTATTATTGGTTTTACTAGCCAATCAGAATGAAAAGCAAGTAAATGCAGCCAGTGCCAACTGTGGGTAAGCGAGATTGAGCACCTGTAAGTCGCAGAGGCGCGGGTTTCAACAGAAGCCGGTTACTGGCGGTATACCACCGCCTGCTTTGCCTCTCACCGCCAGCTAGTTTGTCTTCATTTTCACTAAAAATCCTATCATAAACTTGTCAAACTGCTGCCCAGAATGGGCTACCACGGATGGCTACATATATTTCTAATATATTTCTAATATATTTCTTATATATTTCATAAGTTATTGATAGTCCTGCAATAGGTTTTAGCTTTGCACCTGATTGGTTGAAATGTTTGCAAGAGTTTTGCTCCAATCATAAAGCAAACCAAAACTAAAGCATTGTGTAATTCACGGTTCTCGTGAAGGTTTAGAGTAGATAGCTAGGATATACATGTAAAAGTAGGCTGTTTGGCAACTGAGTGCCGAGGGCATGAACTTCTAAGGGGGTCTGGCTCAAAATTGCCATTTCATGCATTTTTTTCAAGATGTTTTTTATCACAGCACTTTGCACCATTTTCACGATTACGCCTTTTCACCAAAACGTAGGTGGCTCAAAATTCGAAGCAGCCAGTTTTTATAACCGGTTGCCGGCAGTTTATGAAAACCCATGTAATTACTTTTGACACTCAATTTTAAACGTCTCTAACAACTGCATCACTAAATGGAGATTGGGTGCCTGGGATGTCCAGCAGCTCTGCAATGTAGGCAGGCCAGCCCATCCCTAAGCCAAGCCACGCTCCCACGGCTCATAATTTTCGTCAACCCAGCAATGGCCCCCTAGTCAGGCATCCAGGCACCTGTCACACTGACAAGCACTGGAAAGACGGAGGGGAGGGAGGGGAAGCAAGCCAAGTGAATGCAAGAAGCCCTGGATAACTGGCAAGCAGACTGCAAGACAGATGTGAGCATGTGCCTGAGACAAGCACTGCTTACTGCAACCACTCTTTGTTGTTAACTTTGTAAATAACATTTAATTGCTTAAATTACAAGACTAAAGCCACGGTTCAACATTTGTTGATCAACAAATGTTGCAGCTCTTGTACAACAGAATGTTGAACAGTGTGTCATGCCACGTTGAATGTTGAAATAGACCATTCAACACGTTGAATGTTGTTGCACGCAGTTGAACAAAAATAATAACTATTAATAGAGACAAGCTCTATTTTGATCAACAAGTTGCTGCAACATCTTGTTGAACCATGTGCCACCAGCTTAAAGGCCTGATTTTTTGGGTGTTAGCTACTGTCACTGTTAAAATGAATGAAAATGTAAATTTAAAAAAAATGTGGAAAGACAAGCTTTTGTACATTGTAGTATTTGAACCACTCCAGGGCTACCAACAATGTTTGTATCCATGTAATCTGTCACAACAGTTATGAATCTCACTGAACCATTTCTAACTCAGTAATCTTACAATGTGCATTGGATCTAGGTTTTTTTTGGAGTGAACACTACATCAAACCTTGTCACGTTAGAACGTTGCGTGACGTTGCACGCATACTTAGTGACGTTATCCAGCGGTTTTGAACTTTGGACCTGCGGGGGTGCTGCACTTTTCCAGCATCTTGACAAACCTCACCAGCATAAAATCAACAGTTTTATCATCCATCTTCAGCCCTGCATGTGCAAACAACACAAGTGTACATGTACTTGCCTGAGTCTTGATTCCCTGTTGAGTTATAAAAGTCTTCAGAATAGCAGTGTCTGTTTTCTGGGGATATCCATAGTCAGCAATCTCTGTGATAAAAACCAACAATCAAGATTGTTATATAGCTGGCGTTTTTCCCGCTACAGCGCGCCCATTCATTGGCTAGTTCATGGTCACATGACATCTAACAATGAAACTGTTTACCGCCAAATGCCATGAGCGGGCAACATTGCGAAAACTATGACGTCAAACGGGAAACAGTTCAATGTTACCCACGAAATGTTGACCGCTGTTGCACGTGATCAGAGCGTGCAGTTCGTCACGGGAAACATTGAGATTCTCGGGAAACAAAATTCACTGTTCCCCTCGGGACCAGTCATTAAGTGTTTAATAGTAAAAATCTTTATAATAAAGACACCTGTCCGTTACGTGTTTTCCCAAAATAAGACAGACCCCTTAGTATGACCGTAGCAAGGTTGCTGATTGGCCTAAGACAACTGATTGTTTTGGTAGAGGCAAATTCACACTAGGGAAGCAAACATAGATACAGATACAATAGAAAACAAAAGTGAATAGAAGTAACACAGGTGCAGAAGCAACAGAAACAAAATTCTCCTTTGCAATGTTTGCTTCACTTGCAACCCTACCGGGACATCAAAATTATGTCATGAAACAGCCAAAACAACATAAAATCAAAGGGAAAAAAAAAACCTGTTTAAAGGACCGTACAGTAGAAGGCCTTTGTGTTAATCGGGTACAGAAGGTCTATGTTTTTGTTGCAGTCTGTTGATATTAATTTTTGCCACCTGTGAGAATTTGCCGCCGGTAAGAATTTTTGTATCACATGATCAACATTCTTGCAACCGCAGATTAAAATTCATGGTCTGTGAAGGGTAAAATTTAAGGCATCTGAAAGGATGTCTGGGATATGGATGCCACTGCATGTTTACCAGAAACCAAAACACTGGTATTTTTCATATTTTGACTCGTGAAATAGCTACGGGGCATGCGCAATGTCGATAACCGCTGACCAGCAGTCCTTTCCAAGTTAACTTTGCTTATAAATAACCACATCTAATAAGCCTTTATTACAGTGTACCTTGCTTGGATGGGCAAAACAAAAAAGAATTTTGCTTCTAAAATGAGGCCAATAGGTCTAATTCAAACATATAGAAAACAATAATAGATGAGCTGCCATTTATGAAAGTTAATGGCCTATTACTCTCTAGTCCTGGAATTCAATTACATATTTAGAAATGTGTTTAATGGACAATGCCTGATAAATGGAAAGCTTTTGCAGTTCTGGCAACTACATTGTACAAGTACTTACACGTAACTTGAATAGTTTATACACTTTTTAAGATTGCAGTGTAGTATTTTATTGTCTCCTGACAGTGTAACAACAAAGAGCCCTCACCATCTAAAAGCTCGTAAATCAGAACAAAGTTGTTCTTGATTCCTTCTTCAGTGACTTTACCAAAGTAGGAAATCATGATTTCCACAGTACGATTCAGGAACTCAAACACCATGGCAGCATTAACATTCTGCCTAGTAACAGCAGCCAACCAAACATTTCCTTGTCGAATGTGAAAAAAGCTCGTCCTGGCTATGTTGGTGACAGGGGAGCGGACTTGGCCTCTTGCATGGATGACATTGACCCGAAAGGCATCCACAGCATTCCGTCTAAAATAAGCAAGGAAACACAAGCTCTCAGTGCTATAGTTATAGAGTATTTACTATCGATCTCAGACGTCCGTGGACAAGGGGTTTTTTTCAGTCCACTTCATGGACCGTTGATTTCAGTCTGCGGTTAAAAAAACCTGATCACGTGATAACATTTTTGTGGCTCTGCGGTTTCGAAAATAACGATCACGTGGCACTAATTCTTCACTCTTCCCACGGCCGAGAAAAGAAAAACCTGAAGAAGAGTTTCCACTCGCTTCTTATTTCTCAGGACAAGGCTTTTCCTGGTTACCCGTTATAGCTTCGGCCGGTTTTACTCGCCGTCAACATCGTTTCACGCATTTCTCTTTGGGAGAGCTAGAGCAACAGAAAATAGCGTCAGGAGAGATCGGTATTTTCGAAACCGCAGAGCCACAAAAATGTTATCACGTGATCAGGTTCTTTTAACCGCAGACTGAAATCAACGGTTCTTTTAAGTGGACTGAAAAAAAGCCCTTGTCCACGGACGTCTGAGATCGATAGTAATCCACTGCTGCTTTCTCTCTTTGCACTACATGTACAGTTTATAACTTGCTCAACTGTGAAGAAATATACATGTACTGTATCAGGATTTGCCTGCAATATTAACTTTGTCCGCCTTGAGCTAACCACAAACTTCTGGCAGGCAATTTCCAAGAGCATTTATGAGGGATGCAGTAAGGGGAGATGGAAGAAGAGCTGTAGATGCTTTTTAAAATAAAGGAAATGTGGATTCCGGTTGGATCGTTGTCATACCCCATGGATGACGCAAAACCGATATGTTGCCCAGATGAAAATTGATAGCTTTTGCTTCATACACGTCAGGTATGCACTTATCAAAATGTGGTAGGATGGGCACACCCATAGACATTTCATATTTTTTGCACAAAACAAACAAACAAACAACGTATGCACTCTTAAAATGTAAATAAAATTACAGAGCTTTTAAGAATCCAACAAGTACCGTTACAATGACGTCAAGTTCCCAGAGAAAGAAAACCCTATCCCCACCCTACAACTGCACTTTTCCCAGGTGTCTTTTGCCATACAATACCACCAAATAATAATAATTTATTTGTCTTCTTCTTTTCATAAGCCTAAAAAGTGCACAAACACTCACAAACTTTCCTGGTTACAACACTGCCTCAGGGAGTTTGCCTGTCTACTTGGGACGCAAGTACACGTAATAACCCATTTCCAAGTTGCTGTTTGTCTGTTTCAAAATGAGCCTTTGTACGAAACCATTCAAATGGAAATGAGTTTGATTTGCAAGAAAATGTCCAACTCATTACATAAAAAAATCGCCAAATCTGAGCTTATAGCGAAGAAAAAGAAATTAACATAATAAGCTTAGCTATGCTGTATCTTGTGTCCTTAAGTCTGTTTGAGGCATCCTGGGCTGGTTTTGCCATTCCCTCCTAACCTTCAAGAAGAGAGAGCAAGGCTGGACACTTGCAACCTCGGAAACCAGTAACCAATCCGCAATCGAGGAGGATTTTATCTGAAAAACCAGCCAGATTCAGTCTTTTGTCGACTTTAGTGTGTAGATGAATGGTATAGCAGAAAGGCCCAAAGTCTGAAAACAATCTCCACAGGCTTAGAGAATAACTAGAAGCCAGTTCTCACGAAGAACCTGCCTTTTTCTCCAGTTTCAGTACCCATTACAGCATGGGTCGGCTTATGACTGTTGGCTTATTATATTTATTTTCTTCCCTGTGCTAAGATTTGGCAATTTTTTCCATCATTTTATGTTTCCCATATAAACCCTCAGTTGGTATGATAACTGACCACCCATGTTGTGAGTCTGGGCTGCCTATGCTAATTTTCATTTGAATGGTTTACGTGCAGAAGCAAACAACAACTTGGAAATGCCCTATCATAGCCCTGGGTAGGCATAACTCGAACTGGTGTGGGTCCAGGATTTCCAAGCCTCGGAATGCCACCCTGTAGGGAGGTTCAGTGTTAGAATTTAGCTTTTTGCGCTATTGCGATTTTCAGTCATTCCAACAGGATGTGACCTATTTCAGAGGCCTTCCAAGGGGTTTTGCCGACAGGTGACATGACCTCAAAATGTGGCGACAATCTTTTCCCAAAATACTGACAACCGACAGGAGCTGACAGAAAAGGGGCAACATTATGTTAAAGTGACAGGGCCGAAATACGACAGCGACGGTGCCTGTGACAAAACTGGTGACGGGCTGGCTCTAAAACAAGAGACAAAGTGACACCAGAACCCCCCCTTGGAAGGCCTCATTTGGTACCCGGACATTTCGCCCCACGGACAAATAACCCCCACTTTACTGATTAAGCGTAAGCGCTCGTTTCAGCAGTGATTAGGCCTAAGCACTCTTTAGAAATTTTAGCTTTCATTTGTTCAGCTCGCTTTCATTATACCTGCTGTGATTATTAATGTTTTTAGTTGTTTTTAATGTTTTCTATTGTCCAGAAAGTGCGGGCTATTTGTCCGTGGGGCGAAGTGTCTGACATTCCCTCATTTCAGTGGAACGGTGGAAACCGGCCTGGATCCGCACCTATCCCTTCTCTCCCTTCGCCTCTCCACTTCTCGCAAATTGTCTGCTTGATTTGATCATGCCTACGGAACAGCTTAAAGCTAGATCTTCTGACTTCGAAATAAATCGAAGTTTACAGTGGCAATACAAACTTACCCAATGTCATCCCGGTAAACACGAGAGATCAACACCTCTCCTTTGTGGTTATACACGAAAAACCCGCCGATCATGGTCTGTTACAACGCCTAGCTAACAAGGCAAATCTGTGTGATATAAAATATCAATTTCCCAGTTATAGGGAAAGGAAATTACCCCAGAAATGATGATAAAAGCGGTGTTAAAATTGATCCAACTTTCACGACTTCTTCAGATCGCCATTTTCTTTACTCCGAGAGCAGACACCCAATTGGGCCATATAAGGGAAATTCTACCATATTTGGATGCAATTTACTACCCTTAGTTTCCAATTTCCGCACGGGCGTGTTGAAAGCGAGGCTACAGATTTTCAAATTGGCGCCATGGTTTGTTATGGCGGACGACGATGAAGAGGAAAATTGGCCGGAGTTTTTTGAAAACAATCGCCTTATTCCTGTTCATCCGAACCGAAGAAGGTCAGGATTGCAGCAAAAGCCTAATATTCCTTTCCGGTTGTTGTTCAAGTCTGTCGTCGGGATTTCTCTCCCTCAAACTGTTGTAAGTGAGAGTTTTATATGTTTCTTAGTTGTATGTAAAATGAAATTGTCCCTTTTTGTTGCTACACGCACTTTATAGGCGAAGAAACACTTTGAGAGGCTTTACTTTTCTGTACAAAGCAGGTTAAAAATCTTTCATGGACATGTTGTACGACATGAATATAAAGACTTCTGTGGGAAAAATTTCTGCTTTTTCTGTAGGAAAAAATATAAATGAATGGGCGATAAGGCTGAACGTCAGCTATGGTTGCTAGGACGCCGTTTCGACAAGAGCATTCAGTGCGACTGTTCCAACCAAGGCCTTCAAGGAAATTTTTTGGGGGAAATTTTTTTGGGAAATTGGCCACTAGTGCGACCCAATGACAAAACAATACAGTAGCCACAAGTTGACAATAAATTAATATTAATTGTTCTTAAAATAATTCGGATAAAAAGGCTACGAATGCTTCAACCCGATAAAGGCTAGTCGTGAAAGTCCATTATTTCAATGTGAAATTTTAATTTCCTAATTTGTGGAAAAATTTCCATTTTGGTCTTTGTCAAGTGGTTGCACCAGTACGTACTGTAATGTTTACATTAATAAGGGATCTTTGAAGTGACTATAATTGAATGAATACCTGGCATCAAGTCAATTAACATTGTGTGTGCACCTAGTGCTGTGTGTTTCATTGAAAAATGTTTAAAACCTCTGAAAATAAAAAAAATTCATTGGATCCATTGGATTGGAACTGTATCATTGTTGTTCATCATCTGTAGTATAGGACTGCCATTTGCACAAAAGAGAATAATACTGGAAGTTCTTGGAGAAAAAACATCCTAAGTGACTTTTGCATGGTTTTTAGGGCATTTTGCAAAATTACTGGTAATTTCCAACAAATCAACTGCACCAAAATTTTGAGGTGAATGTCCTGACATGCTGTATGCTACAAATTAGGATTATGCAATGAAAAGAAGCCAATGAACTTAACTTCAGTTCTGATGCTGCTTTGGAATTTAAATGTCAGGCCTAGACGTCATGAAGCAGCAGTACCAGTATCTTGCATCATCGCGAAATCTTGAAACTATTAAAAGAAACTCTTTTCTTGAAACTGACTTTCCTGTTCCCTTGGTGACTAAGCAATTTTAACAAATAAGAAAATATATACGTTATGTTCAAGTCTTTTTTAAATTATTAAAAAACTGTTAATTGAAAATTTGTTTGATGACACAAACATGTTTATATCTTGATGATTATCAATCTAGAGCAAGCTCAATGTATATATATATTTTTCAGGATATCAGCTCCCAGACTGTGGAATTTCAGCTGCGATTAACACTGTATGATGCTTCTAACAGATGCTTCTTTGGAAGCACTTGGCTAGGTCCTTACTTTCCCAGCAGAGTGAAGGAAAATGGCAGGCACAGT
Organism: Astreopora myriophthalma; assembly: GCA_014634185.1. Taxonomy (NCBI): domain Eukaryota; kingdom Metazoa; phylum Cnidaria; class Anthozoa; order Scleractinia; family Acroporidae; genus Astreopora; species Astreopora myriophthalma. The sequence goes on along the minus strand of BLFK01001075.1, from coordinate 1,416,148 downwards.
GTTACCTATGATGAGGTAAGGCACACTGAATTTTAATCTCAACACTTGGAGTAGATATAAGTATTACATATTATGTTGCAGTTAAAAATCACATCAATTAAAAATAATTTCAACTTACCTAGCTCAATTTGAAATTTCCTTTTTCTGGTATTCTTCATCATAAAAAATGTACAAAGGATGAACGAATCAATTTAGGTTGAAATAACTTACCTGGATTAATTTTTACCTACAACATATAAATGTTGTGGTTTTATTTTCTGGGTTTAAACTGGTTTAAAGTTTATATTTCATTGTCTATTGGAATTTTGATTGGATTATTGCTGGCTTCCGGTGCCAGGTTGACTTTTCTAAATGAAAATTTGACAGCTTCACTAATTTGCATCATCCATAAACAATGGTAATTTGCCCTTTTTGCTCTAGCTGTAGGCGGCTAGAGTTATGTTTTCGTGTTTGAATCTTATTATTTTTTTGGTTGGTGTGGCGATTTTCCTGCTCATGCGTAATAATGTCAACCAATTATATAGATTAAAATCGATGACAGTTTGAGCAGTTCTTCCAAAGGAACTTTTATAGGAGTCTTCTCCATGACACCGGAAACGATCAGCCATCTTTAGCCAGCCACTTTCTCATCATTGTACATTACTGCAGATGAAATGTCACTGACATGGCCAGGCGGCCCTGGAAACTTTTAGTGAAACATTCCACAATGGTAGGGATAACATCTAGAAAACTCTGATCGTCTATTGTAATTGACTTCGTTGTACACACCTAAAAATATTACAATATGCATTGATTTGATTCAAAATTGGGAAATGGATGCTGGACAAGCCAGCAATAATCCAATCAGAATTCCAATAATTTCAGTTAAGGCTTGTTTTGAATTTTGAATTAAATCGTCTGATGAGTGGCTTATTCAAGTGATTAATGAAATCAAATTTCGAATAATGCATGTATTAATCCACTCCTGGCAGGAATGTTTGACCCATTTTGACTGTAACTTTTGCAATTTATAGAAAACATTTTGGAATTAGGTGCACTTTAATTCCGCTCATTTTATTTTTATTCTTGTTGATGAAAGGCTGTGTATTTTTATTCATCGTTGCATGACATTACATGTGTTGGGGTGGTGGAAGTTACTGGAGAAGGTAAGGATCATTTTGTTTTTTAGAAGAACTTATTAAAACACTCTTCCATGTTAGCTAGACATCAAGTTTTCTGCTGACTGGTTTATACCTCACAGCTTCTGGCCTGTTAAGTGCTACTGTCAGTGTTAAGTGTTAAGTGCTGTGGAAACGCAATGAATTCAAATTTATGATGTTACATTTTGATGTCAAGTAGTTATAATAAGGATAATAAATATTGTAATCATTGATAACCCCAAACATTCTAAGGGGAAATATGAAAGAACTGTTTAGGGAAGTGAAGCATTTGTCACCATTAATGTTTTTTTTTCTGTGGTAACATACATGTACAGTACTGTGGGACCCTACCAAATATTTCAAACTGCATACACTGTACAAGGAATAGCCCATGTTGCCATTTTGTTAATTTACTTGACCTTTGATTAAAAGTGTGGCCTGTGTTGACCTTGTTTTCATACAAACCACTCTGCTTTTCTCATGTAAATGCAAACCAGTTAGCATTAGTTTATTAGTAAAAAACAGCATGGTTTTTTACTTCAAGTATTTGCTTAAGTATCACATTAAACAACATACTGTAGTTATGGAGCAGGGTGGCGGAAGTTTTAGCTTACAAAAGTGACCAGCAATGCAGAAAGGTTGATTCACAAGTGTTAATTCTCTAGATATCACTTGGCATTACAAAAAGAACTAACATTTTTTTGTCAAACTGTTAAAACCAGTGAATGGTCAGAGCTTTGGATGTGGCTGGACTATAGTCAGAATATTTGATAGAGTCTCCGACCTCACAGAGACAACTTCAAGGCAACCTGCACCAAACAGGTATTGTCTGAGCAAGAAGTATACTGTGTATGGTGTGTTTTTTTTTTCCTGGTTTGAATTGTTTTAAAACAATTCAACTTTTATTTCCCATTTTGTTAGATTCTTGATCAATAACAACTTTCTAAAACATAAACAAGCAAATATTATAAGTTAAGAGCCAACATTTTGGTGTCATCATGACACCATTCTCAAGACAAAGTGAATAAATTAATGTGAAGATTTGATTTTGATAGTTTCTAAAAATTAAAGTAATAAAGGCTCCCAAGTTCTTCAAGTGAATACTTTTGCGCGAATGGAGTCTGTTTGCACATTTAGAGATGGTTTAAACTTTCATAAACAAAGCATTTCCTTAATTAGCCAATCAAATTAATTTTGTTTGAGCATTTAGCAAGCATGTGAAATTGTTCTGAAAAACAAGCAGGTAGTTTTGAATTATGTTTGCTCAAATTTTCATTGATCTGTAAACGTTACTTGAGCGAGCATAATTTGAAAGTATCTCCTTGTTTTTGAGAATAATTTCACGTGCTTGCTAAATGCTCAAACAAATTTGATTGCCTAATTAAGGAAATTCTTTTTATGTGAAAGTTTAAACCATCTCTAAACGTGCAAACAGACTTGATTTGCACAAAAGTATTGACTTTAAGAACTTGTGAGCCTTTATTATGCTAATTTTTAGAAACTATCAAAATCAAATCTTCGCGCTAATTTAATTCACTTTACTGAAACGTCAGCTCTTAACTTTAATATTTGCTTGTTTAAGTGTTAGGTTCATTGCCATAATATGAAACAGCGAGACGTGGTTTAATTTAAAGTGCTACTATGACAAAATTAGCATATTTCCCATCTAAGCTATTTGAAAACATAAACAAGTAGTCTGTACAAGAAGAAAAATGCTGTTTACTTTAATTTCCAAATATCTCTTGTACGAGAAATATTTAAGTTTTTAAAATATGCAAATTAGCCAAGTGATGATGTCATAAACTCAACCGAATTTTGATCAAATACGATGAAAAAAAGAGATTTCTCAGCCAATTAATTTTTTTTGTAGCAGAAATGCTTGATTCTTTGCAGGAAGATTCTATTAGATGTGCTCCACAATATGAGCATAAAAGTTTTGTTACCATGGCAATGTACTGGTTCCAGACCTCCCTGATATTTAAGGCTCTGCTGGCCACCTTTGCCATTATAGTATATAATAATTATAATACTTATTTTGATATTTGCCAATGATGCCTCATCTGCATGATCCAGCAAGCACATTAATATGTTAGGTCGAGTTTTTGACCTTGTTAAGTGTTTTTGGAGCTTAAAATCACGAAAAATATGAAATCAGGTTGGAGAGGACTGGAAAAGATTGAGTTGCCATGGGAACCAAATTTCTTATAGCCCTAGGTGTCTTGCCTGTATAGCTATTAGCCTACCAAGTTTCAATGGTCTGTGCTGCAAATTGACTGAGATAGCTCTATTTATATACAATCATGTACTCAATGATATATTAATTGAGTGAATGTCATCAGTCCTCTCATTTGTATATTTACTCGTTTTTCATACTGAAATATCTCTGGAACCATTGCAGATATTTCTAAACGGTAAACAGAGTTTTTAATCTTTCGTGGAATTCTATGTGATAAACCTAAAAATTTAGGGATAAAAATTTGATCATAGTGGCACTTTAAAAATCTCAGACCAAGAATAAATTTCAACCACAACACGTTATCTATAATTATGCAGCATCAGCATCTTCAAGCATCTGTTTAGCAATTAGTTTGTATTACCAGTATCTAAGGAGGAAAGAAGTTGAGAGATGGGGGTGGGAACTATACCCAAAAAAGTTTATGTAAAATCCTGGGTTCAATATTACGCTTTAAAACTGAGACTCATTTTACACAACTTCAATACATACGAGAACTAACATGGCGGCTCTTGCTTGTCCAGGCGAGGCTCCCTGTGCATAAATTAGTAAGCGTGCAATACAGGTCCGCATACATTACAGTTTCCCTGCTTTGGCAGCAAGGTTTTGGTGGACTGTCAGGGATTTGTTAGCTGACTGTGAAGTCATTTATTTTGGTGGTCAGCTTGCTCAGCAAAGTGAAGTCGAGGCACCCATCACCATCTGCCATTGCAATATACTGTATTATTGTCATCCTTATGGTTGTCTATCAATCTCATTTCAAATTAGCCTACCACTGTACTATGGCTCCCCTGCTGCTCTGGTCACAATTTCAGAAACAATTGAAGGTATGTAAGCACCTGTACAATTTATTACTGCTCAGTAGTTACTGCAGGGATGGAGCGGTGGTTCCATTGTATTCTGGGTTTGACTCTTGGGCTTAGTGACATAAGTAGGTTGAGTTTGCTGGTTTTTGCCTTTGCTTTGAGAGATTTTTCTCTGGGCACTCCAGTTTCCCCTTGTCTAAAAACTGGCATTTCTTGTTCATGCAGTGTCCCTTTATTAATATTGTCAACCATAAGTTGGTAAATAAATCATTCTAATTATTAAACTTTGAGGATAATTTTTTCCAAAAAATGAAATTTAGTTTACTTAATGAGAATTCAGCGAAGCTAATCAATGCAAGCTTGCCAGGGCAGGCTCGTATGGATTATTGCAGCCTTGTCACAGCTACAGCTCAGTCAGTAATCCTTTTGAATGTGAGTGTCCAAAAGATGATAATATAGATTTGATGACTGAGTTGTGGGTGTTGAAAAGAATAGCGCTAATTTATGCCACTGAGCCCAAGAGCAAATACTTCGCACTTAAGTTTAGCATTTGTGGGGTTATTCGATAATGACTATCTTCTTAAAGTGTTAGTTTGCACCCCTTCATTAGGACCCTCCATTGGGAAAAACCTGTCTATGCTAATTCGATGATATAAATCCAGCAATTTTGAAAAGACCCAGTTTTTAGTGGGAATCCTTTGTTCGTTTGTCATCACTTAGTTTTCTTTTAAGTTAGTATCAAGAAATGTAGAGTAGATCGTCGAAGCAGTGGGGATTTGCAAGCCATGGGGGCAGTAATCTATCTTGGGACTGGCTGGCTGTAATGGAACCCTTGGTTACCTTACATTTAGGTACCAACTTCTCATTTAAGTGAGGCAGATGGTTAAGTTAACCTCATTAATTTTTTCTTTTGTCAAGTCTAGATTTTGTTTTTGGGCTGATGCTTAGGATTTTGCTGAAAGCACACTTTAATTTATAGGTACCTTGTGAGAACATGATGAGTCTGTATATACAAGACTTCTGTAGCTTTATTGCTGGTGTTAGGCACCCTATGGCTATTGTTTTGTCTTGTCATCATGTTTGAGAAATTTGTTTGTGAACTCTGCTTGGAAATAAGCAAGTAAAATTATAGATCAGTGGACTTTACTTGCTGGGCTATAATAATTATGGTATCAGTGGTACTAGTCATGCCATGAATGGGTAGGTGTTGTTTGTAAGCAATCAATTTGTCCTGTTTTTGATCATTCTACTCAACCAGAGTCACCTAGTTTGCTTCCAGTTGAGGCATGCAGTTTAAGCTACGTTCTTCAAATCCACCCAGCACTTGAAAGGGTGTTTCATCTGATTCCTGAAAATGCTATCATGAGTGGTGATGACTTTGTGCCTGGAATTCTGGAACCACAGCCTGATGGTTAGTGGCCACTGATGTTAGGACCTTAAGCAACAATGGCATCATTGAGAACAAGCAACACCAAGAAACGATAGGTTCAACAGGAAAACAATCACTCGCATGCTCTGCACATGATTTTGACATTTTGCTACATTTCTCCAAACAATGCAAAATGGCTAAATTTTAGGTTTTGTTGACATGAGCAAATGACGCTGATTTTTCAGACCATTTAATTCCTGGACAGTTGGCACACATTTTACATGCAAAACAATGCAGAGGAGTCAGAAAATCATTGTAGTAATGCAAATTCACATTTTCCAGTGATGTTGTCATTCCCGTTAACATCATCGTTGCTTAATGTCCCTAATCAGGGCTCGAGACTAACTTTTCAGCTTGCTAGCCCACTGGCTACTGTGACAGGTTTGATCCACTAGCCGAAACAAATTTTTCACTAGCCAGACGCAGACATTTGTTACTGTAAAGTGAACAAAAGATTCTCCCAGACTTGATTTCACACATGACTAATCATTAGCGGCAAGCAGTTCATTTGTCGTGTTCGTAGCTTTTTACTAAGGGAAAAAACAAACAAAAAAGTCAACCATTTTTTCACAGTTTTAATTAGTAATTTAAAGTTCTTGTTTGGGCCAGTAAATTATATAGATAATTATTTATTACAGCCGATGTTTTAAATTCCGCACGCTTTGACTCAATTTCGGTTTGTGAACTGGGCCTCCAGTGCTCACAAATTTTCACTAGCCAAAATGGCTAGTGAAGCGCAAAAACCACAAGCCAAAATGGAATTTTTGCTAGTCTGTGGCTAGTTGGCTACCATTAGTCTCGAGCCCTGCCTAATGAGAGATGTTGACACCATTCTTTTTTTCATTGGAGCACAATGGTTAATTAATGCAGAAAATAATGAGTCCTCAGGTTGAAAGGTCACTAACCATGACGATATGAAACTTGGAAATGTACAGTAAAGTGATCTCTTCAGAAAGGTTGTTAATTAAAGGGCTTAAAAGTTGTAAGCAGCTACTTCAGTATGTATGTTGTGGTTTGGTTTTGTTAATATTTTCCATTGGCTTGCATTCATTGACATAATCTGGAAAAGTGGGAAATGAAGCTGGTTTAGAAAAATATTAAACCAGGGAAAAAAATTAAACCACAACATATATATCCACGACACCTTTTACCCAGTATAGATGAAACTTGGCAGGCTTTGCAGTGTTTGATTTAATTTATAACTTGCCAAAATTATGAACTCAAAAAAGATAAAGTAAGAGCAAAGAGCGAGGATATATAAGGCTTGAAACAAGCTTGTATTCGGCCATGTATTCGGCGTAGAAAGAAGCAATTCAAATAAACATAACAGCATTCAGAACCCAAACTGGAAGGAGGCAAACAGTTAGCTATGTACAAAGCATGGTGGAGCTGAATTTGGAACCACAGAAGACATAAAATTATCTAGTAGGCGGTGCTCAGAGCAGGATATGAACACAGAGCCTCTGCATACAAATCCAGTGCCAGCAACCACTGAACCAGTTTGCCTCCATGTAGCCAATTCAATGACAGTGGTCAATTATCAACCCAACAATTTTATTTATTTAATATTAATTTTCTTCACTAGGCTCTGGAGTGATTGACATTTTGAAGAAACCAAGGTTGGCTAAGACCACCCCAAGCTTCATCAAAAGGGTATTGTATCATTTGTTCCTGTAAACTTGTTTTTTTCTTTTGAAGACTTGTTTTGGAGGTGCTTGTCCCCTGTAATCATCACAGTCTATTCATTAAATTTACCCAACAAAATTACACACACCCTGACTCATAACTGGCATTCGCAAAGTAAAGAGAAACTAATAGTACAGGTATGGCCTTTCCCCCAGTCAAAAACATCTGGCTTGGTTGCTGTGCTCCGGGATCATACATGACTGTTTGGCGGCAGCCATTGAGGCGCCTTTCACATGCATTCGGCCGATCCTGTTGAGCTGCGCCCTTCACAACTCAGCATTCGGGCTGCAAGTAAGGGTGATTAGCAGACGCATTACGTGTATATTTCGAAGGGATCTCTCTATTTTACTGCCTTAAGATAAAACTTATTCAGTCTAATAAGTTGTTAATTAAAATTAAATTATTATGGTGATCTCCGAAACTGAACATGGCCTGCAGGACTCAAAGAGATCGGAGGAAGCCCAACCAGATGATGATGACAAAGTAGTTAAAATCATGCTGCTTGCATGTACTTAATGTCTTTGGTAACCAGGCCCTCTTAATGCTCATGATCAATTTTATATTAAGTCCATTTAGCTTATTGAATTGGATAACTTTATTATTAATTTTTTTTGTAGTTGAGTATTACATTGTATCCATCAGTTGAGGAATTTGAAGATGAATTGCGTCAGATGCTTAACAGTGACCGACTTCATAAGGTGAGAATTTCTGTTGGTTTTTCTATCGAGAAATAACCAGAATTACAGATGCCTGTACACATGAAACTGCTTACAAGTTGTTTGGTGGGAAAAATCATGGTTAAATTCTTGTCATTGAACATTAGAGGCCAGAGGTAGCCTATACTCAGGCTTTTGTTTAGCCGATTTCTGGTTCAAAGGTCATTAACTGATGGCGCTTCAGTTCCAGTCATGCAGAAGGGTCATTATCTTTTAGTAATATTGGCTGATAGGAAATTGTAGGCAGCCATGGTAGGACATACGCGGCACTCGAAGCAAAAGAAGTGCAAGCCTCTAGGGCAATCTGACCAGGAGAAATCTCCATGTCAAGAGGTACAGTCATATAATTCAGTTAGAATGACCAATTAAAACAGCAACAGTTACTACATACATTGGTATAGTTTTGATAGTTCTGTTACTGAGTGATGCAATAATAATAATAATGTTCCACTGTTGTACTTCCACACTGTCGGTTGTATAATTATGGTCTTCAAGTCCTCAGCAGTACTTGCTTCTCTCGTGAGATTACATGTAAGCTTAAAACTATTTGCTCAGTGAAAATGTCCCAGGCATTCCACGGTGATACTGATAACATCGAGAAAACTCTGATTGGTCAATCGAATCAGATTTACACATCTAAAACTGTTAAGGCCTATCTACACGCTGCGATTTGTCGTGCTGATTTGTCGGCCTCGAGAAATCGTGAAGCAAATCGGCGCGTGGAAATGGCGACCCAATGCGCGCGAAATGTCGGCCGATTCGGAAACATTGGCTGCAAAATCACGCCATTATACGCGCCCAACATGTTTTTGTCCTGCAGTTATACACTTGAGCATGCGCATAACCTGAAATGACGCGTGTACATTGTTGCTTTTCGCTACAATTTGTTTCTTTTGGTGGAAAGCTTTTTTGTCTCTTGGAGGAATAACTCTTAAGGCTACAATATTAAAATTCGAAAATACCTGTGATAAACTAGTCTGCGCCTTTCTCGTAGTCCAAAGCTTCGTTTAGAGATTCTGCAATTCGTTGCCGAGCAATGTCCCGTTTGTTTTGGTCTTTGTGGTCGGGATTAGTTTTGTCAAAAAGGCAGGGATATTCCGACCACTGTGATATTAGAAGGTTGATCTCCTTTTCATCAAACGACCTTTTTTTCCTAGCAGGTTTACTTTCAACGTCTGCCATTTTGTGAAGGGATACGTACGCTTGGGCTGTAAAATCGGCCCCGACGCGGGAAAATCTGTGAAGCGATCACAGATTTTTTCCGAATTGGCCGAATTGGTCGGACTGAAATCGCGCGCGCATCGGGTCGCCATTTACACGCGCTGATTTGCTTCACGATTTCTCGAGGCCGACAAATCGGCACGACAAATCGCAGTGTGTAAATAGGCCTTTAGAATACTCACTGATTTGACTCAAAACTGAGAAATGGATGCTTGACTAGCTTCTGGTTTCATTAACTGTTAGACTTTTCATCAGTATTACTAGCACAATGAAGACAAAGTGGCTGGCTGAAGATGGCTGACTAGTCAGTCATATAATACAACCCTGTATGTACACTGACACTTGTTTTACACACGTAAAACATTGCCTCTATATCATAAAGCAAATGAAGAAGCCTGAGCCGTGTATTGCACTGTGATAAAACATTCTGGACATTTGAGAACACTTGAGAAATGTAGACAACACTCGCCTGCGGCTCGTGTTGTCTACATTTTCCTCATGTTCTCAAGTGCCCACTGTTTTATCACAGTGTAATACATGGCTTGGGCTTCTTTATTTGTTAAATAAATCATTTTCACTGAGCAAACTCTTTATACATATATATACGTGTAATAAAGTGGCTATATATATATTATATACAAAGAGTATGGGCTCTATTCCTACTGTGTGCACCACAACAAAAGTCCCTTCACCAAGAGTTCCAAAAATAAAATTGATAATAATCAATATAATTGACTGAAATCTTGCTCAGGCTCAGGAAAATGGTGACCTGACTGAGAAAAAAAGGTAAGACATAGAACTGAATCCTCAGTGTAATCTTGCCTTTGGCCAGAGTAATTATGAATTCTGTACATTATGGATGGTCATTGAATTAGCTTTCATATTTTTCAGAACAACATAGTCCCTGATGATGGACTCCAAATGGGAATTGTTGAGAGAAGGCTCAAGGTATGATTATAACTACTAGTTATTAACATATAGTTGCTGTACCTAAGTCACTGAGACTCATGTACTGGTTAACTTTGACAACTATGGAACACAGGATATCATGCAACCAAATATTGAGTTACTAGGATATTGAGTTGTAATGAGCTTCAAAGTTTAAATGAAGGTCCTGTTCCCCAGAAGAGTTGATGGAAGGAATGATCCAAAGAATAAACACATCACAACCCCACCCCGACCCTGACCTTGGCCCTGCGGCCCCTTGTCGTGCCTCCCATTTTTCGTGATGATCAGACCAGATGAAAATAATAGGAAAATGCCAGGCTCATGTGTTTCCTTTATTATTATAATCACTGACCCTTCAAACAAAATTTGTTTGAAATGAGCAAATGGTGGCTACGACTGGAAAAGGGTATGAAACTACCATGGGTATGAAAAGCCTTTTTCTGGTTTCAGACTGAGGATACATATATCTTATTTGATGGTTATACATATAATACACATGGATATTTTGCAAGTTGCGTATTATACATGTATTTCCGAGCCCTGAAGGGGTGAGGAAAAATACGAGAAATGAGCAAAATGTCCGCGAGTATTATATGTAAAACGATCGAATAAGAGATTTATTATTCCACTATAAAAATTAATGGTTTTATTATTTTGGTTTCTCTGTTTTGGTAAGAGTGTTGAAATGGCGCGTGCGAACGAC
>BLFK01001075.1:1390267-1400267 GCA_014634185.1 Astreopora myriophthalma | reverse complement strand
ATATTCTGTTGGGCATTGTGTAAGTCAAGTATTATTAAGAAGATCAAGGGTATTTGCTTGCAACTGGTGAACCTGGATGGAAGGGGGGGAGGTGGATAGGGAGTGTGTACGGATCATTAGGAATGACAACATTCAAGATTTGTAAATTTGTAATATTCACCAATATCCAAAATCGCATTTTGCCTCCAAATCTTGAATTGAATTTTAATTACGTACAGCAACAACCTTTGACTTGCATACAGCAAGCTACAAATCTAGACTTCCTTCATGCGAGAGGTTGTTTACATGGGACTTCATTTTGAGTGTGTGCTGGTTAGCTTACCTCCTATGCCTGGTGAGCCTGCTTGCAGGTTTCAAGGGTTTAAATGATAGGTTATAAATATTGTTCGGTCTGTCTGGCTAGTGTTCAAGAGATGCCCCAATAGAAAAGAGGGCAAGTAAAAAAAAAAGGAATATTTGAATGATCAAAGGAGCCAAGATGCAATTTTGTTCATTTTCATGGAAGAAATCGAAGGTTCTTAGGGCGTTTTGCCTGATTAACATTTTTCTTTGTGCGAGACCTCCTACTGAGCTTATTTCTTAAGGAATCTACTTTGTGTTTCTTTTCTAGAGGCCCAAGTCAAGTGGAACACTCAAGTTTCTCTTTACTCACCAACGCAGAAGAACAAGCAGTGCACGGTCCTCAACTCAGGGATCCCAGATGTTAATGGCATCTCCTGGCCTGTTCTCTCCTGACCCCTTTGGTCCAAAGAGAGGGATGTTCAGTGCCCCTGATGGTCAGTCAGTAATGCCACTTATGCCAGGAGTGGCATCCAGACCTCCACTTCCACCAGGAAATAGGTAACAGATAGTATGCGCGCTGTGATTGGCCAATTTAGCGGGCCGTAACTTACAGTATGGCCCCCGACCTGGGTTATGAAGAGGTAATCATCATGCAAATACTGTAAGATTGCAGCTGCTATGATCATTTCAGAGGTCAGCACATTGCTTTATGATCACCGGTCTCTATAGAAGATTTCACCCGTGACATGTATTTTTTTTCCATTCCTGCTACATTTTAATGAAATTAAATGATAATACTAAAAATTACAAATTTGGTCTTCTAGGTGTATAATTTGAAGAATTCAAAGCTTGTCTTTCTGTCTTCTTAAGTTCACATGTTTTCTTCACTCAGGCTGTGTGTGCATTTTTTACATAACAGCTTTTACGTAACATAACATAATTATGTGCCGTAATTACATAACAAAGCTACAGCAAAGAAGACATGTAGCAAAGGCAAGAGTAACAGCTTCTAAAAATACTATTTTGACTTGAAATTCTTTTCAATTCCTAAATCCAACAGTAAAAGCTAACATTTGAGAAGGTCAATTTTCCTATGCTCTCATGGAGTTACATAGTCCATTACATAAAAGATTTCAGAGGTCAGTACATTGCTTTATGATCACCGGTCTCTATAGAAGATTTCACACGTGACATGTATTTTTCCATTCCTGCTACATTTTAATGATATTAAATGATAATATTGAAAATTACAAATTGGGTGTACTTGGTGTATAATTTGAAGAATTCAAAGCTTGTCTTTTTGTCTTCTTAAGTTCACATGTTTTCTTCACTCAGGCTGTGTGTGTGCGTTTTTACATAACAAAGCTTTCACGTAAGGTAACATAATTATGTGCCATAATTACATAACAAAGCTACAGCAAAGAAGACATGTAGTCAAAAGCAAGAGTAACAGCTTCTAAAAATACTATTTTGACTTGAAATTCTTTTCAATTCCTAATTCCAAAAGTAAAAGCTAAAATTTGAGAAGGTCAATTTTCCTATGCTCCCAAAGAGTTGTCCCAATACATTAATTTTTGTCTCTGTTTGTTAGTACTATTCTTTGTTGCATCTTTAGAAATACACTGGGCTAAAGTTCTTGTTTACTTATACGGTGCCTTCCTAGGATCTCAAAACCAAACATGCCTTGAGAATGTTACATATTTGTCCTGAATATTACAGTGCTGTACTTGTTAAACTGAATCCACACAGTTGTGTGGATAAAACAGTCTACTGTTGTAAGCTAAAACCGGGGCCATAATAACTACCTACTGTACTCTGGCCAGTCTTATCAAACACGAAGTATATCTCAGATCTCTTGAATTCCTACAAAGTAATAATTGTCACTCTAATCTACTAATCAACAGTTTCGAATCCTGTCCAACCATTTTGAATTGGAAATGAAAACCTTTTTAAGACTGAGTTCCTTGTTTTTGTTTTACGGAAGGGGCGCGGGCTCCAGTGTCCGTCCATCGGTGATCCTGGAGATGAACGCGGTTGTCTCTGAAAACTTTCAAGCCATTCTTTTCGCATTCGTATCCAAATATCATATCTTCAAATGCTTGGAGTTCAGGTCGATAGTAGACGTCTTTTTCTTTAAGCGCTCTCAGGTTTAAAAACACAGCGATTTGAGGTGGTGAGCAAACAAATGCATTATTCACTTTTCTTCCTGCCATAAACCGTTTTGGGCTCATAGCTGCAATGGGTGACTTATCAGTTGTTGTTTCCTTGACGTACTTTTCAATGCGCTCAAATACCTTTCCAAATGGTCGGCGTCTCTGAACTTTGTAACCATCTTTTGGTTGTTTTGAAGGGTGATATTCATAAAAACACTCAAGGCTGTCATCAATCATCCAAATGAAATCCAACTTCAGGCGCAGAGCAATCTTTTGGATCCAAAGTCTGGGATAACCAGCTCCAATCTCGTCATTTGGGAGGCTGATGACTGGGAACTTGTTCCCACAGTGCTTAACGTACTTTTCAAATTCGGAGGGTCTTACCACGAGTATTCTAATGGTAGAGTCTTTCGTCACAGTTTCATCCTCTGGCCAATCTAACAATGCGATCTCTGATCGAAGGAAAGAGGGCGTGAAGATCCATCTCATTTCTTTCATGGTATGGTTTATCGTTCGAATGCGTTTCCTGACATCCTTGGGTTCAGTGAACCATTGCAATGAGTCGTCGGGCAAATACATCTTCAGCGTGTATTCACAGTCCATGTACCAATAGTTTTTGGGCGAAGGTACGAAAGGTGTTTTTGGCGTCGTCAAAGAAAATGCCTTGAACATTTGTCCATCTTCACGTAAAAATGACTTGTCCTTTGGTTTGATGCCTTTTTTCTCGTTAGTTATCTCTTTTACGTGTGGAGTCAGTTCATCTTCGTCACCGGTAATCGGCTCGCCTTTCATGTTTTGTTCCACAATTTTTTTCAACTCTTGCCGACTTGTGAGCCCTCTCATCTGATGTACAAACTTTGGAAGATCAGAATAGATATTTTGAAGATCAACTTCTTTATCACGTTTCCACTTGTCCGAGACAGGATAATCTTTAGACTCTGAAATAGTAGCAGACATCTTCATCTGCAAATTGGGGTGTTCTTCTTGCCAGGGATGATTCTGAAGCCATTTTCCGTCCGTGTTTTCTTCTTGTTCGTCGGTCTGAGCCGAGGTCGAGGCCTCCGTGGAGCTGAAGAGTTGTCGTCTTGATTGGATGGCATCTTGGGTGCCGGTACGATTACGTCTTTGCTCTGGTGTATATTCTTCTCCTGCTGTAACCGTTAATCCTTCGAAATCATTGGCTAAGGAATCTTCTATAGACGTTTCTCCACTAGACAGACTAGAGCTGCTCATTGTTTTTAAAATGAGAATCTCACGGTTCTTCAGTAACCCAACACAACTGCTGAACGGCTTTCAAATGATTGTCGGTAATGGTGGATCTCTAGGGAGGAATGGTATTAAACTACTGGCTTGAAACCGAGGCTAGTTGGGCCTCGAATACAATATAAACAAACATGCCTTGAACAAAAGCGGAACTTGTTAAGAGGCAAGAAATGGATGAACCAATCCAATCTCCCCTCCCAACCAAGATGACGTCTTATGCCGTGAAAAGGTCTGTTTTCCTTCACTCCACCGGCTTGATTCCTTTTATTAGTGTAGAGATGTACAGTAGTTGGACAAAGGATAAAGACCTCGAAGATTCGGTCATTCGGATCCAATTAGCGTTTATACACAGACGTGGTAAAATATATTTTTACCACTCCCCCCCCCCACCACCACCCCAGAAAGCATCTTAGCCCCCCCGAAAATATCTAAGAGTCCTAATGTAACTTGGAGGTTTCTTTTTTATTACATAGAAAAGAGTACACAAACATAGCCTGCGTAGCAGCCGTTTCCTTTCCTTTTCCAGGCGGACCTGAGAGCGAACAAGCGAGCGATAAAGCGGGAGAGGGCCTGGGGTGAGCAAAAAATTAGGGAGAAGTGGGGACGGGGTGAGCGAGAAGTGGGGGAGGGGGTGGGGAGGAAAGGATTCCGTCGCCTCACCCCCTCCCCCTACTCCCTATTTTTCGCTTTCTCTCGCAGTTTTCGTCCCCTTCGCGAGCGTTTGGAAAAGGAAAGGAAGCGGCTGCTACGCAGGCTAACACAAACACAAACAACGGTGAACAATGAGATGACGTCATCAATATCCTCGTTAATACGGATGTGGAAATGCACCACACGATGTAGTTTCATATCAACTTTACAAGTGGTCTGCTTCTTCACTGAGTTATTATTGCCCGTAAAATAACATGAGAAAACAGCAAAGAAGCAGCATCTTCTTTGCCTGCACAGTATCAAATAAGCGTAACATTGTGTAGAGTAATCCAGGCGACGTTACAAGCGCACAGCCAAAACAAACAATGAAAACAATGACAGAAAGCAAACAAGGCGGTGGTCAACCATGACTGTCAAGCGTTCAAAGAGCTTGCAACTGGAAGCGTCCCTCACTGAACCAGTGCTGTGTTTATTCTAAGTCCCTTGAAAGTTGACTTCCGTTTTGTGAAGTCTACTGTAGCTGTCACACGTGGAGCCAGTTATATCGAATTGACTCAAGTTGCAGACAAGTCCACTCTGTTCGGTCGAATCACGTGCCCGTGAACGCTTCAGTACGATCTTTGAAGCACTGAAGATTCGACTCAAGTCATTTGGGTGTATTGGACAACCAAAGTATGATCCTGTTAAAAAGAAGGCATTCAAATCTGAACTTCATAAAATTGACCCCAAATTACGTTTTGCTCAAATGAGTGAGACAATGGACTTCAAGTTGCTAATTTAAAATTTGAGGCAAAGAAAAAAGCCCTTTTGGCTCATTTTCGAGCGTCGAATCAGTCTTCATTTGCGTTGTCAAGCTCTGTTGCTATGGCTGATTTAACTTCTGCACCAAGAAATAACTTTCTATAGGCCATTTAAGAGGTTCTTTAAAAATGCCTGTGTGGACTTTCCTTGCCTTCTCCCCTCTCTTCAAATTCCCCCACCTAGCCCTCACCCCTCACTTAACTTACTTTTTTTTTTCTCCTGGCTCCCCTGTTTAACTCTCTTTCTTAGTCCTCTTGTACATTTTCCCGTCTCAGAGTCCACTCTCCTTGTTCCTTATTTTGAACTCTGGTTTGACTACCCTTGTCATGCAAAATCCGTCATTCTGTGGCCCCTTTTCTATATCTGAATTCTTTCGCCGAGCTTCCATGAAGAATGCCCTTAATAGGACTACCCTTGTGCACCTTGCCTTGTTTTTTAATTCTTTTGCCTGGACTTTCCAGTTTAGCTCCGTTGCATTATTTCCTTTTATCTTTCCCCTCCCCAATTTTATTCTTCATCTTTTGATCCACCTGAGGCTCTTCTTGGTTGATTTCCTCAATTTATTCTCCATGTTAAGTTTTACTCGATAGCTCCCTTAGTTTGAATGGTTGCCCTGTTTGATATTTAACACTAGCTTTCCCCATTGTGGTTTGATGTACAGTATCTCCTTAGATTTCTCCTCTGCTATTGTTTTTATTCAATTTACCCATCTAATGTTAACGATTTTGATCAGCTGTCTGTGATTTGGAAACTGATAACTGATGCTTGTTTTGGAAAGAAGCTGCTTGATTTCACGTTCATTTTGGTTGACTTGATCATGAAAAGCAGTGCATAACGCTGCATGATTTGGTTTGTAATGAAGTGCTTTCATTTTTCCTGAGTTTGAATTTGTCTTAGGGTTTTATTTTGTTTTCTATATAGGACGCTAGAGGAATACCCAGATGTGCCTCCACGAGATTTATTCTTTCAGGTAAATTACCAGTACCTTTAATGCTTTGACGGTTCAGTTCCTGATACACGGCCTGTGGTAATAAAGGAGACCTTAAGATACCCCGGAATTGGTGTACGTGTAGGGGTAGCGTCTCAGTAAACATCGTAAAAACTTATCCGTTTCTCCATGTCTTTACTCGTGTTTCATCTACGGGTTAACTGCTGTCTGCCCCAGGAAAACGGCTGGGTCTAACGGGTAAGATTAATGAAGTCATCGTAAGGGGAAGAGGGAAAGAATGATGCTACCCATTACCCGTACACCGATTTCGGGGTATCTTAAGTCCTCTAATAACGTACTTTATTTAGAGAGGGGGGGGGGCACTAACTGGGAACACCATATGGAAGAAATCTTGGTTTTGGGATTGGAGGGGAAAACCGGATTACACGGAGAAAAACCTCTTGGAGCAAGGGCGGCAACCAACAAACTCAACCCACATATGACGCGGAGTCCTGGAGTCGAATCCAGGGCCGAGTTGTTGGAAGCAGGATTAGTGGTACTCCGGGATAAATACCGTGACAACCAAAAGGATTTTATAGGACTTATCCCAGGGTTAGCGCTAACCTGGCTTCGAACACCTCGGCCCAACAGCCCATTTGTCAAAAGTCCCGAAACTTTTCGGGAGTATTTTGGGTGACATAAATCCCTCTCTATATTAGAAAGGGAAACTTTTAAATGCATGAAAGTTTGCAACTATTTTGTTTTTTCTGGTCTTGAAAACGTGTTAAAAGACCAGCATTCCAGAATACGCGGATCGTTGTTTGAAAACTTGCTTTTCAGACCCGAAAACGTTCCGGGACTTTTTTTTTTCCTTGAGAAACGGGCCCCAGGTGAGGACACATTGGTGGGAGGCAAGTGCTTTCAGCATCTCTCCCGACAGACAACACTCGGCCTCGAGTTATTCTCAAGACGTAGAGCACAGTTTTTGCCAGTAGCAACCGACTTAGGTCGATGAATGACGTGGGTCAGCTTACTTGAAGGCCTCGGGTACCTTCTACTCCAAAATGTTTTGACTGGGCAGGGTCGTATGTCGGAACAAAGCAAATGAAATGCCGTAGCAGGGTTAAAGTTATTGGGAGGAGGCACATCACGAGCGCCGAAGGCGCGAGTTTCCAGGGAGTCCGGGGACGTGCTCCCCGGGGAGATTTTGAAAGATATGGTCTCAGAAATAGTATTTCCAGCCTTCAGAAAGGAATTTCCATCAGTCGGGTCTCGCCCATTCAAGAAGTGTACTTTGCTTAATAGGTGCCGGCTTGATTTGTCTTTGTTAAAGCCATAAATAAATACATTCTCATGGTTTATCAAACCGAAATGAACACATTGAATGTTTTCGAAGAGAAGCGTGAAAAGCGTGGCCGTTGACGAAACATGCTTGTCAAATTATCAGGGGGGACCC
Source organism: Astreopora myriophthalma (assembly GCA_014634185.1). NCBI lineage: Eukaryota > Metazoa > Cnidaria > Anthozoa > Scleractinia > Acroporidae > Astreopora > Astreopora myriophthalma. Next base: position 1,392,733 of record BLFK01001075.1, on the reverse strand, counting down.
CTCTTCAACCCAAACTCTCCCTACGCTACGGCCCTGCTATGGTAACGATGTGCCAGTACTTTCATTCAGAAATGTGGCAATTCATATCAAACGTTCTTGTCTCTCTTGATGACTCTGACTTCTTTTCTCGTTAGCATACGCCTTCCAGCATGCGTCCTAGTGCTCCCAGCCCAGTCACTCACTTATCTGAAGTGCCATACAGCACTGCGCATACACCTGTGATTCTCGCCGGAACTGGAACAGGCCACCCAAGGTACCGATTTGGTTATTGAGTCTGACAGATATACGAGTCCTTTCTCAAGACTTTGCCGGGTGTTAGCTACCTAATCATGCCGTGAACTGTCATAAAGATCGATCTGGTATTTTCCAACTTTTCTCAAGTCGTGGCTAAGGTGCGAACAACAGGTGGCGCTTGAATTCAACATTGAACTATCTGATGTCGAATACCAAACAATGACGGCAATAGGATGATTTGTCGTCAGCGGTTTTTTTTTTTTTTTTGACGCCGAATATATTGTTATCTTGAGCGAGTTTACTTTTCATCTATCATTCAAAAGGCTTTCTCCAAGTCGACTTTCTAACGCTTCTTGCTGGAGCGTTCGAGGGATAAATAAATCTGCGAGATCTAATCATTGAATTCCTTCTTTCAGTGGCCCAACAACAATCTCTCGTGCCGCCTATGCAAGACTTTCTAGTGCTGGATTCCCCTCTATTGTTGATCGTCGTGGTAATGTTCCCCATGTAGTAGATCCCAAAGAGGAATTACCATTAAGTTTGGACGTTGAGGGAATGGATCAGCTGCTTGGCAATGAGATTATCATCCAGTTTCTTGCACTTTCTAGGTGTGTACTGGATTTATTATTTGACCAACGGTTAAGCTGAAAAGACCTATTATTTGGTTGATATTGCATGCTGGGTTTAACTGCCTGAGACATGATTCCTTAAAGAGAGCTAGTTCAGCCCCAAGGCCTCCTTTAAATGAAATTGACCTTTCTGGCTGTATATCTATTCCTCAGCTGCAGTTAAGAAAGTGTTCTGCATAGTGTAGCTCTTCGTCGGCGGTTTATAAACCTTTCCTCAACCTCCGTCTAACGATGTTACACATACCCCCATCCTTGAAGTAAAATTTTAAAATACAATTGCAGCAGCCGAGTTGTGGCACCCCCACCTGTGGAGATATAGAGAATGGACGCGCGGAGATACGAAATTTCTCTTCGAGTGTTGAAAAATATTTCACAAGTGAGCGCAGCGAACGAATGAAATATTTTTCAACGCTCGAAGAGAAATTTCGTATCTCCAAGCGGTCATGCAATGTTCTCATGTTTTCGCGCGAAAGCTTACCTGGTATTTCATTGGTGTTTATTTAATTATCAGGAATAATCTCGGGGACTGACACTTTAATGGTCGTGTTGTAAGTTTTGCATTGACCATTGCTTTTTGTTTTTTTGTTTCTTTTTCGTGCTCGTAGGTGCTACAACAGAACGGCTTTTTTCTCGTTTCAATTTTATCGCTTTCCTCAAGTTACTACGGAAAGGTTGGTATAAGCTGTGCTTTAAGAGAGTGGCAGATCAGGCACACTGACTGCAATTTGAGAGATCAGAAAATTCAGAAAAAGGACGGCATTTTTGATACCCTGGTACCAGAAGTTTTTCTTTCTTCTCTTCAGACGAAGTTTAGCCGCGAAGCGGTGACAACGAACCATGAAGCGATGAGAGAAGAAAAACCTCTAGTTTCGATCTCTGCGAATGTCACTTCCATGCAATGTTTCAGTGCAGTGTCTGACTGTCGGTTCTGATTGGTAGATATTCTAACGTCTACATATTTCAAAATTGACAACTGACGAGAATGCTGACAAGCTGGCAAAGTGCGATTGTCATTGGTTATTTTTTTCAATGATAATTTTGTAGCGTTTGACAGTTGGCATTTGCATGGAAGTGAGATTCGCAGGGACCGAAACCAGAGGTTTTTCTTAATTCCTTCACCACTTCACGGTTTTTCCTTAGTGTAAAAAACGAAGAAAAGCCTTTGGGACCAGGGTACATTTTTGATTTAAGACACCGTCCAACAGTCGTCACCATTTGTGGCTGAGATTTACAGGTCACATTGAATATGGAGGAGAACATGGAGAATAGTGATTATGAATTTAGGAAAGGAAAGTCCTTCTCAGGGCCTTTTCCTTCGCTTTAGAATGGAGCGGTCCTGGGAAAGATGTGAGGGAACTTTAGATTGGAGGAAGAGGAAAAATGTTCTGTACTGAGCACGCGCATTAGGTTTAGAGGACGATATTTTTCTTAGTACACATGCTCAGTACGGAAAACTTGTCCTCGTCCTCTTACTCCAATGTACACTCACTTCCTGTCAAAAAAACTGACGTGGAGTGGTTTGTTAAAGAGAGCACCCAGTCTCGAAACAAATCATTGCTAAGTTGTTGGAAATAGTGGCTTGTATTCTGTTTGGGGGGGGGGG
>BLFK01001075.1:1379066-1390257 GCA_014634185.1 Astreopora myriophthalma | reverse complement strand
AGCATTTGCAAATTAAAAAAAAAAAGGAAAAAGAATTTACTATTTCCTATTTCCTTGTTAAATTTCCTGGCTGCCATTTTGGATTTACAACACGTCACGGCTGCCACTGTTTCACCAAATAACCACCAAATAACCACCTTTTTGATTTCTGATCCTGCGGACCTCTTTTTAAAGTCGTTTTGGGTGTGCCAAATCCTTGGGAAATATTTTGGCATTAATTATGCATGCATATTCCTACTAACTCGCTTCCAAAAAGAGCGAGCGTGAATAGAGCTCCAATTAAAACCCGACTTGTATGCATTTTTCAATTTCCCAGAGTGCTCCTGAAGGACGTTGCTGGTCAACCTCAAGGCATCCCGTGCGTTCTGCAGAAGTTTAACAAAGACGGATCACTATCGGAAGAACCACCTGGTCTGACGGTGAGATTCCGTGAAAAATTTCTGCATTCTTTTAGTCAATTTTCCATGGAATCTTACTCTTTTCTGTTAGAGTCATTTCATTGGGAAAGCTGAAAACAATAGTATTACAGGATGTCAGGTACAAAGCTACTACAGAACAGACGCACGGGAACATGCAGTCTATTTGTTTTATATAATAAAGAGAAAAAACAAAACAAAAACACGCGTAGATGACGTCATCTACGAGTCTGTCCTGTAATAGATCATAAGTGAGAACCAATCAAAACACGCGTAAAATTGAGTTTAATAATAATACAAAGAATACCACACAGCAACACGGCAATTCACTTATCAAATTCTTCCCTGGGGGTGGGGGACACCAGGGAATTTTGACATGGGGGGGGGTGACCAAATTCGTCACATTGGGGAAACTCATACAGTTAAATTCCCCACCCTGGAAAAATCTCTGGCAGCCAAAAGCATTAGGCATATGCTTAAACCGTCTAGCAGTTGGCGTCAGAATCCCTGACAGGGGACAAGGTTGGCCATCAAATCTCCTGGGTACCCCGCCCCCCTTGCCTGTTGAGACAGTGATTAGGGCATTAAATTGGGAGACCTTCCGCCAATGTCGGCATCTCAAAGTGAAGTCGTGAGGTTCGGCAATGCTTTAAATTCTAGTAAGGTGACCCATGTTGCAAGTGTAAACCTTTTCCAGACCTGAAATATATAAAATGACTATTTAGGTAGAAAGAGGGTGCTTAGTCCAAGATTAATTTTTGCGAGTGGAAAAGACTCGTTTGCGTTGTCGGGAATAAATTTTGGCAATTGGATGGTTAAAAATGTGGAATTGGATGGTTATAAGAATGTGCATGTATCATTGTAAATGTAGATGCTCTTATCGATGAAGTGCCGTAGGACAATCTTTTTTCGCAGGGCTTCCGTTAGCTGTAGTTGCCGCAGACTGCAATCTCGTCCTTTGTCATTTTATCTTGTTTGCAAGTTTCTGAATTTACTGTTGCAAGATAGTTTGAAAAAACCGCTCCAAAGTCGTTGTAAATGATAAAATGGTAAAATCGATAGTGGAGCACATTATTGCGCAGAAATTCTTGCTGGAACTGATTTTTTGCGGGTCGTCTTTGTTTCAAAGAGCTTTATTCGACTCTATTCAAGCCTCCAGTTCTAATTGGTCATCAATTGAAACAATGAAATTACTTCTCATGGGCCAACTCGGTACACGCGAAAAACTGAACTTACAGCCCACGGGTTACTCTTGTGAAGCGAACTAGCTTCGAAAAAAGTTACTAAACAAACATAAGTGAAACACCTAAAACGTTCTTCCTTGAACAAACAACAATTTCAATAATTGATTTCTGTTCCCGTGAGAGAAATTTAGAGTCTTTGTTCGCAAGAGACGTTATTACGTATTCTCTTTTTTGTTTATTTTCTTAGTACAAGTCTAGCAACAATAGAGTTCGAATTAAGCGTGCAGCATCTACGCTAAATTCTGTCAAGTTTTCGCGCATAACGTTAGAAGGGTAGCGAAGACATAAAATTGGTTTGTTGGGTTCGAGCATTCTCGTCGCCAGAGGCCGCGATTCTTTCTGTCAGCACCGAGAATAACGACCTATGGCTGGTCCAGAACCAGGAAGTCCGCGAATCACGGACTTCCGGCTCGTCTGCGCAATCTCAGAAATTTAAAACAATTAGTAGCTGTCAACGGTTACTAAAACAGACCCCCACGGCGATTGCACGATTTCGGGACCAGCCAGAGGTCGTTATTCTCGATGCTGACCGACAGAATCGCGGCCTCTGGGGACGAGAATGCGCGGGTTCGAGATGTTTGTTCCAGCTAGATTTCGTTGGCCAAATCGTTAGGAGTCGTTTGTATAGTATAGTAGTAAAGAACGTCAGTAAATCTTGTTTGCAAAACTCAAGCATGCGCTGTGAGACCTCAACAGCTAGATTTTGGCTACGCTTGCGTGGAGTTGCCCAGAGCTCTTCCCGCCGTCACGCCTGTCGGACATCCGCAAAATGGAAGAGCTCTGGGTCAAGAATGCAACTGCGCATGCTCACAACGGAAAACTCGTACTCTCAGTGGTACTCGTACTGCAATCTAAAGGTCTCTATTAACAAAGTCATGAAAGGGTGAGAGTTTACCTGCCTTGTTTTGTATTCTTTCAGTTACGGTATATGCTGGACCCCGCGTATATGCAGCCGGGGGAGGGTCGTGTATTTTGTCAATATCTCTTTGGTCAGGCACTACACATTGACGTCTGGGACGGTGACTCACTTCTTCTGATAGGATCCACTACGCTTCAACTAAAAGTATGTAGGTGAATCTGATTGACAGAACACGGTATTTTCCTTTTCTTTTTTGTTCAAATTAACTTGTCGATAAGCAATGTTCAGTGGAGGGTAGGTGCCAATTGAGATTGTTGGCAAAATGCAAATTTTATTTCACAGCTCCAATGTGTGAATACAGCCTATAAAGTATGCAAAGCGTGACTTTCATAATCTGAAAACCAAAAAAATTACGTGTTGTATGCTAATGGTGCATTTTAGGGGCACTATTCCGGAATAAGAATAGATGGAATGGTAGGTTTATGAGTTTGGGGACTTATTCCGTTTTCGGATTCTGCTCTCGATAGCAGAATGAACGGAATACACAGAATACATGTTCTTTTAGGATGATTTTGGCGCGAAAATTGTCCGCGGCCGCCAAAACGTCAGTCTTGTTTGTGTCCAGACCACTCCAAGCTTTAGTTCTCAGGTCACTTCTCAAAGAACCATTCCGTTTTCAGAATACGCGTCTTTTTTGGAAAACCTTATTCTGTTATTCCGTTAATCCTAAACCGGAACGGGAATGGACAGAATAGTCCCCAAAAAATGCACCCTAAATAGGCCATTTCCGAATTGCTGTTTGCCTCTGTTTCAAAGCGAGTCTTGGTGCTAAACCATTCAAATGATAATGAGTTTGATTTGCATGAAAATACAAAACTCATTTGCATTTGAATGGTTGTGCACCAGGACTCGTTTTGGAACCGAGGCCAACAGCAATTCGGAAATGGTCTATTAGCGCGTACACGCACACTTTCTCTTGGATCAAGCCAGCTCTCTTGGAATTTTAAAGCTAGTAATGGCGGACCATTGAAGAGGAAACTCTTCGTTAAAATAAACAGAGGTCTACTCCAAATTTAGGCTTCAAGTTTCGGCTTGGGATTATTTGGTCAAATCCGAATGAAGACGAGAATAAGTCAGTGATTTTTTCTATTGTAGTAGCACTCACAAAGGCCAAAAGATGTCTTCACAGCGATGACCCCCAATTAATAGTAATATATATATACATACATATATATATATGATTGCATTATTAAAAACATGGTTACACCGAAACTGATGGCAAGTCACAAATTGTCAAAATGTGAAACACCACTCTTGCAAAAAGGCAACTTTAAATGGCAGGAAATAGTGTTTACAATCAAGTTTGTTTGAACATTTTGCAAGGAAAGCCTTTGTGTCGGGAAAAGTGAATTTTGGAATCGCTTATTTACACTTTCAGATTTCCCGGGCGCCGCCATCTTGAATAATTGTGGTATGTTATGGTCGTGTCATGGTTGCCCTGTTTTTATTTTACCAAAGCTCTTTGTGTCAGAGCAATAGGGCGACCGTATCATGTCCATTTATTGAAGATCGCAGCGCCCGGGAAAATTGAAAGTGAAAACAAGCGGTTCTAAAATTCACTTTTTCCGTTACAAAGGCGTTCCTTAATTTTTTTTCAAACAAATCCAACTGCCAACATTATTTCCTGTGGTTTCAAGATATCATTTTGTGGGTGTGGAGGTTCCCTTTAAAACTGCAGCGATAGCAATAACTTTATAGGTCTTTCAGAAAAATATCATTGTATTGGGCGATGTGCCAGGATAGCCACGCATTCAGGAGTTGCGCAATTTTTTTTTATTCATTATCAAAGAGGCCAATAATTATTTTGACACTGAACGTGCAGTGCTTTCTCAGTTGACCTAACTTAACCTGGCGTGTCATTTACACGTAAACCAACGAATAGCAATAAACAAATCCACTCTCCACAAAGATGGCAAATTTATCCCATTCAATTCACCTGATGAGTGATGCCTAATTACCCAGGGAAATTTAAACCCCCCGCTATGCAACTGTTTACCGAGGGTAGTGTAACAGCGGCTGTTATTTCCTTTGTTTTCCTGTCAGCACTTGTTACGTCAGGGCCGTGAAGCTGTAATTGTTGCTCATGAGCTGGATGTGGTATCATCCGAGTTTTCCGAGGAATCTCCGACACTCGCTGGAGACATGGTAAACGGGACGAATTGCTGTTGGTATTGTTGTTTTCAATTAAAGATTTCGTCTTTGTTTTACCATGGTTAATGGAGGGAGCTGTTTTCAGTGGGCCATATTCGTATTCTCACGGTTGCACTGAAACGAGCATAGAGGCTGATGCAGGGGAATCTTTTCAGATGCAAATTATTTGCCCCGCACGAGCCTTCATTGTATGCTCGTTCCAGTCCAATCTTGAGAATACGAACAAGGTCTATTGAGTTTGGTGAATCAAAAACCAAAGGAATTACAGAGCCAATCACATTATGAAAGAAATAGTGTCTTTGGCCAATCACAAATCAAAGTAATTCACTACCCACCCATCAAAGCGCAAAGCAGGTTTTGGCAGCCGGCGCCAAGCGCAAGAAAACGCGCTCAAACAACTCACTAGTTTTTGATTGGTCGAGAAAAAAGGGCGGCTGTTTTGGCAAATCACAACGCGTGGGAATGCAGACACAAGAAATCGCGACATTAAGCCCGACACTCCACGGCTCTCCACGCTTAATTCACCCCCTTATGATTTGGTGTATGAACCGTTGCTAAGGTAATTTTGCTTCTAGGCAATAAAATCTTGCAGGTATTTCACTGACTTGTCTCTTGCAGCCATAAATGTCGTATAAAGGAAAGTAAGAACTGCTGGTTTAACGGGATTTTTCATGTTGCTGTTTGACCTTCAGATTCGCACTGGCAGCGTTCGTCCACTGGGAATCAAATCGGCCGTAGAAGGCAAATTGCATCTCCGCGTGGCCAACGTTGGACATGTCGCTGAAGGAACAAACCGCAAAATCGGTCAGTAGTGTCCTGTTATTCACACCTTTAATTATTGGAAGTAAAGTTGGCAGGGCTTTCAGTAAGCACCGGCGGCGGACGAGGAAAGACTGGGTCTATATATATTTTTTTTTGGGGGGGAGCATTTTCCTAGACCCCCTAGACAAGGGGCATACGGCCTCTAATTTGTCACGGTTGTCTACTCTTCTCCGTGCTGTCAAACGCATTGAAATCCCTGGTTAGCTTTAAGGGCTGCCACATACCTGTTTGTCCTTTGCGGACTCTAATGGCCAGAGTCGCCGAGTTATACACAGATGTTGTAAGGTCAGAACTGTTCAAGGATCACTTGATATCGGGCTTAACGATACCCAAACTGTTCCTGAACCTTTGAGGGTGGACTAGCGATTGACTTTCTTCCGATTTGTGCGAGACGAAGAGTCAAAACAGTTTTGAAAGTTCGGTCGAATTTTACGAGTTCTAATCCATTTTCTCTGTCATCCGCGTGTTCATCGATTTCCCTTTGTTTTCCGAGTTAAATGGCCTATTTCCGAATTCACCTCAGCCTCGTTTTCAAAGCGAGTCTAAGTGCGAAGTCTTTCTGATGAAAATGAGTTGTTATTCATTTGTAAACGCAAACTAATTACCATGACAGAACTTTTGCACTTTGACTCGCTTTGAAGAAGAGGCTAACCTGAATTCGGAAATGACCTATTGGCATTTTGGAGGTGAAAAGCGCATTTCGTTGTCGCCTTCTGTAACAACACGTTCTAGCATATTCCTTTCCAAGGTTGTGCTTTCAATATGTGTTAAATTGGGATTCCTTTGTCGTCTCTCCGGGACTGGCCATTATTTAGAGGGGTGTGGAAGAGGACTGGTACAAATGGAGGCGGCATGTTCAAATCTTCTTGACCCTCCTCTTGGTGAAGCACATTAATGGCCGTTTTCCCTTACCCACTTAAAATTCCGTTTTATGTTATGGATGAGACCATAAATTCATGCATCCTCTGCGTATTTACACCATTCCCTCCCTCGAAGGAATGACCCATCCCTCTGGAAAATGGAAGAGATATTTGAGTTCAGAGGTTTAGTTTAGTTGATTGCGTTTTATGAACGATCAATAACATATAGGACGTCATTTTGAATCTTACCTTACGTATATTACTGGTGGCAAGTTTGAATAGCATCGTCGAAATATTGTATTATTTCTATTTTTTTTTTGTTTGTTTTTTTGTTTTGTTTGTTTTGCTGTTGTTGCTTTTTTTTTTAACGGCCTTTCGAAATTTCATGGCCATAGCCCGGATTGTTGCTGACCCTAACTTTGGTTGTTGAAGATACTGGTCTTGTCAAAGTAATGAAATTAAAACCCCTTACCGTACTTGTTGAGGAGAAAATTTCTTGACGGAATTAAGGTTGCTGTCAGTGCCGGAAAATCCGCCATATTGGCAATGGACACGCGACAATACCGCAATAAATTATGCGCAATGGCAACCAGGGGATCACCTTCAGTTAGTTGCACGTGCTGGGTGTTAACAAAAACCTTTATTTGTTGATTGTGCAGTGTTTATGTTGTTCTTAGGAACAGTAGTCAACAAACATTCCACTGTTGTGATATCAGACACAGCCAGAGAAGCGGGGAAATTCAACAGTGTTGCAGGCAAGTAGCAGAGTCCTCACCCAGCTTGCCGAGAGTTATTTTGAACTACGTTTAAGCCTAGTTTTCTTATGTCGGGAAAATCCCAGATGATCGAGGATTTCACTGTTTTCCCGACCATCTCAGATTTTGCCGACTATAAAGGAAACTGGAAATCGTAGACATCCGCGATCGTCTGGGGTGGACAAATCGGGAACATTTCTATTTTTCCGACGCGTGCCAGGTTTCTGCGATTGCGTCGATCATTCCCGGTGTATGAAAACTCAAAATTTGTACTGTCGGGGATGTCGGCGATAGTTTTAGCTCGGTAACAAGCGTAAAATTAGCCTAGTTCCAGTCTGCCATCCAAGATGGCGTGCATTTTCCAATAAATCTGCATGGGAAGGAAGTCGGAGAGTTTTCCCGCCATATCTGATAAATTTGGGTCGGTCGGAAAACTGCGAAATCCCCGATCGTCTGGGATTTTCCCGACATAAGAAAATGGGTCTTTATGTTGCAACCTTACTTGCTCGTGTCATAGTTAACTATGCTCGTGTGGATAGGAGAATTTGTTTCAATTTTATGTGACAAATATGTTTGCTGCAAAACTGGCACACCAGCTATTACGTTGCTAAGATTTTGTTCTTGTGGATGACACGTCAGTTGCGTAAAAGTCAGAAGTTACCATGGCCGTTTTAGTCCTGGGACGTCTGGCGCACAAGCAAACAAATTTTCGACAAATAATTTCTGTGCCATCCACACGAACACCAATGTTTGTCCAAAAAAAAAAAATGCCACATAAAACTCGCTCGTGTTGGAACAGCTTTCACCACCGAGATGGCGAAAGTCACACAACAGAGCAGGAATTCCAACTGACAGTGTCATTTCACAGACCAGACACTAGGGGTGGTCACAGGCCTGGCTCATTACGTCCCTATTGGTGCTTTCATGACGTCACGGTGGCCATGTTGGAGTCCCTAAACAAAGAAACGGCAGCCATGTTGGCTTCCCAAACTAATCCTCCGGGAATTGAGCTATATTTATATGCAAACATGTTTCTTTGTTTCGGTTAAAAAGCATGGCTACTGATTACGTGAGTGAAAACCAACCCTGAATAGTGTTTCGTTAACGTCCCCCAGAGTCAAGTATGAAAGTGTTGCGAGAGACAGGACGTACGAGTTTCTGTCAACTCGACAACCGCTTCAGTCAAGTACAAGTTTGGGAGATCCTTTATTTGCAGGAAACAAGTTCACCAAAGTTAAAGCCAAGCAGATGGCTGAATGTGATGCCGAACTAGCTGCTGTGCTCTTCAGCAGGCAGGAAAAGGTTGCCAAAGATGATCAGCCAGTCAGAGAAGGGGATGCTGTCAGAAAAAGGTCAGTTTGGAGCAAAGGAACGATTCCCCTCTTAGCTGGTAGAACCGCCACTAGTTGCGCACGCCACTGGAAAAAAAAAACTTCATATGTTCAAGACCATGTTCTCGATTCGAAAATAGGGGGAAAACGAACAATAGTACAATTTGATATGCAGCCCAGTGTCTTCGTTGCCTTTGACGAGCGTTCCGCAACTAGCAACTCTGGAATATCGGTGAACAGAGTTTTTTTTAGCTGGCGGTCAAGTACCTAGTCTTCTTTCTTTTTTTCCTAGTGATTGAAAAACGAGTTCTTATCCGGGAGTCCGAAAAATATTGGACCTCTGACTCGACTGCGCATGCCGAGAGTGACTTCTGAGGAGCTCTTTTTTAGCGGTTCCCGGCCACGTGCATCGTTTCAAGGGCCAATAAAAATCGCTTACCCGGCAGAACTTTGAGTTTCGAAGAGTGGAGGAATCAAAGATTGAGGATTACATGACGGTTAAAAATAAAATTGACGAAGTCCAAAGCGGTTTTCCGAACTTGCACAATAAGGAATGTACTTAGCGTGTTCAACAGAAAATGCACATTTTGATTTAGTAGTCGTGGGCTTTGGACTGCTTCACATCCTACTGATAGTCCTACTAATATGATCCCTGCAATAAAGTAAAAAACCAAAGCAGGTGCGAACACACCTTAAAATATTCTTTTGCAAGTTGGTTTAAAATCCTGTAAGAGGGGGGATATACGAGAAAGAAATAGTCATTATACGAGAACATTTTAACAGTAAGATTAATTAATCTGGCATCTTCCTTTTTTTTTTTTTAGGAAACTGGAAAGGATGCAGGCTGTAAGGCAGACACAAGGAGCTGATAATTCAACAGGCAATTTAATCGTAAGTATTGCCTTTATTGCTTTAAAATTGTCCCGTTGTTTTTTATTACTTTCCCCCTGCCGCCATTTATGAATTGAATAGGGTCTATGGAACATAGCATTTTCAGAGACTTACTGCTCGGCACTTGTTAAATAATTGCTATTTTCCTTATGACTGTAGATTCAAAAGGAGGAAAAATTACAAAGAACAAGAGATCTCAAGACCATTCAACTCTACAGGCTAGTGCAACGAATTCTTTTACTCCATACCAAGTTATGCTGGCTGGGTTATTAGTGCATCGTTGAGGTTACACTCCACGGTGTGTCTCTAGTGCTCATTTACTTACCAGGGTGAATCGAGACCACGTGGAGTGAAGTGTTCTGTAGTTTGCCCGATTATGCTTGTGCGGTGTAGGATATTCCGGAAAGTTCTTCGCAGATGTTGATAGAGCTACCCGAATTACTAATTGCTAGAGAATACCAGATTGTTATAGGGAAACACGACAAATAGGCTGGTTTTCCCTGGCGACGGAGGCGTAATGGTAGTCGTAATGAAAACCCTACGCACTAATGAAAACCAAACAACAGAGACGTTAAGTGGAGTCGTAAGCTCGACTGAATCGGAGACGCAACAATCCGACGTTTCCATTTTCTTCGGATGTCACTTCCGACTCGCTGTATGTTACTGTAAACCAATATGGCTGCTGTTGCGTCAGCTGCAATCATCAATATTTGGATTGATTAGATGATCAGCGAATTCAAGCTGAAGCAGGGAGCGGAGGTATTCCGTTTAAAACACGACAGTCTTCGTGTTTAATTACGAGAGTTTTGTGTGGTTGGAGGTGCAGATGCCACTCCATTCGATACTACGCTCTCTTATTTGAGCGATTTGCATGCATGTAAAAGCTCACCATTCAGTTTACTTTTCTAAGTTCGTGATTTAATCTCAGTAATATTGCGGGATGTTCTTTCAGTTCGTGCGGCAAGGCTTGCATTTACATTACATCGGCTGAAACCAGATCAGTGACCAGTGGTCAGAGTAAAAACATTTGTTATAGCGGGGACTGTCATTCTCGCGGGCGCAGAAATCTAGTTTCACCCGATGTTATGTAATGCTGACCCAATCTCGTACCCAGAGTCCTCGGGCTCTTTGGTCAGCGGGTGGACGCCCGGAGAGACTCTGGAAAAATGAACGCCATTTTTCCCAAAAAATCTGGGACGGTTTCTTTTGAAGTTGTAACGTAACAGCCAATCAAAAAATTGGAATTTTTTCGATTATCCTAGAGTCTCTCCTGGCGACAACCCGTTGACAAAAGAGCCTGAGGACTCTGGGTACGAGATTGATGCTGACCACGAGCCAATCTTCGCTTACAGCCCACATTCGCACCCAGTTACCTGTCCGTTGAGAATGTCGCTAATTTGTCATCATATTTCTATCTCAGGGAGAGGCTCAGGCACGAAAAGATATTGTCTTCGCTGGCCGGAAACATCACTACAAGCCATACTATCTACCCGTGCTTTGGCAAGGCCGAGTTCTTTGAATTTGTTCTCAGAAATCCTTACTCTGTAGATCAGAATATCACCATTCACTGTGAAGACAAAGAACTTAAGTAAGTAAATTAATAGAGCATTGTACAGTCCAGTGTCAGTCCAGTTAGAAGTCCATAACCTAGAAGTGTCGATCTATCTCATTTGGCATTGGCCCATCAGTTTACGGTATCATCTAAATTTAGAATAGAGGTCCCGCCAAATAGCGGCCAAACATATTGGCCCCGATAACCACAACGCATCTGATTGGTCCGCAACCAAGAGCCGCACGAAGGA
>BLFK01001075.1:1351566-1366566 GCA_014634185.1 Astreopora myriophthalma | reverse complement strand
CGGACGGACGGACGGACGGACGGACTGACTGACTGACTGACTGACTGACTGACTGACTGACTGTATACAGTATCTGGTCACCCAAAATAACTATTGAGCTAAACTAGTTGGGTAACCATGATTGCATTTATTAATTAATTAAGAATATGTTTATTAGTCAGTGAGGAGACTTCGATTATTTGAACCAAGAAAATTACAAAACAATTTAGTTGAAGCAATTTGCACACATTTATAGATAAGACAGTACCCAAACAGGGTTTCAGCTGCTTTCTTGGGTAACAGACACATTTTAGATGTCGACAGACTTGCAATAATCGCGAAGACTAGGGATCACAGTAAGGCGAATCCTTACTGTCAAACGACGTTCTCCTTGCCGTTTCCTTCCTCCTTTCTAAAGCTGCCTTATTTAATCATTAAATAAGGCAGCTTTAGAAAGGAAGAAGGATTTAATGGCGCCGAAACCAATTGTGGAATTGCATACATTTTGGGCATCCCACTGGTGAACAATTACTGCATTCAGATATTTTCATTAGCTAAAATCGATTGCGGTTTGTTCTCTTCGAATTATGTATTTGCCGCAATTTTGTTATTAAATACAGTATTTAAAGTCGTTCTTTCTCTGTTGCCTACTCTCTGATTTTCGGCCTAATTTGTGACAGCACTGGAGGAGAACATGTTTGACGCCTCCTCTAACAGCGCCTACCCGCAGGTGTTCCTAAGGCCCAGGGAAACCGTACATATTCCGTTTAAGTTCCAGACCTTCAGAGCGGACCAGAGTGTTCCTGAACAGGTATGAAAAGAGACGGCACGTTTGAGATTCTGCATTCGCTTCTTGCAGTGAGGATAGACCAAATCGGCTAAGTCAATGTTGTACCCAATTCAAAGCCTCTGGGAATGTAAAACGTTTTGTTCCAAGTATTCTCATGAATCATTTAAATGTGAATGGAACATTATAATGCAAATACAATAAAAAACGAATCTTAACCCGGGAGACTTGATTTGGGTACAACATTGAGTTGGCCGATTTGGTCTATTGGCGAGGGAAAAGAATACTTCAAACGGACGGACGTCTGGACTGAAATCGCTGTGTCACACCAGTCTGTGTACTCAGGAAAAATCGGAGTTGTACTAAAAGGAGTCGAACCAATGACCTTCTGATTGCTAGTTCGGATGCTGCAGGAGACTCGTGGGAGTTACGCCATTGAACTAAGTAAGGGTGACAGGCCTAACTTGTTTCACAATGGTTTTGTTCTTAGCCTTGACTGCCGTGTGTTGCATATGGAACATGGTGAGCAAATGATTAGGGTTAATGCTCTCCTTTATTCCTTCGTGCTTGTTTCGTGCTTGTTTCGATTATCGCTCCCAGATGGCTTGATAGCTCAGCTGGTAGTCAGCGCAGCGTGCAGCGTAATCGCCCGGTCGGGGGTTTGAGTCCCGTTCAAGCCTGCATTTTTTTTTCAGGCTTCACTGCTACTGCGTAAGGTGTTCACTTCACTGCGATTGTCAAAATTGCACCATCAACAAAACTGACACTTCAAACTTGCTGTAGTCTTTGAATAACAACTGAAAAATATGAAACGAAATACAATGACAATCTAGAAGGTGGGCGCTAACCGTTTAAGCTGGACTGACAAATTGAAAATACCAAAGCTAGCAGTTTGCCTAAAAGTTTATTCATTTGTCAGAATGTTCACCCGTAATAATTTATCAGTATCTGTAAAAGTCCATAAAAAAATTGCATCTGTCCATTCCATTTCATATCCCCAGTACAATATGTGAATTTCGTATATTGTCTCTCACATATTCTATCATTTGAATAAACGCTGTATTCCTCTTAACACAACTGACCGGTTTTGCTTTCTTCTTGGCAGGGTCCCTCGCACCCCCTGAAACAGCAGACTCAGACTTACTTGAAAACAAGTACTTCAGAGGACAACAATTTAAAAGCGCGACAAATAAAGGTGAAGAGACATGACAAACAACTAGCATGTCATCTTTCTCACGGGTGCATTACCATCATCGTCATTAAAAAGTTGCATTATCGCGTTTGAATCACATTACATTGTCGAGCCCGTAGACTGTTTGGGACACTGTATAAGAACCTAGATAATTGACCTAGCTCACCAAGAGTTCTTATTGCTCAGTGGTTAGAGCATCCGACCGGTGTTACGGAGGTCGTTGCTTCGATTCCCGCCTGGCACTGTGATTTCATTTTCAGTTGTCCCGTTGCCAAGCAACAACGAGCTTGCCAAGAATGGCATCTTTTAAAATACTGTGATATGAATAGATAAATAATTTATAAAATTAATAGAAGAAGGCAGAACTGAGCGCGTTTCTTAGTTCTTCCGATTATAAAATTAATAGAAGAAGGCAGAACTGAGCGCGTATCTTAGTTCTTCCGATTACGGCCGGAATACTCGGTATGTTTGCTAAAATTTTTAGCTTTTCTTTTTGGGGGCCTATTCAATTCTGACAGGAAAACCTCATTTACTTATTCCTCCTCATCCTGAAACAGAATAGGAATAAACGGTAGACTCCCAAGAGATGATGTGCTTTTTTTAAAGTTATTTATGTGCCTTCCTTTACATGTTATTCTTTGGAGGCATCGTGGCCTTGCCGTAAGAGCACTCGACTTGAAATCCGAAGGTCCCGTGTTAGGTTCTGCTCTGACCACAAGCTGGAGTTTGTTGAGGTTGTCCCTGGTTCTTCTCTGGTCTGAGCTTGTAAATAGCTAACTGGTCTGCCTGTTATTTGTTTGTTTGTTTGTTTATTTATTTTGAGGCGTGTCAGCCCTTGCTCTGCTGTCATGTTGTTTTGGTAGACAAGAAACTGCGCGCCACATCAAATAGTCATAGCATTTGCTCTTGTATGTGTCACGATGCCATGTACTGTCAATATTCCCACCCAAGGAGTTGGGGCTAGTAGAAAATAGTCTCCATTACTCCTTGCTACACCTTCGGCCTTGTTGTGAGCGCGGTGACTCATTTGCGACTTGACTTTTCATCCACTATTTGATATATTAATAGACTTAAAGTTACTGCCTTTGACAAAGAATTACATAAGTATTGGATCATCCTATTTATCGATTGTATAATTTGGCTCCTCTGACAAAGAAAGACATTTGTTGTCTCTGTTCGTGGTACTGGTATTGGGGTATGGATGCTGGCTTTTTTTGTGTGTGACCTGAGTCTATACTTGTGCTTGGTTGCTGCCTAAATTGGGCGTTTACAGGGGTGGTTTTCCGCCTTTGCATTGTCTTCAAACTGTTTTAGAGTTACTTTGTCCCTTCGTTCGGATAGTTTATAACTTGCTGGAGTTGACAGACAACTTCAGATCTCGCTTTCTTATTCTCGTCGTGACTATCATATCGAGGCCAGTGATACTGTGTTCAAAATGCAAACGACGAATAATATATACAAGGAATCATTTCAGTTATCCTAGTGATTTTCTTTTACCCATTAGTATTTTAGAAGTTCTTTTACAGTGATTATTATTCTATGTTACATTTTTAAATGTAAATAGTTTTGAATATTGTATAGAAAAGGCGCAATATAAGTAATAAATATTATTATAATTATTATTATTATAATTAAATTAATTATTTAATTAATTATTATTAAATTAATTATTAAAATATAGACTGGTTATGCAATGCCCTCTAACAGTATACCGTGAATTATTGCAAAATCTGGCTCAGAGTATTTTTGGTTTTCACTCGTGTGTTCGGCAGCATCTTTTTGAACCAAAACAAAGTAAAATGTTTGCATGACAACTGAGTGAAAGTCCGCTGATGAGGATTAGTTTGGGACACAATCGTAGCCGCGTTTTTTTAGGCGCACAAACATGGGCGCCATGCTGTCATTTAAAAACCACCATTGTACTCAAGTTTGACTGGCCGAGTAGCCATGGTTTGTCAGGCACTTTACCATGGTTTGAGCGGATTTTGCTTTTACCTCATTTTGCAGCCATTCAATAAAATGAGAGACATTTAGTGACGATCCTTGCTTGGTTATAATTAAATACAGCGTGGTTTTAATGAAACACTCGCCCTTGTTTAATGCATAAATTGCTGCGGATTTCTACTTGACAGAGTCGCGTGCTGTTCGCACCGTCGTTCGCACAGTGCTCCTAACAGTCGGACACTGAAACTGTGTAAGATTGAGGCAAAGTCCATCGTTGGCTAACTACTTCCACCCTTCCTTCGGCTAGGTGTCGTTCATGAATAAGGACGAGTGTCCCATAGCTATCCTGACGGTACAAGTGGAGCCTCGACCTCACGTGATTGACCGGACATTCAGATTTTATCACGCGGAGCAGTCGTTCTTGAAGAAGACCATCAGACTTCCGCCTTGGCGATCCTTACCGGGTGGGTATGCCTCTGCGTAAGAGAGGATCCTCTCTTGCCCTGTGACGTGTTGCCAGGTTTCTCGGGAGAGGCGGGGAGAGGTTTATTTAAAATAGCCGTGGGGTATTTTGTTGTCTCCTTGGAGGTAGTGCAACCTTGTTCACATACTGATTTTTTTTTAGTGACCATAATGAATCATTGCTATGCCTATTTTCAGTGTGTCACGTGGAATTGTATATTGGCCACATTCTCGCTTTCCTGTAGAAGATAAAACAAAGGATCGTTTACAAGCTTTCGCGTTTCGCTCAGTATAGATTCTTCGGGTTTCAAAATTTGCCTCAGCAAAAGATTTATTGAACTGTATTATGACTGTTTGAATTGTTCGTTAAAATTGATTGATCCAGTATTGTAGTATTGAAAAATGTTGAGAACTTGTTAAAGGCCGGTGTTTAAACTGAAACATTAGGGAGTTTAAGCAACGGCAACGCCAGAAGACAATTGGTTTAATGAGGAAGAACAATCGCTTTTCACCCTCTGCACGTGCGGCATGCATTTTAGTACATGTGCTTGCCGTCGCCTGCAAAACAACAACGTGAAATGACCAAATTTAAGGTTTTTACGACAACGGGAGCACAGAACAGGAAATCCTTCCTCCTCTATCTTTATTTCAACGCCGTTCATACCAATCCAGTAATAGGATATTCCGCCCACGCTGTACAACGTCAACGAGATGGAATAATCGCGAACTCTTTACGATTGCGCAAATCTGTATTAAGAGGCGACGTTTTCGTTCGCGTTGCCGTTGTCGTTGCTTAAATTCCCTATTGCTTCAGTACGACGTCTTTTATTCTCGAAATGATCTATCTTCAGATGAAACGTTTGAACATCCTAAACACTCGTCTAACATGCATTTCACTTGTGTTCAACGAATGCCAGGGGCGTAGACAGCCTTTTGGCTTGTTTTAGGCTCGGTCTCTCAAGGCCGCATCATAAAATAGTTTGCGGTTCAACATTTGTAAAAGCCTACGGGCCTGTGGGCTGGTTACGCCCCTGAATGTTGGTTTAAGTGGTGAAAACTCCTGTCTTCATCTTCAATCGAACGCAAAGCCGGAACCATTTTCAGGACAAGTAGTGCAATGGCCGAATCGACCTGTGCAAGAACCTTATACAGATGAAAGCACGGGTAGTGCGGTGTGTGTGGGTTCCCTGTGCATTTAATGAGGATCGAATCCTGTGATTAGCCCATTACGAAGAAGTTACTCCTCTTGTCGAAAACTCACTCAGACTTTATTTTTTAATATCCATGACGGAAAAGAATTTTTCACTTTAGAAGGAAAGGAATTTTCGACTTCAGGAAACGTTGTGTATTTAATTGACTCTTAAATCTGATACTTACATAGAGAGACATAGAGCTCTGCTCCATATGTGTTATTTCTATGAGCTCAAATATATAATCCGGAACTTGTACTATTAATAATAATAATAACTTTATGTAAGTCTCGGGTTATTTAGCTGAGCACGAGTGCTCTACTAATTGGGGAGACTACAAATCAACTGAAATCAAATCAAATGTTGGTTTTTGTAGAGAGGGGAAAACCGGAGAACCCGGAGAAAAACCCCTCGAAGCCGAGTAGAGAAACCAACAAACTCAGCCCACATATGACGCCGAGACCGGGAATCGAACCCGGGCCACATTGGTGGAAGGCGAGCGCTCTCACCACTGCGCCAACCCTGCTCACCAATTACTAATTATGTAACTTTAAATGAACATCTCCCCTATGTATTTTGCCGCTCTCCTTTCTTTGCGTCGACTACTATTTGCAAGTGGAAGAAATTTGTGTAGGTATATGTTTGACCTTTTAGTAAAGTCTGTTTTTGTTTTGTTGTTGTTGTGGTTGTTGTTGAAACGTTTCTCTTCTTGTTATGTACAGGAGCACCTGTTTTGGATGAAAACACGCAGCCTCAAGTTCACGTGCGATGCAGCGATGTGAATGCTGTTTGTGAGGCAAGAAAATTGGTGAGCCTTGACAACGAAAGTTCCTTTACGGCAGGGAAAATGGGGAAGGGCTGTTAAAAAGGTAATGGGGCGGCTTATTTTTGCAGGTTTAAACGGTGCCTGGTAGTAATTCCAGATACTTTCTGGTTCTTTCACTAAATGAAATGCACTGCCTGTGTATTTTGTGAAACATGTTTGCCTTAGCACTTTTACAGGCGCAAATCAGTAGCCGAGATTAAAGAGCTAATCACATTCTAAAGGAGAAACACCTCTCAGCCAATCAGGATTCAAGGGATTCACGATTTGGTTTACAAGCCAATCAGAACGCACAACAAGTAAACGCAGCCGGCGCGAAGCGCGGGAAAACTAGGTAGACTAAGTTGCAATTGGTTTTAGTTTTGCATCTGATTGGTTTGAAAGTTGATCGAATCATAGAACAAACGAAAGCAGTCGTGTAATTATCTTAGACACTGAACTGAAAACTGCTCTATCAGCAGGCATTAAGTTTTTTGCCTTCTCTGTTACCTAATACGAAGTGGCACTTCACGAGGGTCAGTACGCAGCTATTGCAAGAGCCCACGCGATTGGCTCAGAAGACAATAGAAGCATTCGAAGAAACAATAGAAACAATGAACCCTAACCCTAAAAACAATAGAGCTGCGTCCTAAACGGATCCAATGAAATTAGAGGTTGTAAACAGCTGCGTGGTATCTGCTTCACGAAGCTATCATTCTCGTACATTCAGACCCTTTAAATAATTCGCTGGGAAGACCGTAGCTCTTGTAGTCACCATCTTCATGCAATCATTACATTACATTGACTTGGATTTTCAAAGTCGAATGGATGTTGTCATGAAATACAGCACGTAATCGAGTAGTGACCGTAATAGCATGTTTAGCTGTATCTTTGACTTCTCACATTTTTCGCTCTCATTTGAAGCCGTCAGGTGAACCTCAAGACGTTTTTCTTAAGATTGCTTGTGGACCCTCTCCTTCAGTCAAGAGATTCTTCGTTCTTCTGTACATGTAAGTCCTGTAAATTGACCGGCCTCATTTTCAGGGTCTGTCCACTTCCCATTCAATTGCTGGATAAGGAGAGGCCCTGGGAACGAGCAAGCACTGTAATAACGACGGAAGTAGAGTCGAAGTCGCAATCAGAAGAGCACAGCGTTACGATCTCGTGAAAATCAAACACCGGAGGAGTAAGCGGGTCTTTTGATCCCCGCTCCGACTCCGTCGCTTACGATCAATTGAAAACCACACTGTCGGAGTTGCAAGCAAAAGCGGAAGAGTAAACCAATCACAGTGCACGAGAACGAGCATTGTGATTGGTCGATTCTTCCGCTTTTGCTGGTCACTTTAACAATTCAGTTTCACTAGATCCTACTTGACGGAGTCGAAATCGAAAGAAAATGGAGACGTTTTGATCCATCCGACTCCGAGTCCGGAGAGCTTTCGACCCCGCTTTGTGGTCGTAAGCGCTCTTACGACGTCGGTGACAACTGCGACTCGGACTCCGTCGCGAGGGAAAACCAGCCTAAAGGGGGTGAGGGTGGGGAAAGGAAGTTAGATAATTTAATTCACTGTCGAGCACTCAGATGCAGTTCTTCTCTGCTTCCCACCCCATTAGAATGGATCTCCGGTACCTCTCTATCCCTCCAGTATAACTACATAATGAGATTCATCGTGAATTTCATGGTCGTCACAAAGTGTCCTCTTATGCCTGAGAACTTCATGTATCACAAAACTGTTCGGGTCAGTGTTAGGATCAGGTTAAGGGGGACACTTTGTGACATCTAGACAAAGTCCGATGAATTCTTTATGCAGCTGTATTGGGTCAGTACGCAGCTGTTACAACAGCCCACGCGATTGGCTCAGAAAACAATAGAAGCATTCAAAGAAACAATGAACCCTAACCCTAAAAACAATAGAGCTGCGTCCTAACCAGATCCAATGAAATTAGACGTTGTAAACAGCTGCGTGGTATCTGGCTGTATCAGACAACGATCTTTAGTAATCACGTGACATGCTAAACTATTTCATCTTCGTTTGCCTTTTGCAGAGATGCTTTCCTAGCTGAGCCGTGTCAAACATGGCAGATGTATGTCCATTCGTTACAAAGGTACGCCTGAATTCAATAGTTGTCTTTTAATTTACTAAGTTTAGATGGTTGTAGTCCTAAGATCCTAAGAAAAACTCTTTAGTGTCATTGATTGACATATCAACAACATTCAGGAAGTCGTTGTTAATACCCAGTACCCTGGATTACGAGCGTTTCCTGGAAGCAGGTGTCGTGTCAAACAACCTTTCAGCCGCAAGACCTTGCATGGAGGAGACTACTATGTTGAATCGTTTTTTTCCGGTGGGGGGGGGGTGTTTTTTTTCTTCCGCTCCCTCCCTCCGTCTAACTACGCCTGGCGACATTTAATTGGCTACCCTCCCCTGATTTCTTCTCTGTTATGGATGATACTGACGGCATTTCGCAATCAAAGTAAGACCTCCCCAACGATGAGAGTTGTGAGGCGAAATTAATTTTTCTCGTTACAGAATTGACATGACTGCTGTTGAAGGGCAGAGCAGCCGTCTGTCAGTAATCTTACGTGGAACTCAATCCAGTCGACTTGTGCAATGCTTTTCATCTCACCCCGAGGAACTGCAGGTAGGAAATTTACGTGAAGTTTGGTTTTGTCTTTGAAGGGGCGTACAAACGCTGCCAACATGGTTGATCAACAAGATATAACACCGCTGGGCCCAACATGTTAGGAGCGTGTGAACACTCTGGCGCGTGTTGTTTGACGCTTTAAACTAGTTCGTTTGCACAGGACACCCAACAGGGTCTCAACAATGTGGTCCCAACATCACTGGGCTCGCGAATGCGCGCTACATATTTTATTCATGGATTTTAATCATTTTCCCTAGCGTTGATTTCATTGCCAGTGTAAGTCCAATATCGTAGGGACTTGTTCGGAGATGAATATACTGGAATTAGTATAGGTAATAGCATGAGCTGTAGTGGTATTTGGCAATAATACCGCGAGTGATATTTCAAAATTGTCCAAAATACCACGAGCCGCGAAGCGGCGAGTGGTATTTGGAGAATTTTGAAATATCACGAGGCGGTATTATTGCCAAATACCACGTACAAGTCATGCTATTATTTGTTTATAATGGAAGCCGAGAAATTTTTGCTGTAATACCACTGCTGTTATACCATTTTTGCTGTAATACCACTATTACGCGAAAATGGCGATACTATCAACCAATCAAATCTCCGAAATTTCTCGGCTTATATTATAAAAAAAGTAATAGGCCTCCTTGCAAAATACCTTAATACCATATCCTCACTGTATACTCATTAACTCATTGCATAAGATTAAGTTATAAGAGTCCACGCATGGTGAGGCAACAGGCATGCAACGAGGATATGAGCAGACAGGAACTTGGTCAGCGGCCACCAGGGGAGGTGGGTGGGTCGCAAAAGATGACTGTCTTTGTGGAGTAGAGGACGAAAAGACCACGCTACCAGCACGTACGATAACAGGGGAATGTTAAGGAATAACAGCAAGTTTGCAATGAGCTATTTAATTATGCAGTGAGAATAGTATGAGTGGTTTGCAACCAATCTCTCGTGGCATCTCGCGATCCCCAAGTGGAGAGCTTGCTGCATAAATCAGTTAAATAGTTAGGGGCAACGGAAAAAAATAATAGCAAAAAAAGCTAATTTGAATTAATAAAAGCCCTTTTTTCTTCGTACGAGGTCATGGGATTTGTTATCTAAAGGGGTTCTGAAAGAAATGATTGTGAAGTGCGGTTTAGAAATAAATTGAAGGAATGATCCTCACACTTCCTGGACAATTTAAGCAATTGTCTCATATATAGAGGATATTACATCGCCGCGCAGATACGACATTTCTCTTCGAGTGTTGAAATATAAATAAAAATATATTTGTGAAATATATTTGCCACATAATACAATTTTCATTACTGAAAGAAAAGTCATAACGAAAAATACTCCCAGAAAAATACTCATTCTTCTCGAAGTTCCGTATTTGGGACAAACGATTTGGAACTAAATCTTCATCACACGAGTCAACTTTGTCTTCACGGCAGGTTTTGCCTTCTGACCCGATCATGTTGATGGCCAATGCTGTGCACGAGCTTCATGTCACTCTTCGACCACGCTCCTCCGGGACGACACGTTTTATGTATGTGAACGTAGTTGGTATCCTTTCTGTACTTATCCAAAAACATTAACATTTTACTGGCAGTCAAGTAGATTTTTCAGCTCCAGAAAGTGTATGTTTATTAATTGGTTCATGCTTTTTGCGCGTATATCAAGTCAAACATGACGCATGCGGGAAGTTCAGAGAGCTCGAGAGAAAGGTAAGAGTTGATCGAAGCGCAGTCAACGTTGAATTTTTCGCAAAGCTAAGAACAGGTCGAGACTGTTACATTATCGGCCCGGTTTGATGCACGCGCCTACTAAATTAAATTGCGCGGCTTGCTTGCTGTGTTACAAAAAGTGGAATCACAGGGCCGCAGATTAATTGGGTCGAAGAGTTTGGTTACTTCATTTTATCTTTATGAGGAGTTTGTGTCGACGTTCAATGACTGTAGGCTGATCTATCGTCGCTTCTCGAGTGCCGCCCGCTTTAGTTTGGCCAGTTTATGTGGTCTTTAAAAACTCTTCGGTAAGTCGTAAAAGATATTTTCCTAGCTTCCATGCCAAGTTGCCTTTCAGGTGAACAACTCTCATAGATGCGGTTGCGAGTGTAAATGTCGGTCTTGAAACCTTCTGCTTCGATTCCACGTGTTTTTGCATTATGGCTTATCATTTCCAACGGAAATCTTAAAAAATATCTATATCGCGGAGAGTGACCAAACGCACTGTCGATGCTTTGTAAGTGGTATCAGATGACGCATGCCTAATCCCAAACGCGCTCGCGTTTAGTGAAAAGAACGGGAAAGCATACGTGAGTGCGAGACTTTATCGCATATCCCACAACACCATTCACACCGTGTTTTTCACTTAAAAGTGAAGAGAGATTAGGTGTGGTGCGTAAATACACATTGCTCAGTCGCGGTATTTTGGCAGTTTAAAATATGGTTCGGTATCATTGCAAACGTAAACACGACAGTCCTTTTTTATGACCAGGACTAGGTACGTTAAAAGTCAGGGCTACTGTTTTGTTGTTCCGTGGATCACAAAAAATGGAATTAAATTTAAACTGTTACTAAAATATGGTATGTTTGTTTCTTTGTTTGTTTTCCGTGCTGAAATTCAATCGGGCAAATTGGCAATACGTAAATGTGTTGAGTACCGATTTTAGGTCCGCCTAACCTTAAACTATTTGCTTTCACAGAAATTAAATCTCAACACCATAACACCTACTTTGCCTTTTTGTCCTCTGATTTCACTTTTAATAGGCGGCACAAGTTGTCACTAGTTACGCCAAGGTGATCTAACTAGCAGTCATTTGTCCCACAAACGTGTTGGTGTGAGAGACATGGGTACATTTCTAACTGAGCTGACATCCCTTTACTGCTTCCAAAGACTTTTCGCATTGCAAAGCAGTTTGTGACGTCATATGAGAAGATGACTTCTAGTTTTGCCAACTTGTAAGACGCATTAAAAGCGAAATTTTAACGAGAAAATGAAAGATGTTTGCTATAGACTAAAAAACGTAAACCTTCATTAAGGAGTCTAAGGTATCTCTTCCAGTGTCCTTTCGGGTTGTTTGTGTGTGGAAAAAAAAGTCTTGGCAAACTGAATAAATTCTAATGAACCTAATCGTTATCCTTAACCACGCGCCGCAGATGCTGAATTCCATCAGCTTGTCCGCACTTGGCTGGTGTGCGCGTCTTGCCAAATGCCAGTTATCTCTAAATCGTTTGAACTTCAAATTCAAGTTGGAGGAGGAAAAGGTTCCAATAAGGTGAGCTGGTTCAGTTATCATGGTAAGTGATGCTAATATGAAGGGAGGATCCTAGATGGCATTTTCAGTTTACACTTGGACTTACAATCTTCAAGTGAACAGATATTCATTAAGAGCATGCGGCACATGGACAGAAAATACCTATAATAAAGTCTCAGCATGTGCCTATCCCCCAGCCACTGGTTATTTGCAAAGCCTGCAATGCCCGGGCAGCGTTTGGGAACCCCTAATGAGCGTTGGTGTGCTGGGTCGCATGATGGAGGGAGGGAGGGGGGGGGGATGAATTAGTAGTTTGCGCGTGACCTCAACAAACTGGTTACAAGGGCGATTTTTCTTAACAATTTTTTCCCAAGATTGCAAAGCTAGCATTCTCACTATTGAATGTTCCTAGCGTAGAGATAGGAAGGTCCTGGCGCTGGAGATATCCTAGCACCATGAAAACCCCTTGAACTTCGCTCGGAAGTTCCTAGTTGTACGAGAACAAAAACAAAAACAAAAGAAAACATGGCACTGGCCTGGGGCCCGTTTCTCGAAAGTCCCGTAAACTTTTCGGGCCCGAAAAGCCATTTCTAAAACAGCGATCCACTTATTCTAAAAAGCTGGTGTTTTGCTATGTTTTCAAGATAGGGAAGGGCAAGTGTTTTACAAAATTTCATGCCTGGAAACGTCTTCGTTTTTAAGATACGAAGAAAATTATGTCACCCGAAAGGCACCCGAAAAGTTTCGGGAGTTTTGAGAAAGGCACGCCTGGGCCGAGTTGTTCGAAGCAAGGTTAGCACTAATCCGAGTTAAATACCATGGCAACCTATAGGATTTAACCAGGCTTAACCCTAACCAAGGTTTAGTACTAAACCTGCTTCGAACAACCCGGCCCTGGTGTTCAGCTCTTTCATTGTGCCAACCACTAGACAGATTTCACAAGCTTGAAATTTCAAAAGAAACTGAACCCAAGCCGAAATTTGTAGATGTGAACCAAACGAAATGTTAATTCCGTTGCTCAAACAACTGGTTAGACGTTCTAGTCTTCTCGGGTAAGGATGATATACGGTAGCCCTGTGTCACAACCCTTATAGTAATTTCGAGGGACATTAAAGAACCCACACACTGTTCGCAAAGAGTAGGGGACGTAGTTCCCGCTTTTGTGGTCTGGCGGTTGTGTGTGTAATCTCGTGGTTGGGTAAATGCTCGGAGATGCTAGGTGCATAAGCTGCTCTAAAATCCGAACCAGGGTAAAATGATAGATTTTAATCATAAGTTACATTCCGTGAACTCCTTTTTTCAGCGTGTGTCATTCACCAACCCATATCCTACAAAACGGACGTTCCACTTGAAATGCAACAGACCTGACCTGCTGCAGTTCAAAGAAGAGATAATTGAGGTAAAATTGGAGCCCAAAATAATCCAGATAAATCAAGAAAGTAAAATGCATGTATTCTTATGCGAAAGAGCTCACATAATCACACTGTGATAATTAACCAGAAAACATACACTGTATTGACCACTTCCCTTGACGGGCCTTTTTAGGGATATTTTCAGGGACAATGAAACTGCCGTTTATACAAATGACTTACAACACGATTGAGAATCCCAAATGCTGGGAGGCAGACCAGCTGGCCATTTACAAGCGCAGAAGAGGAGTCGACCCAGGAACTACCTGAAACAACTCCAGCTAGTTGTCAGAGCGGGACTTGGACCCGGGACCTCTAGCTTTGAACTGAGTCACTCGGCCACCCTGCCTCCTTTCGATAATGTCGAAGTGACTACAAAAAGCATGCTTCGTGGTCTGCTTCGTATGTGCTACCTATAGTTATTCTTATTCGCTTAATTAAGTCACCTCTTTCTAGTGACAGGGTAACTTGCTTCCCTTCGCCTTCTTTTGAGAGTTGGGTGGGGGTGGTGTGGGGGAGAAGCACGCCATGGAGACCGAGAAGGAGTTGTGCAATTTAAAAAGGACATGTAAGATTAATTCGTTTACAAAGTTTGAGGTTGTTTAGTAAGATTTCAACTATCTGGTAGGATTTAAAAATCAGAAAAAATTGTCGACTTTGTACTGATTTTGAGCGGGGCACCAGTTTTGAATTAGCGATACGTGTGTGGAATTTTGGCGACCTTTGACAGCTCACAGTACGCTTACCATGCAACGAAACCTGTCCATACTTGGTATCTGGTGGTGGGCTAAAATTTTTAATAGTGTTTCCACTCACGTGATCAGCTGCCATGTTTTTTAACTAAAACAAAAGGAAATGTTTGCATAAGAATTGAGTTCAGTCGCTGGAGGATTAGTTCGGGACAGCACCGCCGTTTCTTTTTTGGGGGGCACCAATGTGGCTGCCGTGACGTTGCGTGAAAACGCTCTATATGATACAATTTGAACAATACGTGAACTAGTGCTCTGTTCTCTTTTGAACTCCATCGAGCAGGAAGATGATGATAATAATAACTTTAAGTCTCGAGCTTATGGAGCCAACCACAAGTGCTCGCATCGACGAACTGAGGAGACTATGGGTGCATTTTTTGGGGACTATTCCGGAATAAGAATAGATGGAATGGTCGTTTTACGCGTTGTTGTTGTTGTTTTTTTTCTGGGGGGAGAGGGAGGGGGACTTGTTGCGTTTTCGGAATGAACGAAATACTATTCCGGAATACAATTCCCTTCATTCTGCTATCGAGAGCAGAGTGAACGGAATAGAATACAGAATACACTGTTTTTTTTTTGTTTTTTTT
>BLFK01001075.1:1334658-1351556 GCA_014634185.1 Astreopora myriophthalma | reverse complement strand
CCGAGTGTTAGTTCTCAGGTCACCTCTGCAAGAACCGTTCCGTTTTCGGAATATGCGTTTTTTTGGAAAACCCTATTCTGTTATTCCGTTAATCCTAAACTGGAATAGGAGTAGACAGAATAGTCCAAAAAAAACCGCACCCTACTTGTAAAAATCAAATCAGATCCAACCAAATGCTGGTTTTTGAGGAGAGGGGAAAGCCAGAGTACCCTGAGAAATCAACTCAACCCACGTATGACGCCGAGTAAGGGGATTGGAACCCGGGACGCATTGGTGGAAGGCGGGCGCTCTCGCCACTGCGCCAACTCTGCTCCCCAAAGAAATAGGGTGCCGGAATGTTATTGGTTGCTCATCAATGTTGTTAAATCTGCAGGTTGGTGCCGGGGAATCGCACAGTATTGGTCTACGCTTCACTCCTCAGCAGTTCCCAGGCAAAGCCGAAATACTCATCTTTATCAATGACGCTAAAGACAATAATGAAGAAACGTTTAGCATAAGCGCTCAGTATACGTGACGATGCGTGACTTCGTTTTCTTGGTGTATTTTGATCGACGGAAACGTTTCATTTCAGTTAGTGGGTGATCGTCAGAGAAGCCGAAGTTTCTTTCAATCTTTTTTAATTCGTTATCTGTAAACTCAGATTGTAAAAAGAATTCCTGGTTTTGTAATCCTGTATTGACACCCAAATTTCAATTTTTAGTTTCACATCTGATTGCCAGAAAGCCAGAGCAATTCGTAATATTTGCCTTGTCGCTCAATATTGAGAGCTTCCCTGTACAGTTGTTTCCGGCGAAAGTGAAGGAGGCAATGCAGTCCAGCTGGAAACTGTGTTGTCCTGGGGTGCTTTCCATGTAGCCACACTCTACTAAGACCGAGCGAAGTGCAATAGGCCATTTGCGAATTCACCTTAGCCTCTTTTTCAAAGCGAGTCTAAGTACGAAGTCTTTCTTATGAAAACCAATTTTGATTCATATGCAAAGTCAAACTAAGGGTGCGTTTTTTTGGGATGATCCGTAAAAGGATCATTAATCCAAGATCACTTGGATCATGGTGCATCAAAGGAACCGAAGAATCCTTTCCCATTGTGGATTCTTCGGTTCCTTTAAGGATTCTTCGGTTCCTTTGATGCACCACGATCCAAGTGAGCTTGGATCAATGATCCTTTTTCGGATCATCCGAAAAAAACGCACCCTAATTACCATCACAGAACTTTTGCACTTAGACTCGTTTTGAAAAAGAGGTCGACGTGAATTCGGAAAGCGCGGAAATTGTCCGCAACAAATGGTACTCCTCTAAGTACTCTTTTTCCGTTCCAACCGGACGGAAATCACTGTTTCCGCCGATCCAATTGCGCACAAAATCCCGTTGTATTGCTCGCGTGCACAATGCTTCTTCGGATCGTAACTATAACAAAATTCTCGAATTTCAGCCTTTATCAGAAAAATCACAATTTCCTCGACTTGGACCGGTATTTTCCTCTAATTTACTTGCCAGTTTGTGGTCGGAAATTCCAATAAGTTAATCACATTCAATGTTGTATTTTAAATCAACCAATCACAACCTTCGTTTCAATAGCCATAGGAAAAGTACAGACTCAAACTGGCCGGCTTTTTGCACAATAGAGAACATTTCCCCTTGAACAATGTCAGCATTTTTTTAAAACAATTGTAAGTTGTGCTTTTAAAGATAGTTTTGTAATAGGACTTCGTGTCGTCGTATTCGTTCTTCAATCATACTTGTGATGAACAAATCGGACTCTAGCCTCCTCTTAGCTCGTCACGCAATCATTGCTCAGTTCGTTGGCAAGCAAAAAGATCGCGTGACGAGCCACGAGTAGGTTTCGGAACTCCCGCTACGCGGTCGTCTGATTTATTATGACTTCTTTGATTAGAAAACGAATTGGACTCCACGCAGTTCTATTTTCACGACACGGAAAACCAAACAAAGATCCTCGTTTATTTCAATGGGGTGCATTTTTAATCATTTTGACCTTCTTAGAATTAGTATGTACGAAATGCGTCCATCGTGGCTTTCAAACAAACGCGACTAAATGGCGATCAGCATATCTCGTATACAGAGAACTCACCACACGATGGATGGTTTCCTTGAGCGAAATTCATCGAATTGAGCCGACAGTACGCGGCCAGAACCATGGCCAGAACTAACTGAATGAATTGTGGAGATCGTTGACAGATCAGATTTCCGAACACTTGCTTATTTACTTTTTGGTGTTGGAGAATTGTTTGCTGTGGTCTTGTCCTGGAGCTAGCGGACCGGCAAATCGAACCGTGTTCTTTAGAATTACATCACTTAACAGTTGACAAAGTGGCGCCGGGAAGTAGTAGGGCAGGCCACCCTAGCGCCCTCGCGATCTGACTGGTCGAGAGACAATGGGCATTGTTTGTAGAACGGCCATTATAGCTTTAATATTACGTCACGGGGATGATGTCACAGAAAAGAGTCACACAAGATGTCACGCCGTGAAAAATTTAATGAAACATGGCAAAAACCTGTTACATAGTGGGAATGTGTGGTGGGTTTAAATGACCACTCCGTCCCGAGCATCTTGCCGTCTTGACTTACAATAACAAATGACTGATTGACAGAAACCCTAACTACCCTAACTACCTGATAATGAAAAGAGGGTGGTGTTCGCCTAGGACAGCCCTTGGGCAGTACAGCATAAATGAAGGTGACCGTCCTATGGGAACCTTCTCGGTGCCGAGCCAACCCTGAAAAAAGACTATGGTATTGACAACTCTTTACAAGTCTACCAAATTCAATCAATCAATCAATCAATCAAGTTCCTTGTCCTTTTTGGAGCGGGGCGTACCCGTACGGGTAGGTCTTAAATGTTTCCCAATCCAACACTCGTTTATCGAAGACTAAACGGTACTGCTTGCCTTCAGGTCGGGAGTGGATGGTCTTGGTCCTTGGGTCTCGAACAATCTTGTGCGGCGTTTGGGTGGTCAATGTGCGAGGATCGTCCGATGGACAGGTGAGTTCATCGGTCACAAGTTGTCTCATGCTGTGAAAATTCAAGACTGCTGTTGTGCGGACATTTTGACTGAACCCTCTGGCTTTGGACACCTGATTGTTCTGATGGGTGTGATAACCATAGTTCTTGGGACCTCCTGAGACGAACGAGGTGATGTAATCCCCCTCATTGAGTTCATTGGTCAATTGACCGAGATAGTTGCCCCGTGGAAGAGGGGTTTCGTTGCGTGATGCTGAGCAAGTGTAGATGACAGAGTCTGTGTCCATGTACATAGCACGCTCTTGCAAAGGCTGTAATGCCTCGCGATACAATTTGAGACGTGCATGACAAGTGGTGAAAGCTGCGATGAAAATGTTTGTGTTGGTCTGAACGGGGATGGTGTCATGTTTAAATGAATGATAGACGTCCATCATGTCGGACCCGGCAAACTCGATGCGATTGATGTCTTGGGCATCGTCCAAAAAGAGATGGAAGAATTGCTTGGGGTCTTTACAAGTGGTTACCTGGGTCTTGTTGGGTTGCTGCCCGAATTTTCCTCACAGGGAGTTCCCCACAGGGAGTTCAACATCATTTTGGCCAAGGCCCGTTTGCCCGGATTTTTCTCGATCTTGTCGTACTCCAGCAAGATCCCCTGTGCATGTTGGTAGTCAGTGATGTACTGCCGTCGCTTAGTTTCGTCGTTCCCCACGTCCGCTGGCCAACCAGACGCCTCTTGTTTGATCTTGAGAAAGGTTTTGACATACTGAGTGAAGAGCTGATCCGAGGATTCGTTGAAATGCCACACTTCATAAACGTGGAGGAGACGGTACCCACTTGCTAAGGCTTCCTCCAGTTCCGGTGTACACCAGGTACCCAAAAGAGCACGTTCCTCGTCGGAGTGGGGGCAGTATAGGCTGCGATCATTGATGGGCTTGCTCATCTCTGTTTCCACGCAGCAGCGACAGAGGGGGAACGTTAACTTCTTGTGACTACGGTAAGGAAGCACAGGAAAATACAGTCCGAATGGCGGCAGCACTTTACATTTCATCAAGCCATAGGAGCGATGGAGGAGGTCGATGCGCGACTGGTCAGTGGGAGTGTTTGGATGGGATATGATTTCGGGATGACCCACAGGATAGCTCGAGTAGTATTGGACGCTGGGGTAGAGTGAGCAAAAATCATCGTAATGGATTTGCTCGTCCCCTGTCGCTTCCTTCAACAGCTGAATGGCCTCGGTGCGACCTCCAAAAAAGGCATCGTGGGGATTCAAGGCCGTCACCAGGTCCAGGCGATCTACAAACGTTTGAATGTCCTCGCGGGACCGTTTCAGTTGGTTCCATTCACACTCCCACATTTCCACCACATGGTACCCGGCACGTTTCAAGGCCTCAGTGCGGCCAAGCGTCCGCTCCCGTACTTCGTGGGCACTCGCATTGTCCAGTCGTGCATGTCGCTGTGTACGGTGAGGGTAGCAAGCCAGGCACCCATGCCAGAAACAGCCATGGAATTCGTATACCGTATTGGTACAAGCATCAAAGCCATCCACGCGATAAGTGTGATGACCCAAACGGATGGTGTGCTCCAGACCATTCGCTGCATGGCGTAGAGCTTGGGAAGATGTGACAGAAAGTAGGTTGGCTTCCACCCAATGAAGCCATTCCAAAGCCGCGCGGGATTGGTTTCCACGATGCCCACCCCAGCCACGCAAGGGTTCCACGGCAATGGTGTCTTTGGGCATCCACTTGTTGCGATACGCCACTTGTGCGCATGAGGCACTGGTGATGCAGTGGGCCATAGGATTAAAGCCCACAATGGTGTCAAAGTCCTTCATGAATATCATGCACCCCTTCTTGAGCAACCGCACGTCAGATTGGCAATAGGCCAACAGCTCCTCACGAAAATTAAACACGTGCCTGTTGGCCACTTGTGTGTCATACCATGTGTCAAACTCCTTGCGTTGTGCAACACTCATGCCTCCAGGATCATACATGTCCTTGTGTGGCATGTACCCCAGGTACCGCTGGTTTTCCAAAGTATTAAAAAAATGGGGGAAAAACCCCTTTTTCAGTTCTGTCAACCCAAAGGTTTTGGGAAAGGCAGAGAGCGGCATTTGAAAAAAACTCAGCGAGTCAATGAAACGAAGATTACGATTGGGAACACTGATGCTCAGTAGTTTGGCCCCGTTGACGAGTTGCTGGGGTGGGATGGCTTGGTTGTACAGTTCCTCAATGATCATATACCCGTCGTAGCCCTGAAAATTATGGGCAATGACAAACCACTGGCGGTCCCTTTCCGTGTCGTGTTCAATTAGATCAAAGAGCCAATGCAGAAATTCCTGGATGCAAGATTCCCCCCAAAAGGGGCGTTGATCGTCGTTGAAGGATGTTTCGGCACACAACAAGTTGGCCACATGCTGTCCTTTGTCCTGTCGAGCCTCAATGTCAAAGAAGACAAAGGCAGGCTCGGGGTCTCGTGTCAGGGGTAGAGGTGCATTCTCGTCCCTCTCTCCTTCGTTGGTGTCAAGAACAGATTGAGCCATGGCGGCTGCGGAACGTTTAGTCCCACGGCGTTTTTTTAGTTTGACTGGTTGGATGTAGCACTGGTGCTGATGAACATTGACCACCTTGCCACAACTCGGGCACGGTTGATGACCACACACGTGATCGCGTACTTCTTGCCGTCCACACAAAGAACGACCGCAATCGCCACATTTGCGGTAGGTGTGGCACACGCTATTGTGCTCGGAGTCGATGGCAGGGGTGCCGGTGTCTGTCTTGGTCACATGGTTCTGTTTGCAAGCGGGTCCAAAGAAGGGGCGATCACACGATGAACAGTGGTCTTGTGCAGGTTGACGACCATGAGTGCGAAAATCAGCACATTCCGTCTGATGACAGCAATAACATTTCTGACCAGGACAGCGATGATTTTTAAAATCATTGACCTTGAACCCCTTTTCACATCGGAGACAGAAATAGTTGACTGCAAAATAGCCCTTTAGCGATGTGATGACATCGTAATGCCCATTGTGCAGCAACAGGATAAGTTGTCGGTCACGTTCGGGTCCAGCATAAATGATATTATTGCCGTGGTCCGCAGACACTACTACAATCTGGTACTCATCCAGGACAATTTGAAATAATTTAACCTCGTCCAATCCACAAGGGACTAAAGGGACACGTGCTGCTTCATGCAATTCGCGAGCACGACGTTCTTGCACGGGACGTCCTCTGCTAATGGCTTCATATTCGCGTAATGCGTCTACATCGACATCTTTGTTGTGACGGGCTTTAGCGGTGACGAGTGCTCTAGCACAGCAGAGGTTGTCCTTATTTTGGATCTGGATGACGCTTGTTTTCTTTTTCATTAAAGTCGCATAATCATGCGAGGCTAGTTTGCGACGTCCGCTGCCCCTTGGTTCTTGCACCCGCGTGATATCTAAAACAAACGAATCGTCCGCTTCGAATTCCTCATTGGAATTGAGAATCTTGCTTATTTGTTCGAGAAGGCGTTCAGCCGGTTCAGCGTTGTCTCTCCACTCTTGCACACGCACGCGATGACTGGTGTAATTGTGATGGAGGCGGTTGGACCCCATGAATAATTGCAAGTGATCTTCGGGGTCAAAGGTTTGAATTTCCTGCAGGACGGCTTGATGCAGAGACTCCAACAAGGCACGTCCAAATTCGGAGGGGGTCAAGGGCAAGCCTGTCAAGGCCCACTGCAATCGATACGAGTTTCGCGTGACCCCATAACGGTCGTTGCGTCGCTCACGAAAGGGATGGAATGAAAGACACAGCCCTCCTTTCAAATGCTCTTGCTCAGTAGTACATGCCGTTGGTGGAAATGCTAATTTTTCTTCCATGGGCATCGTACTCAATATCTCGTCGAGTTCATCGTTCCACTCGGGTCGCCAATCCTCCGAAGCGGGATCCAACGTAATGTCAGCAAATTCTTGCCCACAAGTGCCTTGGGGTTGTTCGTTCAAGAGGACACACTGTTCCTCTAAAGGCAAACCACTTGAGTCGTGTTGTTGTTCATTCGCCATGTTGATTACTAAAATGCTTTGAAAGACGGCGAGAAGTCACTCTGGCAAGAGCAGCGATCCAAAATGATCGAGGCTCACAAGGAAACGTCTTTTATAACCCAGCGCAAAGGATGCCGGGATGACGTCATCAGCCTGTAAGTTGATTGGTTCGCTACATGTTTATCACACGTTGTAGCCATACATCGTACGCTTTGCTTTAGATACAGATTGGGCCACAAACAATGGCTATTATCTCTCGACCAATCAGATCGCCAGGGCGTTGGGGTGGCCTGCCCTACTACTGCGTTGAACCAGCTACTCGAACTCCAATTGGCAGTGAGGGAGGAAAGTGGACGGGCCCTAACCCATGAATGTCCACCACCTTGTCAACAGATTGTTACAAAATGACATCTGTCAACTACCAGGAGTCAACGAGCATTGAGGGAGGAAAGTGAACGGACCCTAATCCATTAATGTCCACTACCTGGCTGGCTCGAACTACCCAGATGCGTTACAAGTGTCAAAACATCAGCGAAAACGTGACTTACCACAAAGAAGACCAGAGGTCCACACAGCAGGCCGACATGTTGCAAAAAGGATAAGTTTAGGTTGAGTACCAAAACATATATCGTGTCAAAGCATGATGGTATAGATGACGCATTAAAATTGACAGCCGAAAGCGGAAGTGATTGCAACATGAACCGGAAGTTACTGTCCGGTTCAAACGTCGCGCCATAGTCGTGTCGAACTCGATAACATTGGGGTTGAGATGAACTCGACAGCCGATTCAGGCAGCGTTTACACGAACGCGGTTTCATTTGTAATCGTATCGTTTTCGATGCGGTTAAGCCTTCCGTTTACACGACACCCATCGAAACCGTTGCCGAAACCGGGTCGATTTGAAACCGCTGCCAAAAGTGGAGCGTTTTCAAAACGATACTGTTTCATCTGTCGTGTAAACGGCGAAAGTACGGTTGAGTACGGTTACCATTTTGGCGCGAAATGTGCATTGTTCGATTCAAAATGGTGGATTCTTTCTTTAATCGTACCCAGATCGCTTTGGTCTGTGATGACTTCAGCATGACGTAAAGAGTACGAAATCGGTTCTCTGTAAACACTTCCAAACCGCATCGATTTCGATGCGCTTTCGAAATCGTGAAACCGTATCGATGTGAAACCGCGTTCGTGTAAACGCAGCCCCTGGACGTCGCCCAAAATACAAATGTAATGCTGTGGGCTGTCTTGTCCGTTGTCATAACGAATGAATTTGACGACACAATTTAGTTGCACATTAGGCCAAGTAAAAAAAAAATAGATGTTTCTCGTCCCCGCCCGCTTCATTTTTTAGCGCCGCCTCTCTTTTTTTATTATTTTTTATGAGCAACATTTTTATGAGCAAAAACCAACAGGCGTCACTATTGCGATATATATGGTATGATGCCTCACGTTGTTGTTTAAAACACATCACAGAAAAATCGAGTGTGTTATCGTAACACGAAAAAAGTGTAAATTCTTGCAGCTTTGTGAACGCCGAGAAAGTGTTCGGTCGTTCACTAGTTTGGCGTAACTTTACACCAAACTGGTGTTACTATCACGTCACGACAATTTGACTGTGTTTGAAAACACCTTTCCAGTGTCACGGTAACACCGATTTAGTGCCTTTTTTTGTCAAAACTAGTGTTAAATAACACGAAAATCGGGTTAACAAAACCCTATAGCGGTGTCACAATACACCCAAAAGGTGTATATTGTACAACACCGTTCTAGTGTTTTTTAACATTAAGTAGGTGTTCTTATAACATCAAATATGTGTAGAGCCCATTGCTGCTGTGTACACACCAAAATAATGTACGTTTTCACTGTTAACCCTTTGCGTGTATCAAAATTAAACAAACTTGTGTTTAATCAATATCTGATGTTTCGTTTTATTAATATTTGACCTAAGAGCCCAAACGTATCCATGGGGGAAGGTAATAATGTGTAAAGAAAGCATGCAATAGGAAATAATAAATAAATTAAAAAAAAAACCGCCCGCCCGCTCCTTTTTTTATAGAAATCCGGACGAGAAACATTTGTTTTTTTTTACTTGGCCTTATCTCAAATGTATGCATTTTGTTCGACACGAATTTAGCGCGCTGAATTCGCTAGTACGACGTTGGCTCGACGTTGTCGCGTGCTTATGTCGAACTCAGTTCGAAACGATGACAGCCGTTGCGACGTTTGAACCGGGCCTTACCTTTCCAACTGATGAACAAAAAACTTCAGTACGTTCAGAATGAAGACATACACTGTCTCATACGTAAACAAGCTCTAGAAAACAGCACATTACCTCGTTCCCAGTGAAACTGGACAATCACTACTCTTAGTACGGCTACATCAAATAAGACCAGCTAATTCAGGAGCGGTCCTTCGCCTCGCCATGTACCATGAAAATGAGTAATAGCTTCGTAGAACATCCGGAGTGAACAAGGGGCGCGATATATAAGCGAACTTCCCGCCAATATCAAAGCTGACCAATCACAGTCTTTTAAGACCTAATAAGGGCATCATAACATCATAACATGATGCAATCCGTATTGATCGTGCTTCCGTACTTCTTTTAGCTCGGCGTTGCGTGAAGGGTGCATGAGGCTCTCACACCATCCAGCGTGTTGTTTGCAGTTATTATTTTTGTCAGTGGAAAGTCATTGATGATAAGAAATAGCATAATCCGCATCGTGACTGTGTTAACATTTTGGTCGTTTGAACAGATGAAATTGATTTCAGTTCTCATTAAATATTTGCAATTACTTTGTTTCTTGTACGCACTTCCGTAGATCTGTGAGTCATCTTGAATTCTATGAAACGAGGCAGGAGGGACCAGTATAACGTCACGTCATAGCTCAATGATTTTTCAAAATGGCGGGCAAATTTTTTTATCGTAATTTTGAGAAGACGTTAATTTTCCCGATGTTTGGATGCTTCTTTTACATAATTCGATATGGCAAAGTTTTCTCTAAATAACAACGAATTAGTTTCCATGATGTTTTGCAGGATAAATGTTTTCAAAAGTCTTAGATGAGGAATACAAAAGTAGGGGTTTATAGTTTCGGGCAACTCGCGGGGTGATGCTGCGACGTTTTGATCCTAGAATTGGAGGTTTGGTAAAATATAGCTTGAATTTTTTGTGTGCCGAGTTTTAGATCGCCCTTGTGTATGGTATCTCGTCAATCTCTTTAAAAGGCAGCAGAACGGAGCGCTTCGTAACGTGGAGGAAGGCACCAGTGATCAGTACCAGTGGTACATCAGTGGTAAGTTCCCAGCATCAGCAGAGTTTTTAAGTATGTTTTGTGTATAAATAAAACATAATTACTTTATTTTTTATTTATTTCATCTCCAAAATGGCTAAACTATAGAATACAGGGCCAAATTTCCCCGATGTCAAAATTCTTGTGGCTCCGTGATCGCTAGTGAAGCTTTGATTACTGTGGCTCGACAGCTCGCCAGTGCACTGACGAGCCACTGAGCCATCAAAATACAAATGAAAACATATACCTTACTCGTTTTCACTTACACTGGCGAGCGACCGAGCCGCCGTACCACTAAAATATATAATTTACTCGTTCTTTTAGCCGAAATCTATACGCTAGCGAGCCACCGAGCCGGATTCGTGTCAGTGCTCTTCATGTGGCCCTGTATTCTATAATTGCTCATCATTATTTCATCACACAAGCAGGGCAGCCTAGCTGGGTCAACGGAAAACATAGAACTTATTTTACGTAATAAAAAGAAAGACTTTCAACTTAGGGGCTGTTTGCATGGAGGGAGGAAGATCGTAGTACTAGCAACCTCAGATCCTCGGTGGCGGATTATCCGAGCGCCGTATGTTTTCTGTATTCAGTTTACATGCAAAAAATTGTACTTGGCCCTAGCGCTTGGATTTTTCTACTGATAGGGTCTTACTAGCTGAGAAATAGGAAGATCCTAGCACTAGGAAGATGCAGTTTACACCATGTAAACTGCATTCACTAGGAAGATCCTAGCACTAGAGAAAGAGAACATAATCAAACATGGCCGCTTCCGGCCTTTCAGCAGCTTTTTTTTGCCAATTGCGACATGATCTTGACCTCTATAATCTCTTCCAAAATCCAGATAAATTCGATGAGTGTGATCCAGATTTAATGTTAACTACCCCCTGTTCAGAATATTATTCCGTTCGTTGTTTTAATAACATGCTGGTAAATTCTGATGCAAAATCTCTTTCAATTCTTCACTGTAACATAAGAAGCTTACCCAAAAACCAAAATCTATTGGAAGAAATATTATGCTCCCTTGATTCTAAGGTAGATAAACTGGGGATCACAGAAACTAAATTAGGTGAGAAATCAATTTCTGATGTTAATATCAAAGGCTGTAAGTTCTACCATACTGTCTCACAACCAAACGCAGGTCGGGCTGCTTTATACATAACCAGCAATCTTAATGCTATGCCTAGACCGGATATCAAATTTAATATGAATCTAGTTGAATCCTGCTGGACAGAAATTGATGCTGGTAAAGACAAAAGGAAAATCATTATAGGCTGTACATCTAAGCATCCTCCTTGCAACCTAGAACAATTTCGTAACCAATTAAACAATGTAATCAAAACACTTAATCCCAATAGACACAAAGTTTACATATTTGGTGATATCAATATAGAATTTTTTCAAAAATAATGACCATTCTCAAACTGAGGAGTTCTTAGACATGCTTTTTGCTAATAACATTCTGCCAATTATTACAAAACCTACAAGAGTTACTGATCATACAGCAACTCTCATTGATCATATCTATACAAATTCTGTGCAAAATCTTATAGCAGGTATTCTGACAATTGATATAACTGATCACCTTCCAATCTTCTGTATAGTTAAAGCCCAGCCCCCACTGAATAATAATAATAACAGAAGGTATTATAGAGATTATTCTAAATTTGACAGTGAATGTTTTATAGATGACGTAAAATCGATTGACTGGCATAGCATCCTTGACCCAGATAAGAGTCTTAATGAAAAAGCCCATGAAGCAATTTTGCGCCCTGAATATGATTGTACATAAACATGCGCCTATCAAGCTAGCTAGCCAGGCCAAGCAAAAACTATTGAATAAGTCATGGCTTACTAAGGGGATCCTAAAGTCAGTAAAAAAGAAACAGAAAATGTACTGTTCATATTTCCTTAGTAAAGACGCACAAAAATTAGTGAATACAAGAATCAAGAATAATTCACAATAATATGACTTTTACAAAGAAAAGGACATTGCTGAATTATTCAATCGTTTTTTTGTGAACATTGGGCCAACCTAAGCAAAGAATATCAAAACTGATCATACAGACCCAACCCAATTTATAAAATCTACGCCAGTAAACAGCTTTTACCTTGCCCCAGTAACCCAAGCATAAGTGTTTGCTCTATTTGCTGGGCTCAAAGATAATAAAGCACCTGGCGGGGGCGGGGGAGGGGGACTCCCATATGGAACAGACGGGGATGCTCGTCGGAAATTTTGAATTGAACCCCTAAAGGAGACTTTAGAGCTTTTTGTGACCCCTAAAAGAGACCAATCTGGGCGTGGCTTAGGCAAATTTTGACCCCTAAAAGAGACCGCTTGTGATAACATCTTGTAATAACGCTTCCTTTATTGTCACTGATTAATCGGATTATAACTTTCTCTACTATTTGTAGAAATCTTTGATTTATAATCACAGAGGTAATGGGGTAAACAAAACAAGTTAAAGAGAAAATTTGACTTCTGTTTATCTTCGCCTAATTCTGTGTTTCTTCACGGAACCCTAAACGAGACCTTGGCGGCATAAAATATTGGCGCTTTGCCCGGAACACCCTAAGCGAGACCAAAATCCGAAATTTACACCCCTAAGCAAGACGATGAGCATCTCCATCTGTTTCATATGGGAGTCCCCCCCCCCCCCAGAATAAAGCATCTCTTAATATTCCTAACAAGCTTATTAAACTTGCAAGTGGACCACTTTCTATCCCCTTCACCAGAATATACAATGAATCGATATTATCTGGGGAAGTTCCTGCAATTTTTAAAATATCAAAAGTAACATCTATACTTAAATCTGGTGGTATGTCTGAGTTAGGGAATTATAGGGCAATAGCTGTTATTTCTCCCTTTAGTAAAGTACTGGAAAGGCTTGTATATAATCAACTTATGTCCTTCTTGGAGAAAGAGTGTCTACTTT
The DNA here is from genome assembly GCA_014634185.1 of Astreopora myriophthalma. Taxonomy (NCBI): domain Eukaryota; kingdom Metazoa; phylum Cnidaria; class Anthozoa; order Scleractinia; family Acroporidae; genus Astreopora; species Astreopora myriophthalma. The sequence continues at coordinate 1,338,335 of BLFK01001075.1, read as the reverse complement.
TTAATTTTCAGTTTGGTTTTCGAAAGGGATACTCCACTGAATATGCCATACTAGAAACCCTGGAGAATCTAAAGTCAGCTATTGATGATCAAAAAATAACATGTCGTATCTCTCTAGATTTTTCTAAGGCCTTTGACACAATTAACCATAATATTCTATTAGGAAAACTACATAAGTATGGGATCCGAGGACTCCCCCATGCATGGTTTTCAAGCAATATAACTAATCGTAAGCAATATGTTAAAGTGGACAATGCTGAATCTAGCCTGAAAACTATAACATGTGGCATGCCCCAAGGCTCCACACTATTCCTAAAATGACTGAGATGAATTGCAAAGAGTTATCAATGAGGAACTTGACAATGTCTTAAAATACTGTGCTGTCAATCAACTTCAAAAAAGACTAATTACATGATAATAGCCTCACCAAAGAAGAAAACTAATATAAGTATAACAACTTGTCATATAGAGCAAAAAGGCCAGATCAAATACCTGGGTGTCTTTATTGATGAACATCTAAAATGGGATGCCCAGCTCCAACACATTAACAACAAACTGACGAAAAACGTTGGAATTTTATTCAAGCTCAGACACTATATGTCTATAAATGCACTCAAAAAGTTGTACTACACTCTTATATTTCCATATCTAAACTATGGGTTAATGAGCTGGGGCACTGCATGCCAAACCAAATTAAGTAAAATCAAAGTAAGTCAAAATAATTGCCTTCGATGCATTTTCTTGCAAATAAAAGACAAAGTCGTGCACCATATTTTACATTATTAGGAATCCTAAAATTAGAGAGCATTTTTAAATTAAAAATTGCCGGCCTTGTGCATAAAATTCAATTCCAAAAGAAAGAAACATCTCCTGCTCTCTGTGATTTGGTACAACTCGCTTCCGCAGTTCATAATTATAGTACTAGATATGCCACTAATCAGAACCTATATAGGCCACCCTCTATGGCCTTGCAAGGTTCAGAGTAGTGGCATCACAAATCTGGGAGGCAACACCCATTGAAGTTAAGTGTCTGTCATTTAACAGCTTCAAAAAAGAATATAAGGGTCTCCTACTAGACAGTGAATAAATTTCAATTATTATCTAGCTTTATCGATTAATTAATTAATCTATTTTACCTAGTTCTCTGCCTTAAATAAAATTACCTTGTATATTCTTTAAATAACCGCCCCTCACTAGTAACCCACTGTGGTAGTGGCCAACCTCGAAAGCTCTGCTCCTTTGGCCACTATGCATTATTCCAAATTAATGCCTAGTGTACATGTAAGCTAGCTCTGCTTCGTTTTTTTCTCTTTTGTTTTTACCTTTTTTTCTATTCTTGTAATTAATATTATGCTTGAATAAGTGTGAATAAATTGAAACTTGAAACTAGGATCTTCCTCCCTCCACGTAAACAGCCCCTTAATTTCAAGTGCTAAAGTAAACGAACACAAAAAAAATTGGATTTGATAGTCCTATAAACCATACAGAGCTGGTGAATGTCTGATAGCTATGCATATGGTCAAGGTCACAAGTCAATCTTCTACCAATACTCAAACAATTGTAAATAATGCTGACCTTTAGGCCTGAAAACTGTAAAGATTTAGAGTTATCCTTTTCCCTGGCTTTGTCTCCCTGCTGGCCCTTTTCACATTGCTCTAATCCACTCACTACGCCACCTTCCTGCCTTTTTTTCTTCCTATCTTCCTATCTCCTGTACCACTCTCACCCCCTATTCCTCTGGGCTGTTTTCCCTCTTCCACATTTCACTGTCTCTGCAGAAATGATGCTAAGATTTACAGGATAAACATTGCATTATCTAGGAGAAAAAAAAATATATTCAATTCCTCCTCTTTCTTTGTACTCATTCTCTATTTTAATTGATTTTAAAAAGAAAGGTTGGCATGACATGCAAATGTAATCCAGAATAGTTCTGTCACAAGAATCTTCACTTGTGTAGAAGTCATTTATTGCCATTTTGTTCATCTCAAAAAATTGCATGCCACTGAAAATAGGTTATTAACGACACTTATGTTGCGTTTTTTGCAGGGAACATCACTGCTTAACATGTTGCAATGCATGGTGTGGACTTAAGAATACCCAGCCGGGCACTGCTTCGTGATCTGAGCTCCTGCAAGGAGGGGAGGGGGGCATTGTTCCCTTTAAGAATTTGCTTGTTTTCCTTGTTCCCGAAGTTAATTCTGATCTTTTTCCCCCGCTTTTTGATCCCTAAAATGGTTTGTGTTCCCTTGTTCCCTGAGATATTTTGTCTTTATTCCCCTGTTCCCCAGTTTAAATTAGTCATGTTCCCTTGTTCCCCAAAAGCCCTGGGAAGGGCTCTGATCTGCTGGAGCTTTTCTCTGTCTTTGGAGGCTTATGCACTGTAGCTGATAAACTACCATGATGTTTATAACATACCCTAGGTTCTTTAAGATTTTCAGATATAACATTACCAGCATCAGAGATACACTTCAGTTCATACTGCCCAATCATGCTATCAAATTATCTTCACCTTGCCTCATTTTCACAGCCCTTTAAACAGTGCTGTACCCCTTATGTCAATCACCCATTCATAAAAACTTCCACTTATTTCACCAAATGGTAAAAAAAATCAAGCAAAGGCTTACCAGAGCATGACAACCAATAAACAAAACACTTGTAAATGTAATCCTGAATTTTGTGTTTGCTTGGCACCCTAGACCATAATTATGTGAATGCCTGTTGGGTCAACAACTTCAATACTTGTTAGAAACTTTTTAAACCTTGTTAACATGCTAAACAGAAAGTTAGGGTGATGTAATTTGAGCAGTTTTGCACAAGAATAGATTAGCAGTACACCCAGTGAACGATATAAATTAGGAAAAAGGAGTGGCATATTTAAACACAATCAGGAATTTTCATCAAAGGTTTTCCAGATAATTATAGTAACGGAAACATCAGAAGTGCAAATGGCAGGGCAGAAATTATCAACACAATAACAGAACTTGTCAAGTGAGTGGGATGTTGGAGTGTACAGTCGAAAGAAACATTTTGGTTTTGCAAAATGCCACGAGGCTTTATGTGTAACAACACTTTGTGAACCGGATCAAGCAACAAAAGTAATAATTTCATGATAATAACAGCTGGGAACAGTAGCAACTCCACAAGGCATTTAATTTCACTCTGTACTTGACCATTTGCCTTCAGAACAATGTCATACAGTACTTTTCTATTTAAAAAAAAATGAAGAAAAGGAAAAAGTCAGTGTAAGAAGAATAGCTGTTGAGGTGAAGACAGAAACAAACAAGTTTGACAAGTGAAGGGTTTGAATTACCCTTACTTTGAAGTGAATAATAAATTACTCGACAATAAAGAGAGCAAAACTTTTACCAGATCCAAAATCTTACTATGCAACTCTCGAGTACAAGGTTTAGGAGGCACAGAAGGAATACAGAGAGCACATTGTAGTTTTGAAAGGGCTTGGAGTGTTGGCAAAATCACTTCAAAGAGATTAAGTGAACACCAAGAATGGCCATCATAAGATGTGTAATGCGATGATTGTGAGATCTAAAAATCCAAGTTATGTCAATAAAGAATTTTTTTTTTTGCTGAATATGAGAGAACCACTAACCCTATGCACCCCAAATAATCATATTTTGTGAGTAAATGTTTGAAAGAAAATTTGCCCTGAGTGGGATTTGA
>BLFK01001075.1:1319965-1334648 GCA_014634185.1 Astreopora myriophthalma | reverse complement strand
GATTTTGACCCCCGCCCCCCCCCCCCCACCCCCCACGTATGGACACGTAACCACGTGGCCCGTTTTCCCGCTCATTTCCTACAGTGCATTGCAGGCTTCGATTTCTCTCCATGCAACATGGCTTCCAACGATGACATGGTGGCAAGAATTTCTGCTGCAGTGTGCAATGCTCTTAGAAATTCTCAGCAACAGGTACGTGTCAAGGCAGATAACTGAAGGTGTGTTGTCTTGGGAAATGTTGAAATGTTAGTTGGTGTGGATATATTTTCCTAGCCTTTAATATTAATCTTTAATTGGGAGATTGTGATAATTTTTTGTCTGTGATATTGAGAGAATGTAATTACTTTTAGGACGAAGAGAAATTACTCTCTGTTGAACAATCACCAGCCAGCATTCTGCTCCCATCTTCCTCAACATTTCGGAAAACAACACACCGTCAGCTATCTGCCTTGACACGTACCTGTTGCTGAGAATTTCTAAGAGCATTGCACACTGCAGCAGAAATTCTTGCCACCATGTCATCGTTGGAAGCCATGTTGCATGGTGAGAAATCGAAGCATGCAATTCACAGATGGAAATGAGCGAGAAAACGGGCCACGTGGTTACGTGTCCATACCAATTTAGGTAAATAACCAATTTTGTGCTAATTAACCATTTTTTTTTTAATTTTGGTTATTTATAAATAACCATTTTGCAATTTGAAGTCACTGGAAAAATTTTGGTTATTTATAAACAAACAATTTTCATAACCATTTTTTTTCAATATAAATGACCATTTTTTCAATTTTGTTATTTATGTAATGTTTAAAAAACGAGCAGGAGTGTTTTATCGGGTTTAAAACGGGTTTTTAAATCGGGTTTTTGACGCGATAAAACACGTGCTGCGAGTTTTTTGAACAGCTTCAAAAACATTCCACAAAAAGCGTGTCCCTCTGGAGTCTGAACAATGGTTCAAACTTTGCAAGGAAAATTATTCGCATACAAGAAAAACAGGCTATGCCTTATTAGTATTCTTTATATAAAGAATACCAACCAGGAGTGTTTTATCGGGTATAAAGCTCATGCACGTGACGTTTTATCACTGACTTGATAGGCTGTTAGGCTCATGAATTATTAATGAGTTTTTGAAAAATAACCAATTTTCAGTTTTGGTTATTTAGCAAATAACCACTTTCATGTTTTGGTTATTTGTTAAATAACCAATGTCTTGTTTTGGTTATTTATAAATAACCAAACTGCGATGTGCTTATTTACATAGAACCATACTTGTTTTGGTTATATACGCATAACCAATCTAAATAATAAAAATACACTTGGCGCCCCATACATCCACCCATACACGGAGTTAACACATTTACAAGTTAATAGCCTGTCAAATAAGAATCAATATTGTGTCCTTAACAGCTGTTTCCACCGGGACACATTGCTGTTCTTACTTAAAGGCTTACTGTCCGTACTGAGCTGCAAAAGCGCCTCTTAGGACTGGGCAACACTCGGGACTCTAGTTAGCAAGTATAAATACAAATTTAGCAGCCTGTCACAGACAAATCAATCTTATGGCCAGCAAAGGATAGCAAATAAATTGACCAACACATGACACCGACCAGCAAACAAACAAACTTTGGGCTCAAGCATTGCACAAACAAAAAAATTATTGAAAACAGTGACAACTGAAAATCGAGCAAAAATCAACCCAAAATGAACGAACAAACCTTTGTCTGTAGTTCTTTCGCACTGTTTTCCGGCGGACTGAAAATCCCCGGGGAAAAAAATAGAGACAAATGTATGGAAAATTGAAAAGGCTATCGGCAGTATCGGGCAAGGTCCAGCGAAGGTTTAATAGTCCCTAAAAATTGGTCAGTATAATCCTTTGCCCTGTACGTACCTTCATCAGTTCGCAATTCAGAAATTTTTCTGAGCACACGTTTTAAGAAAATTCTTTGACAACGGACTCCATACATACACTATAACTTTGTTTACGCGGCTAAATTACAGACGGTCAGGTTTACGCTTTGCCTACCGTGATAAGATCTTGTAGGTCGTCAAAATTCTAGGTCTCATTGCCCGTGAATTTTCAAGAATGTTGGCTATAGTCTCATAAATTCGTTACGGTCAACTATTGCCAGCTTAACTGCTGAATACCCCAACACTGATTTTGCATGTCATCGAATAAGAACAGCGTCTATTGTATTCTGACTCGTTCTTAAAAGAACGCTGCTAAATTCTAACAAGGGTGTTATCGCCTTTCCCTGCCGAAACCTGATTGGACTTTCAAATACCACTTTTTAACTAGGAAAATGGAAGCCATTTCCGAGTTCTTGGAACGAAGCTGGATTTTTACTCCTAAAAGAGTTTAAAACATTTTTATGTGAATCCCCTGACCTGTGCATCGCGCTTTCGCAGCTTGCGTATGCTGTGGAGGAATGGAGAGCGAGAAACCGTCTTCTATAATTTTTGCTTCTTCCATAAACATGCACCTTTCTTGAGTTCCAAATTACTAGATGGCACTAAATTACTAGGCCACCAAAAATATACAGAATCGATGAACTATACGAATATTCTCGAATGATTAAAACCTTCACACGATATTGTAAGTACAGCTGTATGCACTTCCTGTTTGGGTCAGATATGCTAGCTAACTTACGTATATATTTCATGACACTTAACGGAACAAAATGTTCCTGTCATTTTTTACTACAGTACTAAGAATAACTCGACACTCATCTCTGTAACACCCACACTTTTATCGTTCAATAATGATATCGGCTGAGGTCACACTTGAGATTTTGCTGTTTTTACTGATTGTACTGTTGTCAACGCGACAGACTAAACGGGCGTTGGCAACGGCGGCAGGATAAGAGTAAAGTTTACTATAGTAAACCGAGCTGAATCGTGTTCGTTTATCACAAGTTTATCTGATTTACTATAGTAAACTTTGACTACCCTTTCTTAACCATAGTTAACGCCTTTTACTACAGTAAAATCTCAAGTGTGACTTCAGCCAATATTGTCAATGACCAATGAATAAATGCGAATTCAGTTCAGTGGCGTCAACATTTTTACCCTTTCAAAATTCATTTTTCGAGTTCAGTGGCTCATAGCCACTTTGATTTCCAAATTGTACGCGTCCAGAGAGGATGTAATGGGTGTTTCCTACCATTGTGTGTCAAGACCGCAGGACTCGGCGCGGAGCGGTCACTCGAACCCTCCACACTTTCCCAGTTTTTATCGTTCACCCAATAATGTCACACCATGCCAGATAATTAGAAATGAATTTAATACTGGCAATAAAAACCCAGCGTTACAAGGTGAGAACGCATCTGGGTAGCTCGAGCCGGTCAGGTGGCGGACATTGATGGATCAGGACAGGAGCCCTCCTGATAGGGTCCGTCCACTTTCCTTAAGTTGTTGCTCGTTGACTCCTGTCGACAGATGTCATTCTGTGACAATCTGTTTTCAAGATGGCGGGCATTCATTAGTTAGGGCCGATCCATTTTCCTCCCTCACTGCCAATTGGAGTCCGAGTAGCTGGTTTAAACAAGGCCATAATCAAAAAATTTTTTCACGTGACGTGAAATTTGTGTGACATCACCGTGGGTACCCTGTGCCTCCGATCCCACATTCAGCTCCCTTCACCCTAGTCTCCCTCGCAGCCGTTTTTTGGATGTCACGCAACGTTGCGTGACATCCAAAAAACGGCTGCGAGGGAGACTACCTTCACCCTCGCTTCAATTGCAATCACTACTGCTCTCCGCAGATAAAACAAGGAGCTATTTCAAAACGAATTCAAATAGTGTTTCGCTTCCGGAATGGTAATTGCCTTAAGGGCAGGACGGGAGAAAAGATAAAATACTTTAGTCGGGCTCCCTGGATTTGCCATATTTCGAGAAGGGCAAATACTTGTTCACTTCCGCAATAAATTGTTTCCATCTTATTTCGAAGCTAGTAAGTGTTCAAATACTTATTTTACCTTCAACTACCACTGCATAACTTTCCGTGATGTGCGCGGTACACATGTACCGTGCCCAGGAAACGCCAGCAATTGTTAACCCAATGACCCGGTTTATTATTTCGAATCACTGTTTTTCGAAGGTTGTTTACATTATCAATTAACACGAAAAGAGATAACTTTAGATTTTTCAACAGTAGATCGCTTCAGTATAAACTAAAATCGTCCAGCTGGTCAAACTTCCCATTTAGGACCCATTTTCATCGCTTTTGTGGCCATCACGTCTATCTCTTGCTATAGTACAGGTTCGTGTGTCGACAAATTGCAGACGTTTGGGCTTTCAATTACAAACTCTACTTTGATTGGCCACTGTACCTCACTGTGTATAAATAGTTCACCTTGAAGTCAAAATAGACACGTTTCGTTTCTGAGGAAGCGAAACAAAAACCTGCCTTTTTTTGCTGTCACGTGCCTCTTTTCAAAATGGTCGCGCGGCTCGTTTCCATGACCACAATTATCTATTAAACAATTAAGAGTTTTCTATAGTGCCGAGTGGACTATTCCGGAGTCAGAAAACGAGCAGTCTAATTGTTTTAGTAGAAATCCACTCAAAACTACCTTTGAATTCATTCCAATTTTTATTGATTTTAAGATTTTAAGGAGCCGAAATTGTTTTGTTTTTGTTCAAAACGCCAGCTTTTTTGCTACTTGCTATCTATCACGCAATGCAATAGACAACGAGTAGCGAGCCAGTCAGATTACAGGATTCGTGATAGTATGTGAGCGGATTTCTTGTAATAGAGATTATTAATCGTGACATCAATGTAATTCATTTCCCTGTAATCTGATAGATCCACAAACAATGGGTATTGTATCAAATAGTCACCTTCGAAAGTAAAGGTAGACCCTTGACGATGTTGAGATCGACTTATATTGGAGTAACCTTGGTGACGAGCAAGCTATAGCCTCATTCCTAAGTGTTCTACTTTGAGGGAGATATAACCTGTGTACATCCGCCTCCTCCCCTCAAATAAATCAATTTATTTGAGGGGAGGAGGCAGATGTACAAAGGCAAGGGGAGATGTGGCCCTGGGAACGAATTTGAAAATAAGGTCAGTATTGACGTCATCTCCCGTTAGACCTTTCGCGTCTTTCAAAACACGTGTTGTTTTGTTGTGCTTCAGCCAATCAAATCAGAAGCTATCAGAGCCAGATGGCAACATTAATTAGATCAAAGGGCTCTAATGTCTTTTACTACTCAAGGCCATTCTTCGGTCTAAGGCCCGGGGTTTGAAACCGACAAAATATTTGCCAGTGCTGCGGACAAAAATGCTTAAACCACATTGGTGAAGATGAAAATCGATTGTTCAGTAGTTGTCGCCACCTACAAAAACTTGATAAAAATATCATCTTACCAAACAAAACGGCTTTTTCAGGCTTTCGTGCTTCGTTGAAAGCTTTTTGACAGGAAATTAAAGCCGACTAAGGACACGGAAAGGCACTTGGAATGGCGAACAGCCAATCACATGCGATAATATTGTAATCGTTGACAAGCGTCTAGCCAATGAGAATGCTCGTGAGGTTACCGCGCTTTGAAGTTTGTTTCTGACCCCAATTCTTTTTGAAAGCGACACATTCTCACTACTGTCTCTTTCCTTTGTTGGCTTTGTTCCGCGCAACAGCAGTAACTTCTCTCTTCTTTCCTTTCTTTAGCTTCTTGTCGGTTATTTTATAAGCATGGCAGAAGAAGCGCCGGTGCTTAAAAGGGACTCTACTATGGCTGCTACTGCCAAGGTGGGTAAAAAATCGAAAGCGCGCCAAGAAGAAATTTCTCGGAACGGAATTTGCAGAGTTTTACGAGGGAAGGTGAATGATCTATTCTTACTTTTTGACCATCACAGGAAGGGGAAGCTTTTCTTGAAGAGCATGGAAAAGTTCACGCTGAGGCAAAAACTAGAGCTCAGCAAAAAGAACTCGAAGAAGTTGAGGAAGATGATGCTACCAAATTGAAAAGGACTTCCACAATGGCTGCGACAGCTCAGGTAATGATCAAAAGCTCGCAAGTTCCTTATTAATTTCACTTTCATTCGTTCAAAACTCCAGAAGTCAACGAGGCTTATATATTTTTTAATAGGAGGGAAGCGATCTCCTTGGAGATGAGGAGCGCGGGAAAACGCGATCAGAGACGGCAGCAATGAAAGATGCAGAAGACGACGAAGAAGAAGCTGAAAATATTGAAGAAGAAGAAGAAGAAGAAGAAGAAGAGAATGAGGACTGTGAAGAGAATGGCCAGGAGAAACCAGCTGTTAAGCGTGATGGCACCATGCTAGTCACTGCTTCGGTGAGATTATCGATCGTTTAGTTCAAAATGAAGCTTTAGGGTGCTAATATTTCATGTTTCGTTCACCGATCGCGGATTTTTTTACAGGAAGGCGAAAAGTTTTTGGAAGAAGCCGGACACACGATAGACGGAGGGACACGTGGGGAAACCGAAGCAGTGAAAACAGCTCTCGAAGAGAGTGAAGGGGATGACCAGGATGGGGAGAAGGACGATGAAAAACCAGACCTGAAGAGAAAAGGAACTATGCAAGAAACGATCGAGGTAGGGCAGCTTTTATTTTACAGGTTAATTGTTGTGAATTCTGAAAATTGTGATGTGCTCAAATAAATGCAACAAGCTTGTGCATTTTGTTTGATTTTGTCACATGGAAATTCGATGCATGTGAATGATTTCTGTTTACCAAAATAGTCCCATACTTTCTTATAATTTGCAAAATCGCGGTTATTGCCTGCTTGAATTCTACAGTGTTTTTGTTTGCCCAACAGCCGAAAGTGAAATTGATCAACATCGTAGTCCACAAAGTTGTCACGCTGTTTGACATGTGTTCGCCACGCTTCGTTGCGATTTTCTTTCACTCGTTTCTACTCGTTTTTGTAAACGCAACAGTATTGTTTTCAATAGTCCCTGTCATTTTTGTTGTTCAAGGGACAAACAGCTTTGAATTCACTTGAAATGCGCTTAACTTTTCTATAAAGTTAAGCGGAACACTAAGTATTAGCACCAGTAACGAGAACTTTTTTAAGGAAGCCTAAAAATATAAATTTGCTTCGTTTTGAAAAGATTTATGACCTCTTAAATTATTCCATGAAAACTTCAACTGCCACTCTGTACAACTTTTGTGTAGACTTTACCACTTTTGTACAGAAATCTTGCATGCGAATATTCTCAGACTACTGCGGGGTGACACATGAGCCGTTAAGTGAGTGCGTTACTGCTCATTTCAATAACATACAGAGCCTACGCTTAAAAATTGTTTTTTACTGCTGTCAATCCTATTCACAGCGACAGTTGACGGACAGTTTGATGAGTAATGTAGCCCTTTTACCCAGTCTGCTACAGTGATTGATGGCAGACAAAAACAAAACGGTTGACTGAAATTTGAACTTCAAGGTTATTGAAAGGCGCAATAATTTTACCACATTTTTTCGTGTTTGGTAATCTGTTACAGATCAGGCCCCAGTTGTTCGAAAGGTGGATAGCGCTATCCACTGGAGAAATCGCTATCCACTGGATAACTCAATTGGTTTTGCTAGTGCTTATCCAGTGGATAGTGATTTATCCAGTGGATAACTCTATCCACCATTCGAACAACGGGAGCCAGGTGCACTGTAGCACGGAATATGTTTGTTTTACATAATGATAACCTGTATAAAGAAACCAACAAAATGCCATCTGTGTCTGACCGCCAATAGGTCATAGGTAAGAACCAATCAAAATGCGAGTATAATTCAGAATTTTTATTACCATAAAAAGCTTCACTACAGTATATCCTGAAGCAAGTGCTGGGCACTTATTAATATTTCATAAGTATTTTTACATTTGTGGAAGCTTGAGAGGGGGATTAGAGTAAATGGTTATGGTGTTCCATTTTACCCCACCTCTCTCCTCCCCCTTTTGTTATTTTTTTGTAAAAGAGGCTTGAGAGTCCCCCCCCCCTCTCTCTCTCTCTCTCAGAATTTTAGTTGGCCCTCCAGGGGCTTGGGGGAGAGATGTGTTGGTTACTTCGTCAAAAAGTATATTTGAAAAGCTCTCCCTCTATTCCAAGCCCCTCTGCTCCCTCACTCTTTAAAGTGCTACTATGATGAAAAAATCACTTCTCGTTTTTCTTCACATTTCGAAAATACTTGTGTCGAATGCTCAGCAGGTGATTTTTTTTTGCAGTAATTTCGAGAGGAAGACTGTTTATTTTAACTGCATTTTTTGATTTAACGGTCCGCCATTACTTGGTGCGGTTCCGACCGATAAGCCCTCAGAGAGCTGGATCGAAGAGAAAGTGACGTCATTTACTCACCAGCTTAAAAGTGGAGCGTGTGATTGCGGCTTATTTAGTATGCAGCACGGGAGTTTTTTGCTTTCAGATGGCCAAATCCGTGTTCTGCATACTAATTAAGCCGCATTCACACACTGCATTTTTAAGCTAGTGAGTAAATGACATCACTTTCTCCTCGATCCAGCTCTCTGAGGGCTTATTGGTCGGAACCGTACCAAGTAATGGCGGACCGTTAAATCAACAAATTCCTGTCAAAATAAATAGTCTTCCTCCTGAAATAATTGCATAAAATCTCGGATACCGAGTTTTCGGCACAAGTACTTTCGAAATGTGAAGAAAAACTAAAAGTGATTTTTGATCATAGTAGCACTTTAAAACTAAAATTATCATGAAATAAAGTTATAAAATTATAAAAATATTTACCGTATATCATTATAAAATTATTAAAATTATGTCCTTGGTGATTGTTATCTTTCTGGGAAGAATCACATCGACTTGATTGCTTGGAAAATTCGTAGAACAATCTTAGCAATCATACCAAGCCTTGGTAACTCAGTGTTTTAGCTAGGCCTAAATGAAAGATTGTCACTAACATGGATCTGCCAAGATGAGGTTGGACACTTTATGACAAATACATGAGAGAGAACTATGGCTAATCAACCTTAGTAGAATTCTAGTAGTACACTAATGCAAATGCTGCAATCTGATTGGCTGAGCTACTCGTATACTATCAGCCATTAGAGTACAATGGCTGCCGGTCGTCCACAAAATGCGATGTTTTGGTAGTTTTTCCAAAGTTTTGGACGGAATTTTAGATGTAGACAGGTAATTAAATTCCTGAGAAGACTAACAGGAGCACATTTACGGTTTCTTGACGTTTTAAAGTCAAGAAACCGTAAGTTAAAAAAACTTGAAAATATTGAAAAAGCCGGTACGCGCGTAAACAACTGCAAATTTGCCAAGGACAGTTTGATACATGCAACTTTGTTTAAGGGTAAAGTTCAATAATGCGTGGGAAAATCATTGGAAACCGTTATTTGCGTTAATTTCAGTTAGAATTCTACTAAAACAATTAGATTATTCGCTTTCGATTTCTGTGAAGCGATAGTTGATTCGGCCTTCGGCCTCATCAACTATCACCTCATAGAAATCTCGAGCTCATAATCTAATTGTTAATTAGAGGGCAATATGTAAAGAATCTTAAAAATGTCTGATTCTTTCAACACCACCTTGCCAGACTAGAGATATAGTTACCAGACAGTATGCTTCTAGCCTGGATGCAGCAATATTTGAGTTTTTCTCAGTCTTTATTTTGAAGTGTGAAGACACCTCATATGATTTCAAGTGAAACAAAAACCTGATTTTGGAGTGATCATTCTCTTATGTATTCATCATTAAGGGTCCAACCTGATTTTGGTGGATCCATTTTAGTCACAACCCTAAATGAAAGGGTGTTGCATGCTGGACTGTTGATATCAGATTTCCAGCATTTCCATTGGCTCACCAAACACAGGCTATCAGTTCCTGCTGTACCTAATATGGTCAAGGAATGCATCAGCAATAAAGCAAGCTGATGACATTTTTGCAGCACTGAGTGGTTAAGAAAACAATTATTATACTTGGGATTGATGGATATAAAATGATTATAACCAACTCGGCACTGTGCCTGCTTGGTTATCCATCACTTTACATCCAGCGCGCCCTTGTAGAGTAATTGTTAATTAACTTCGAAGCAATTGACTGGAACTGATAGATTATGCATGTCTGAAATAATGCAAATTCAAATATTATAATATGCAAATTTTCTGCCCTTCCATCTTTTTACCCTAGCTAGAACACTAACCCTTACCTCACCTACAGCTGAACAATCTACTTGTGCTACAAAAGTAGGCAAACAATTCATCTATTTTGAACAGTGCAGAGATCGTGCAGTTCCTCTTTTTCTCCAAGCAATTGACTTGCGGCACACCCATCTCTTTTTCTTATTTCAAACACTGAGTAAACTTATGTGGCACCTTGCTAATGGTGCTGCAGTTCCTTCTCACATATGTACTAAATTTTCAAAAATACCATCTTTCAACAAGGATTCTGCTTGCTCTTCAACAAAGAGCACTTACAGTCAAACCAGGTCGAATGTACCCTCCCTAGATCCTAATAATGAAAAGATTGCTTGAGATTTGAATCCATTTAACAAATGGTAAACACCATAGTGTGCACTACTGAGTTATGGATGCACGTGGGAGGTTGCTAAGCACAAAAGAAGCGTAAGAGTCGCATGAGGCGATAGCAGAGTGCGGCCCTAGCGTCTTGAGTGCTTAGCAAACCTCCCACGTGCATCCATAACTCAATAGTGCATGCTATGGCGTTTACCATTTGTTTTATAACAACATTACAGAAGTCCTTTTATTGAGCTACATCACAAAAATGTTCGTGTAGTCTTACATGACGAGAAAACAAGCACGCGAAAATTAGCACACTCATCAGCAGCATACACCCATGGGCAAATACTAGACGCTGAATTAACCAATCAGAGTGTGCGCTTTGCTTTAGTTATGTTGTAATAATTGTTTGGGAACATGACCCTTGTGAGCAAGGCAGTGTTAGGTTAGTGTTAAGTGGTTGTGGACCAAGTTGAGTGGCTATAGAAAGTAAAATAACGCTGATTCAAGACTTTCAATACTGTAAATAAAACTGAAACTCAACTTTTGTAAAAGAAATTTAATTCAGTGTTTCGAATTGGAGGTATTTAATTTATTATAACCGCTGAAGTTGCCAATGGCTGCTTGTAACAATGCTGTATTTCTCACAACGGTCATGTTACAAAACTATTTGTGCATTCAAATTTCAAATATACCAGTTATTAATAGAATTGGGGGGGGGGGGGTATGCTTGACTTGGTTTGACTGTAAACCAAGAGCAGAGCTTCTTCCTCCGAGGAGGCCCTGAAGTCTTGAATTCTTCACTACAGAAATGACAAACTTACCAAAAATTACTTTCGAAAAAAAAAAAAAAAAGTTAAGGAAAATCTTCTGAGGAACAATGAAAACGTTGAAGAGGTATAGTAGCCAATCAAAATTGAGTTTGTAATTGAAGATCTCAACATCTCGAGATGCAAAAGCAAACTTTTGGACACATGAACCTGAAGTATGGCAAAATAAATGTGACAAACACAAAAAGTGCTGGAATGGGATCATATGTAAGAAGCTTTGACTACCTGAATGATTTTGGGTTAGACTGAAGTGATAGACTGTTGACAAATCCAAAGTTCTAAACAATCTTTGCAAAATAGTGAGTCATGATCACAAATTGGGTCCTTGAAACATGACCAATCGAGGGAGCTGGATCAACATATTTTCTCTTCCCTCACCCTTATAATTCCGGAAACGAATCACTATTTCTTTTTCAAATAGCTCCTTGTGGTCTATGAGTTGCAAATGTCCATTGCAGAAGTTAGGTGCCCCTTATTACTTGAAATTTGGCTATAATTTCACAAAAGGACCCGAAAGGTGGAAAAATCACTTACGATGGTTATGCAGACAACTCTTCAATTATCCACAAATTCTCAATTATTATTTGCTGTGTTGCAGGAGGGTGAAGAGTTTCTGAAGAAACAGAAAACCGCAAACGGTGACCACCAGGAGGGAGTGGAAGCATAATACTGACCAGTTTTAATATTCTACCTTTTATGACTTCCAAATAGAAGTGAACTGATTGTACAGTCTTTATACATATATATAACCATTAAAACATTTCTTATTCTGTGAGAGGGTGCATAACATTCTTTTTATACCAACAGTCACATCAAAGCAAGACTGAATTGGCGGTCAATAAATTATTTTTTCTTTATGCTAATTATCTTCACATTAGCCTCGTTGACATGTAAAAAGTTGAAAACAAATTTTGCTTTAAAATGAAGCAAGTGAGGATAATTAGCGTAAAGCAAAAAGAACAATTTATTAGCTGCCATTTATGAATTCAGTCTGTCACAGAATTTATTGGAATTAAAGAAAAAACACTCATAACATTTCATAAATCAAGTCAAATTATTTTGCCATGTAATACCACGTACTGGTAATAATTATAGTGTATTATCATTTGCCTCACTATGTAGTCACTTGAGAGGTAGATCATGATGTTTTAATTGCTTTAACTGCTAGTCCTCATCAGGTGATGAGTTTGACTGGTAACATTCCACCATTTGTATCTTGATGGTTGGCTGTAATTGTTTTGATCCTGTATTCTGCTGAGGTATTGTTGTGAGTGTGCTCTTGCACTACTATTTTCCTGAGAAGTTCGCTCAGTGGTCTGGAGCACTACTGATGTCTTGCAATGGACTGCACTGGAAACATTTTTTTTTTATGCCCAATCAAAGCCAACTATCATGATACATGGTAGAGTGTAAAGCCCCGGTCAAACAGATGCAACATTGTGCAACTTTGTTGGGTGCTGTTGAAACTTGTTGTGAGTGAAGGTGGTCAAACACGCACATGTTGTGACGGAAGATGTTGGGTATTCTTACCCTCGGCTTCCTGATTTAGGGCTATGCTGAAGCCCATGACCAGCCTGGGCAAGGTAGATACTTGCTTCTGTCTCTTTTTAACTTTTCATGCCAAATGGTAATGGCCGTCCATAGCATCCACTTGTTCCCAAGTCGGTGTCTTTGAGCTAGGATTTGTGGTCTGTTATAATACGGAAATCATATAGGATGATAAGAGAGGCTGGAAAATGAGCAAACCTTGTGGATAGGTCAAGAGGAGATTAAAAATGGCTGTTTCAATAACCTTTTCATCAAACTGATAACTACGTAAATCACATATTTAATGGAAACAATGGAAGTCAAATCTTTATTAAGCTCATTATGAAATAAAATGATTTTACACACCTAAAATTGTCCTCACAAAACCTGTCTAATTAATTACGAAGTAAAAAAAGTGCAAGCTGGGGAGCTAAATTAACGGCTGGTTTTCCTGTTAGCTTCCAGCACAACTTAAGTCCTAGAAATGTAACAGGTGAGAAAAGAGAAGAGAAAAAAGGAAAAAAACTCTAATTTACATGTATCATGTAGCGTGCGTGTTGCATGAAAAGTTTGACTCAAATCAAACTTGGCACAACATCCATGCAACATGTCAACACTTCACAACATGCAAACAGGTCGGTCAAACAGACACAACATGTTGCATGTTGTTGGGTAAAGTATTGTATTTGTTTGACTGGCACTTAACCAGTTGACCTCATTACCTGATGAAGACGAGCAGTAAGCAGTTGGAACGTTGCGATCTACGTCTAGAGTGACTATACATTGTGAGACAAATGAAAATACACATCCTTTGTGCTTGGTTTCAGTAAACAATTTTTCCACCCACCCTTGTCGAGTACAAGTTAATTGTGGCCAACTGACATGATGTCAACTTGTTCATTTGAGGGTTAACTTGTAACTGCAATTCCATAGAATTAGGTGTGGAAATTCTGTGTTGCAAGCACCACTTTCTGGAATCCAAAAATCTCCATTTTTTTGGCTTTCTTGGTTTCAGCATCAGTGACAGCTATAGGCTAAGGAGGAGCAAGAATTCTGGTTATTTGCAAATTTTTGATATTTAATGCGATTTTGCATCACCAAAGAGCAGCAGTGGTGAATTTTTGTTCATGTAAAAATTTAAACAAACAAGAATCGAGTTGGTACCCTGTGGGGGTCTTTGTTAGACCCCTTTTGGCCGAGAATGTTGCCATGGCAACATTGCAGCCTTCGTCTTGTGCCTCATCTGCTATACATCACTGGTGGAAAACTTCAATATTCCCAGGGATGTTTTGTAATTTTGTGACCTATCCGGCATACTGAGGTGAATTGGATATCTCCGGAACGAAAGAAGATATTTCAATCGGTTAACACCACTCCTGTAAATTCGGAAACGCCTCTTGGCTCGTCAGGCAACGAACGTTTGGTGGGTAGGAAAGATAGCGTGACGAGCCAAAAGAATGTCTGGGTTTTGTCTGAGTAGGAGGCTGCAAACAAGAGTCCAATTACTACACAATTTTTTTTTTCTTCAAAAGCGCTTTAACCTGAACCATCCGTGAAATATATATTGCAGTGGACTTCACGGATACCCTAGTCAGTCCACCTATTTTCTTGCGCCAATTTTCCTGCGGCCAGAATACGGAAATTATCGCTCGTACGGGAACGCTTGCTGGAGGTCGTTTCCATTCCTCAAACTGACAATTCTCTTTTGCTTCATGTTACATGAACTACAATCCTAACCCTTACCCTAATCGAATTACTTAACCCTAAGCCCATGAGTTCATATGATTGTCAGGAGATGTCAAACGTCATTTTGAGCAATGCAAATAAGTGGCAACCTTATCATCGGCACCCCTGAGTAGTATGGTCCGGTCGCAAATTCAGCCTTGG
>BLFK01001075.1:1309965-1312465 GCA_014634185.1 Astreopora myriophthalma | reverse complement strand
CGAAGGCGAAGTGAATATTGGTGAATGTTTACCGAGACGTAGTCGAGGTAAATATTGCCCAATATTCACTGAGCCTGAGGCGAATAATTGTTTTAGTATAATTTTCAGCGGTGAATATAAGAAAGTGCAAAACAACTTGCTAAAACACGATAAAAAGGCACGAAAAGTTCTTGCTTGGCTTAGCAGCCGCGCCTCCAAAATGCTATATTCACCGGGTAGCGCGGTGAATATAACACCGAATTCTTATATTCACCGCTGAAAATTATACTAATAATTTATATTGTTTATTCTAATTTTTGTGGTTACTGCCTCACAGAGGGGAAGCCAGTTTGTCACTGTGTTGTAAAGAGTGAGTGATGATGAGTGTCCACATTTTTGTCATTGTTTACATAATTTTCATTTGTTAGTATAGTTGTGAGTGCTTTGCTTTGATGGCATCATGCATGCTAAAACAGTAGCCACATGCACACATTGTGGGCCTATTTTTGGATCTTAGATGATAAAACAAACTGAAACTTCGGCGTTTTTTTGACGAGATGATGATTAATACATGTAATAATTTTCATGGTAGAGGGAGGACATGAAGAGGCTCAATCTGTTGTTGTCACACGTCTGTTCCTCTTTTCTTGAAATACCAGTAATCAAAACTATAGCAATATTATTATAGTGCATAATTTTAATCTCTTGTTTTCTTAAAATTTCAGTGGATGAAACAGATGGTGTTTATGTTGACCCAGACATCACAGATACAGTTAATTTTCAACAGCCTGTAATGCCTCCTATGCCAAGGGGACTCAGCCTTGAACAGGTACACTGTAGAAGATATGGTTACTTATTGAAGGGCCAGCACTATAAATTATGCATAACCATCGCAAGCAGTTTTTTTTCAAATTTTGGTTGTTCTGTGAAATTGTGCTAAATTTTGAGCTATAAACCATGTTATAAACCATGTAAATTGTCCAGAAAGTGTGAGGATCATTTCTTCAGTTCATGTCTAACCCACACTTCATAATCATTTCTTTCATTCACCCTTCCTTTCACGGGAAAACACGCATGAGCCCAACAAATTGACCTGCTGTCAATTGTGTGGCTTCATAGCTCAGTTGGTAAGAGCACTGCACCGGCATCGCAGAGGTCGTGGGTTCGAACCCCGTTGGAGTCACTTGAATTTTTCAAGTGTACATAAGAGGCAATTGCTTAAATTGTCCAGAAAGTGTGAGGATCATTTCTTCAGTTCATGTCTAACCCACACTTCATAATCATTTCAATCATTTCTTTTATAAACCGTGTATAATGTATGCCAGTAATAATGTTTCTACAATTGTGGGCTACAAGATGAAAACAGGATGGAAAAGAAAACTGTTCTGGTTTATTTTCATTGAATTGCCTTCATTTCTTTTGCATCATAGGACCTCAGCAATTCTTTTGAAAAAGTTACAGTAGAAACCCATGTGTAAGAACCTACATTTTTGGAAGTCTGGAAAAATAGGTTCTTCTATTTTGGGGTAGTTATTGGCAATTTAGGCTAAGTAGGTTCTTAATTAGGTTCCTAATTGATATGAAGGAGATATAGTTGTTGATTACCAGAAAAATAAATAAACTTGGGTTTGCGTCCATAACTGCAAGGATCATAGCTTCATTTGATTACACATCTGCAGTTCAATATATTATTCATTTCATATATCATTTCATCCGTTCATTCATTCATCACGGGGACATTTGAACCCACACATGACCAGCTCCCAACATCATTGGCTTCATAGCTCAGTTGGTTAGAGCGTTCCACTGGCATCGCGAGGTCACCGGTTCAAACCCCGTTGAAGTCCTGAGTTGTTTCAGGCTTCTCTACGCAATTGCTGAAATTGCGTCCATAACTGCGAGGATCATAGCCTCATTTGAAAACTTGGGTTTGTTCCTTAAATATACAGTATTTATTCACAAGTGTATTATGTTAAGCCTGACAGAGCTCAAACTCCTAGGTTAAAATGTTTATCATAATTTAACTCTAACCCACACATAAGAACCTGCTAAATCTTGCCTGGCTAAACAGGTTCTTATATTTTTTAGTATTAAAATGGCAAAATTCTGCCAGGAGGTTCTCAAACCACTAGGTTCTTACACATGGGCTTTTACTGTAATCAAAATGTAAAAAAAATAATAATAAAATACTCTCCAGGGTCCCAGCATTCACATCAGCAGTCTAAATATTATCTCCCACCTACCTCTATCGGGGACAACTGATCCTCACACTGTCAATAAACAATAAATATAAACTAGTGGCCATGAAGGTTTCAAGAACAGTGTAATTTCGACCAACATTGGTATTAATGCAATCACTTTGATCACTACCATCTGACAGTATTTCAATTGAAGGTCTTGGTGGAAGTGACGATTCTCCTCAGACAAGAAAAGTTATCAAAAGTTGCTGAATTTTTGCATGCAGGCTCACTTTTTCAATGATAATGTTGATCTGTGCCCACCTTCCCCCCCCCCCCCCCCC
>BLFK01001075.1:1245823-1298828 GCA_014634185.1 Astreopora myriophthalma | reverse complement strand
CCCCCCCCCCCCGGAACTGTGGGGTATTTGCGCGCCTTGTTAGTTCCAGGGGTGGGGCATCGACTCTCTTGGACTCTCTCAGTCCAAAGTTGAAGGTACCACGTTGGCTGTCGTTAGGTGGTTACAGACGCCTAAAAGTATCTTCGCAAACTGCCTAATAATGTAATCTTCTTCTTCTCCTTCTCCTTCTCCTTCTCCTTCTCCTTCTCCTTCTCCTTCTTCTCCTCCGCTATGTTCTCGGCACTTGGAACAATTGTTTTTCTCTCTAACCGTAATATCTTAATTTTGACCACTATAGAATCAATTTCTAACTTCCGAGCGTTAATTTCGCGGCCGCCCGGCGGCATGTCGTACCTGCAGGGGTGCCAGAGGAATTTTTTTTTCCAAGGTCCGAGATTCTCCGACCTTGGAAAGAGATTCCTCTGGCACTTAAAATACGTACATAGCCGCTGCGAAACCAATTTGATGGTTGTAGTTTTTTTGTTTTTGATTTAGTAACATTTAAGTTAATTCAATAGATCTAAAAGAATTGTTGTAATTATTTGATAATTTGATCTGTTGAATAAATTTCGCTGTTGTAAGTACGAAGAAAGACCGATCTACAGTCTTAAAACAGTCGCTGTGCCATCGCTGACATTTGAAGTTTCTTACAGGGCAAACTAGTAAACTATATTCGTCAGTGAATGTCTCATCTACCTATCAAAGCAACGTGGCTGAATATTCAACGTTGCTTTAAAGCGACTATGTCAGCTGGGGCGCGTGCGCATCGGAGTCCAGGGGTTAAAGCTAATATGGGCATTAAAGATCGACAGAATGGTGCTCCACTACCAGGGGCAAAAGCGTACAAATATATCGCAACAAACAGCTTCTGTAATGACCAAAGACCGTTTCTTGCCAGAAAAGTTGCCAAATTTTTGACAATGGGGCATTTGCACGATGGCGTCATTTTACTACCAAGACCAGAATGCATCGAGTAGCTTGTGTTGTCAGGCAAATTTTACCAATTGTCTCGTTATTCCCTGAAGAGTAGAAAAATCTGCATAAGAAAGCATTTTTACAAAGCATTCTGGTCTTGGTGGTAAGATGACGTCATCGTGCAAATGGCCTATTGATCGCAATTTAAATGCAAATTTGGTGGAAACAGCTACAGCAGGAGCCCGGAAGATATAACTCCTATACTAGGGCTATGTTAAGGCATTTTTAGAGACCGAGCTATTGTTAGACATGTTTTTTTTTTCGCGAAAAGTTCAGTTCCAGTTCGCAAGCAATTAATTATGCAAGGCTTATGATTCGCTAGCAAGACACCTGTGGGAGATTGAATTCGCGGGAAAAATCACTCTAAAAATAGCTCTGTATGTGAAAACGCCGTGACACAAGTATTTTGAAGTTGTACGGTCCGGGTTATGGACTCCTGGCTACAGCAATTCTCCGACCGGCAATTGAAAAAGTTGGGCCACTGTTTTCAAAGCGGTTCTCATGAACTCAAACATGCACCCCAGCTGACATAGCCCCTTTAACCATTTCAGTGGCACGTGCTCTTTCCAACCTACTCCAAGGCATTTTCATAATCTTTGATTACATTTAGTTTCACTCACTTTTTAGGAAGAAAGATCGAGCGAAGCACATGGTTATCGACCCTAAAGCTAAATACAAGTTGAAATGGAATGTGCCCTTGAATGATGTCGATATCGTAGAGTATGGGCCAGGGGTTAACATATTAACCAGCTCCTACAGAACCACTATAAGCCACTCAAGGGAAGGTATGCAATAGCGCGTATATGTTTCACCGGTGCCCTCAGTCGGTCCAGACAATGAGCCTTAGCAACGCCACAAAACAACAGGAGCGCTTTGCATTTGAAAGGAAAAAGCGGTGGGAATTTTCCGCCAAATAGAACAGGAAAAATAGAGTATGAATCGTTTGACAGAAAAGCCGGTGAGAATTTTTCGCTAAATGGAAGAGAATTGCATTTTATCGAAAGGGCATTGTTCTAGCGGTTATAGCGGGGGTGACCTGAGAACGGTTTCTCGGAATAGCCTGGACACGGTGTTTTCTTAGTTGTTTACTTGTGAGTTTTTTGTATAAGTGGCTCAATGTTTTTTTTGTGCAGGTCAGTATCGGAAGGCGTACAGTGGTTGCCGGGAGCACTTTGAAGATCTGCAGCAGGATTTGGCTGTAATTGGACAAATAGCTGGACTTGTGGCAACGTTGCGGCGTTGTTATCAGGTTGGTTTTTTCGACTGGTAGGTAACACGTGCAGCAATGCGTAATCCAAATTTGAAGTTCGACTTAAGTGGTACAAAACATCCCTATTTATTAAATTTTCAACCTCGGATATTGCTTTTCAATATCGGTTATCAGCTCGACCCTATGTGGTAATACCAAGCTGAAAAATTTGAGCTGGGGGGGAAAATGAATTTAATAATAAAATTTAAGAAAACAATTATGCCGTTTGCGCTTGTTGGGTATGGGATTGGTTATAGCCAACTCATGTCCAACGCACGCTCATGGAATAATATGAAGAGAATATTCCACATAAAAATACTACGAGCTATTAAAAAGACTTACATGTGTGGGGGACTTTCCGTAAATCTAAACACTTTCACTTTAACTGTAAAACGTTTGAAATTGTATTAACAACTGGTTAGCTTTCTGTCCTTTAACTGCTGATTCTTTAAACGTGCTGAACTGAACGGAAACCTAACCTAATTTCATTTATATTGATTCATTAAACCGTTTCGAGAAGCAGGGTACTGAAAGTAATCCAAAATGGTCGACCGCGAGACAAGTTTGAGCAAGACAGACTGTTGTGAGGAAATTTAGGCAGGAAAATACCTTTGTCTTCCTACCAACCCGTCTCACTGTTAAAGCGATGAAATCTTCACAAGTGTTTACTTCGGCTCTTTGAAACCCACATATGGCGCCATTGCGTCAAGTACGTAGCCTGCAATCCGCGAGGGGGATGGGGCGGGGAGAAGGAAAAATCGTTTTTTCCCCTTCTCTCTGCCCCATTCCCCTCCAGGCTTCGCCGCTTGTTTTCTCCGCCCGCCCGCTCGCTCGCCCGCTCCGACTGACAAAACCAGTGGTGGAAGGCGAGTGCGCTCACCGCTGTGCCATCCTTGCTTCCGGAGGGTCAAATCGAAGTTGTCCTTTTAGTTCTCCATGGTAAAAAGCATTGAAATTCGTTATTTTCAAGATCCCGGATGCCTTATCGCCGTCCCATTCCACGTACCAACACCAGGAAGCGAATGTTCCTTTTTAATGCACTTCAATTAAGGAAAAATATTAGCGATAATGACTTTGTCTATTCCACTGATCTAAAGGGGTTTAGAAGAAACTATTTTGACTGTACTATGCGTAAATTCAAACCTGATAGCTTTACAATTGACGGAATATTTTAGTGTTTATTAATGCGATCTTAAGTTCTATAGTTCCTTAATATTTTGTTATTTTAGTATTTTATATGTTGTAAGTAATAATATTGTAACTTAGTTTCATAGGGCCGTCAGGGAGACTACAGTCTTGACTGTAATTATGCACCTTATTGAAATAAAGCGTGCATTTTTGGGGGACTATTCTGTCCATTCCTATTCCGGTTTAGGATTAACGTAATAACATTAATAAGGTTTTCCAAAAACAAACGCGTATTCCGAAAACGGAATGGTTCTTGCAGAGGTGACCCGAGAACTAACACTCGGAATGGTCTGGACACGACTGAGACTGGCATTTGGCGGCCGCGCACGTTTTTGGCGCGAAAATAATCCCAAACGAACGCGTATTCAGTGTGTTCCGAGTAAACCGTATTCTGTTTGTTCCGTTCATTCTGCTCCCGAGAGCAGAATGAACGGAATAGTATTCCATTCGTTACGAAAACGGAATAAGTCCGAAACAAAACGCGTCAACCGACCATTCCGTCTATTCTTATTCGGAATAGTCCCCCAAAAAATGCACCCAAAGGGTCGTCATCATTTTCTTGGACAGGTTCTCGATACCGAAAAAGTTCAACAGTGGCATAAAGCCGTGCAGAGGACCATAGACGAGGAGATAAGACTGGCTAATCTGTACTGGCTGGAACTATCATTACCCTCCAAGTGAGAATAGCAATGCTTTATAGCAGAGCAGTGTCCAGAGTAATTACACAGTCGCCAATAAGCCAATCACGTTCTGAAGGAAATACACTTTTCGGCCCATCACAAATCAAAGTAATTCACGAGTATGTTTTACTAGCCAATCAGGACGCTAAGAAAGTAAAGGCAGCCGGCGCTATGGGCGGGAAATTTGATGAGTGACTAAGTCGCCAATCAGCGCCAATCAGATCTGCAATTAGATTACATAGACCACTTTCATAAATGGTGGCCAATTTATTATTTTCTCCTTTATATTGAAATGAGACCTACTCGCCTCATCGTAAAACGGATTCTTTTGAATTTTGTACTTCCTGGCGAGGCTTGAAAGGCTGATTTCTGTTAAAACAAAGGGATATTTTGCTTGGCCGCCATTATGAAAGAGGTCTATATACTAGGTATACACCAGTTGAAGTGCGACTAAATACTTGCTCTGGCACAAGAGGTTTTTCTTCCTTCTTCTGCTCGAACGAGGTTTCGCCACAAGACGGCGACAACAAACTGCGAAGCGGTGACAGAAGAGAAATCTCTGTTTTGGGTTCCTGCGAATGCCATGCACTTCCATACAATTATCGCGGTGCAGTGTCTGATTGTTCCTATTAATTGGTTGATGTTTTAAGGTCGTCGTTCGGCAAGGTCGGGTGAAACCGGATTGTGCGCCCGCGATAGTGAGAACCTTCTCCAAAACCAATTGTTTTCACTTCGACCGCTGGTCACTGATCAGGTTTCACCCGATGTTGTCTAATGCTAACCTTGTTTTAACGTGTACGCAGTTCAGAATTTACGACTGACGAGCAGCTGATAGCGCGACTGTCGTCGGTTGTTTATTTTACTATGATTTTGAAGCGTTCGATAGTTGGCATCTGCATGGGAATGAGATTCTCAGGGACCGAAACCAGAGATTTTTCTAGCTTGATGAGAGAATGGTAAGCACATGCCAATGTAATGAGGCTAAAACAAAGATTCTCCAATATTTACACCTCAAGGAAAGCGCATTTTGGTGGTGAACGCCACCCCACCTCCTTGTAAGTTAGGAATTGACTCCGGAGCCGAGTATTTTCGCCTCTGTGCCTTCTATGTGAGCCATCCCTTCTCGCGGGGTAGTGATTTAATGGCTGTTTATGTTGCAGACATGGCCACGTAAACTACATCTTCAGCACGGATTCCCCGGTGGTCAAAGCCGAATGGGTGACTGCCCTTAATACAGCAAAACTCAGACTTTGTAAGTAGCGCCAATTTTGTAAATAATAAGGGACGGACGACTTCTTCAAAGCGTTTCCTTGAGAAAAAAGCACTTTAGGGGCGGACCTTTTAACTCTTCAGGGGGTGGTGGTAGGTCGTTTAAAAAATATATATCCTGCTAGCATATTTGTACAAAAAAATACTACACATTACCACAGCTGGAAAGAAAATTCAGTCACGTTCAGTGAGCTGGAAAAAAAGAATGTTACTTGAGAAAAAAAAATCCTTGTGTATGGAAGGGTTTGAAAAAAAAAATTATGCCGATACCAAATCGCTAAGCCCCCCGCCCCCTTCAAAAGTTAAATGGCCCGCCCCTTTAGGAGATTAACCTGCGAAGACCAATTGTCGCTACCTTTCTAAGCCCAATATTCACTTTGTAAAGCTGGAGTCAGCAGCTAAGAAGGAAGCAAGCGATATTAAAATTACGGTATTCGTTCCACAAAAGAAAGACATAAGGAAATTTCTCTCAAACATGTCGTTCTCCCCAATCTGAAATCCAAAACATTTTCACGCGCGCGTAATTCATCGTCTAGTCTTGTTAGCTACTCATCTTGACGGTCACAAAGAATCTTGAATGGACAATACGCATGATTATATATATAAAAAAAAACACTTTTCGATTGTGTCTAACTACTCTGCAGTAAAAATAACAGTAACAAGTAACAGAGGATCGTAGGAAGGGGCATTTCGTTTATTGATCAGGTAGAGACAACACAAGAGTAAAACAAAAAGTATCAGTGGAAAGCGATCAAAAATGAGGTTCGGATTATGTGTGACAATTTAACGTCAATTTATTGCAAGTGTAGCCACTCGTTTTGCAATACCTGAATGGCTTAGAATGGCACTAAACAAAGCCGGGTAACAAACGGAGTTAAACAACATACACGTTGCAACGTATTGACCCGAAATGAACCATTTGCAGCCCCAGACAACAATCCTGGCTGGTATCTCCCGGAAGATGATGGGACTGGAGGTGTGGCCATTCAGCGGCGAAACATGCCGCTCCTGAAAGACAATTCAAGTTTTTTCATGCTCAATCAGAAAACAAAGGTACTGTTGTTTGCTGAACAAGGCAGTGTAGATCTTAAATTGTGATGCAACCTTGCAAAAGTCTTCCGAAAATTGAAGTCTTCTTTTTGTGCGTACACTAAAATAAGTTAGCTACGCTACTTCTTTCTAGTCACTTCAATGTTCATTAACTCTGTGGGACGTTAAAGAACCCACACACTATTGTCATGTATCATGCTTAGGTGGGTAAATGTTTCACGATATTCATCACCTCAAGGTACATTAAGATCTGAGGGTAAATAAAGATATGATGTGATAAAAAGGTTTCCGTGCAGTTGCGATAGGAGTGCCCTTCTGTTGCTGTTTGTTAGTTAATAACCGTCTAAGTTAATTAACATTAAGCTTTTTCATTTGAATATGCGACAGTTCATAAATATTGTATGTACTCGAAAAAGTTCCCCTGCACTTCTTCAGTTTTTCAAAGTTGTTTGCAGGGTAATTGGTGAAATGTGGTAGATATCGCTGCACACATTTCGTACCCCTAAATATTGTTGTAGATGAGAACAAATTTCCATAGTTTGAATAAAATATTTTTAATAGATTTTAACTTTAACAAGCGCCACTCTAGATCCTAAATAGGCTTGCTGTTTTTACAGGTGCCACGCTTATTTGAGATCGGCCTTTCTTCGAGAGAATGTGGAATTCTGTTTATACCATGGCAAACCAAAGCAAATGCGAAATTACTTTCGACAATCAGTAGACCGAATTCATAAATATCATCTAATAAAGAACTTTTTTGTCTTTATGTTAATTTTCCTCAGTAGCCTCGTTAGCGTGTAAAAATTGAAAAGAATTTTGGTTTTGAAACGAGGCTAGGGAGGGAAATTAGCATAAAGAGAAAAGAATTTATTAGCCGCCGTTTATGAATTCGGTCTATTGAAAACATGCTCTTACATTACGTATTTTCAGGTTCATAGTATTGTTTCTGTTCCTGACACCTCGAAGCCGCTCCCAGGAGTCCATGATAACTACGACACTCTCTGGCTGCTGTGCCGAGGCGGAGACAATGCGGGTCACGTGACTGTGCTCAAGATTTCCATGGCCTCCCTTCCCCAGGTGGTCGAGTCGTTCCACGTCAGTGATTCAGGCATCACGTGTGGCGAGTACGTTGAACGCACGTGTGGAGAAGAGAGCAGATTTAAAGGAACCATCACTGGACGTTATGGCTTTCCTTTCCCCACTGTTTGGTTAGGAACACAAGGAGGAAGGTACGCTTAATTTTCTGATGTCTATAGTTTGGCTTCACTCACATGACAAGCAGGGCTGAGCTGTTCCAAACAGGGTTACTGCTAACGGTAACTTGTGGTGCAGTGTTGGTGAATGGGTGAAGAGATTCGCCCTGACGAAGGGCTAACGCTCGAAACGTTACCTTTCAAATCTCCATACGGTGGTAGCTTGACTTTTATCAACAGTTAATGACTTTTATCAACAGTTAATGCTAAACGGTTTGAACGGAGCATTGTGTATGTATAGGTAAAGATCGTCGAGAAATATGATGTATTCGAGAGAGGCACAGGAAGCGGCTCGAGGCGAATTTTTCTTCGTAGCCGCCTTCGAAGGAAAATGAGAAAGAAAAGAAAAAAAAATGATGAATTGGTGGCAGGTGGCAGGAATCCTTACATAGCTAAAGACGTTATGCGAGCCTTAAGAAAAATAGTGTATGTACACGAGGGAGCACTTGGCCAGGCTGTGTTGAGGGAGCAATCATTGTATCTCTGATTGGGGTGTAGGGTTCCCCTTGTTTTCCACTTTGCTTGTTAACACATGTATGGAACGCCATTTATGACAAAAAGGTAAATAAATAAATGAAGACAGAGACGATAATATCCGTAACAGAATATCATTATTGGGATTGAGACTAAAAATAAATTTGTGTTGAGAATATAACAAATATACGTTATGAACTATGGTGTATCCATATGTTTTGAATCCCAATTATTTGTGTTATGAACCGTGGCAGATGAATACGTTATGAGCACACAACGAATGTGTTATGAACACGCGTTCCTATCTGGACAATTGACACTGCCACAGAGCATGCAGATAGGAACGCGGAACGCGTGTTCATAACATATTCATACACATGCACCTCTTCACCCCATTAAAAAGAGATTTCGGTCCTTCACTGAATGAAGAGAAAGTGTTTCTTTTAAGACCCATGGTGGTGCAAACCGGCTTATTTTTGCAACAAAGCATTGTCCATACAAAACAATGTTTTGGTCCTTCACTGAATGAAGAGAAAGTGTTTCTTTTAAGACCCATGGTGGTGCAAACTGGCTTAATTTTGCAACAAAGCATTGTCCATACAAGGTGGAATCTTTAGTGTTAATAATTCGAGGACTGGTTACTCAAACTGCTAAATTTTTGGCAATGAAGCGGTCCGTCAGGCAGTTAACCAATAAAAATTGCTTTCGGTTTTCTTCCATCCAGGATTTTTATTTACAATGCTGTGGATTCTACTCGGCGTTACGTCATCTCTGTGAAGTTACCTGACGCTGTCCTAGATATCAAGTAAGACATTTAATATTTACATTGTACTCAACATCATCGTCCTCATTTCTTAAGGGCCAAATGCCTGTCTGAGATAAAATTAAACTTCAGACCGGCATGACTCCAAGAGACTCCCAAAAGCGCCTTTTTGGCTCTCGGGCTGTGTCGAGAGAGAACGCTCGTTCTTATGCTTGCGCTCGCCTGCGTTGTGCGACAACGGAACATAATGTAAGAACATCACCAGCTCTTTTGTGGCTGGCACTTATTTCCATCGCTCAAACTAAGGTTGGACATCCGACTCCGGTTAATTATATGATGCAGTATTCCCCATCTTAAGAGGCCAGCGCAGGGTCGTACAGAGAACTTAATTAGATGGAAAACTGACAAAATAGAGCTACAGTTCAACAAGAAACCCCGGTTCTGAGCTTATCCCTGATCTTCGGTATTAAGTTTTAAGCACCGATTTTAAACCATTTAGCTTTCAGTTATTGTGATGGGTACCTGTATACTTTGATCCTTGCTCTTAGGCTTATGCCTCGGTATCGCAGCTTGTAAACCAACCTTAAAGGGGCAGTGTCACGCTATTTGAGCCGTGCTCAAAACGGCTTGAAAACGCTTGCGCATCAATGGAAACCAAAAAATAATGCCAAATGGTTTCAGTGCACTTAAATGGTTCCTTAACAAGAACCATATTAGTGCAATGAAACCATTTTTTTCTCATCAACAGCTAAGGATGGCGGGGGTGGAAATGGACTGAAACTTGAAAAGTTTGCCAACTTTTTCAAATTTGAATACCTTGTTATCCAAAAATCGCCAAGAATTTCATGTGAATAGTTTTCCCTGTTAAAATTCATTTCATATTTTCTTCTTGGTTTGTCAGGAATGCTGTTACTTGTCAGCTTAAAGGGGCTCAGTCTCGCTATTTTGGCCTCACTGTAGAATGATAAAAGATGTCTTTAAATCAGTGAAAACCCAAAGTAATAATGCAGTTTGTTTATTGAAGACCATGTTGTTGCACTGAGACTATTTACTGTCTTCTGTTGTTACGGATGGGAAGGATAGAAACGGATTGCATTTTGAACAATTTAGGCTAAATTTTTCAAGTTCGCAACAAATTACTAATCTTGAAGACATGGCCAAAAATATATTGTGGATGATCTTTCCTCAAAAAAATCGTTTGATATCCTCCTTCTAAATTTAAAAGAATGGTTTGAGCGAAAGTAAAAGCCATAAAGAAAGCAGTAAAAGTTCCGTGACAGAGTCCCTTTAAGTACCAAGTTTCAATTTTCAGCCGGTCAAGACCTTAATACAGCAAAACAACCATGACACTGCCACTTTAATCGTCGATGGGTCCCACGAGAAACAAGATGCTGTGGGGGCGTATACGTGGGCGTAGTTGTCTTGGGTGTTCCGAAATCAGTCAGAAATGGGGAGTACTGAGCAATGCATTCACCGTGTGAAAGAGAGAACAGAGGGAATTTCGCTGTCTCACCCCTGTGCCAAAAATTATGAATTCTTACAGTCAAACAAAAAAAAACCCTTCGCAATCTGAATTTCAATTCAACGATTGTGATGAAGCCTGGAAAACCAGCGTAAAGTCTATCACAAGCCTAATCTTTAATAATCTAAACGTAATTGAATTCTAGTGTTAGGCCCGGGTCGCACCGGAGCGAATTTTTTACCTTCATCATTTTTGGTGCTAAAATATTTTGGGAACTGTGAAAATATCTAGGTACCAAATTTGGGCGTGGGTCGCATTTAACGCCGGAAATTTCCATTTCCAAACTCCATTGATAGACTCATTTGCCAAATTTGGACGCCTCCGAAGCGCTTGGCACCAGCTGCCTCTACTTGCTTAGTGTTCTGTGTGGCGAGTAAAACCAAGTCGGCAATGACTTGTATTTGTGGTTCAGTGGCTGAAAGGCGGATTTGCGTCAGAACATGATGATCTCTATAATTGCCTCAATCTCGTACCCAGAGTCCTCAGGCTCTTTAGTCAGCGGGTTGTCGCCAGGAGAGACTCTGGGATAATGAAAAAAATTCGAAGTTTTTGATTGGCTGTTACTTATCAACTTCTAAAGAAACCGTCCCAGATTTTGTGGGAAAATGGCGTCCATTATCCCAGAGTCTCTCCGAGCACCCACCCGCTGACCAAAGAGCCCGAGGACTCTGGGTACAAGATTGTAATTACCTTGGTTTGTGTTTCAGTACGCAGCTATTACAACAACCCATGCGATTGGCTCGGAAAACAATAGAACCATTCAAACAAACAACAGAAACAATGAACCCTAAAACAATAGAGCTGCGTCCTAACCAGAACCAATGAAATTAGAGGTTGTAAACAGCTGCGTGGTATCTTCTTGGTCTTGGTTTCATTACAACCGATGCTCCAATGAAAATCGTTCTATTTATTTTTCAAGCGGCTACACCTTCTGAATGGAACAAACTACCAAAATCACTCAG
The DNA here is from genome assembly GCA_014634185.1 of Astreopora myriophthalma. NCBI lineage: Eukaryota > Metazoa > Cnidaria > Anthozoa > Scleractinia > Acroporidae > Astreopora > Astreopora myriophthalma. Next base: position 1,287,443 of record BLFK01001075.1, on the reverse strand, counting down.
ATTGGCGAACAATTTAAAACCCTTAAAGACGAAACTGAAGACATTTTTATTTCAAGAGGCTTATTATGAACTTATTGTTCTCAGTGTATGATTAATTGTATGATTTTTTAATAATATTGTCAATATAATTATGATTAGTTATGAGTTTATACGTTGTAAATAACCTTATTGTCAATCTCAGGGCCGATTTACACCGTACAACTTTTGCTTACAACTGTCGTATGCGATTTCTTCTGCGCGCGCTGCTCGCGTCACGTAAAAAATCGTGTACAACTCGCTATCGAGCACAGACTGTGCTTACGATTGTCGTGGAGTTTTAAAACATTTCTTAAAATCCTACCACATTTTTTGTGACGCACACGACAGTCGTAAGCGAGTTGTAGGTTTGATTTACACGAAACAATAGGCCAATTTCGATATATTAAAATTCACCTGTAAACAATGGACCTCAGCACGAGGCTCCGGGGAATAAACCCCCACAAACACTGTAGTTTATTCCCCGGAGCCTCGTGCTGAGGTCCATTGTTTACAGGTGAATTTTAATATATCGAAATTGGCCTATTCGTGTCGTAGGCCTGTCGTAAGCCTGTCGTAAGCCTGTCGTAAGCTTGTCGCATGCGACGAAGTTGTACCGTGTAAATCGGCCCTTAAGCACCTGAAATCTTGAACCTAAAGTATGTATCATGCGCTATATAAGTATTTAAATTATTATTATTATTATTGTTAATTATTATTATTATTATGATTATGATTTTGATTATTATTATTATTATGTTACTAGACGGACAGGGCTAATCCCGTAATGGACTCAGTACTAGTAGTATCCCGTTAACAGCATTCTAAGTCAATACTGATTTTGCTATGCACTCTCTACTTCCTTAAGGACCGTAAACATGAAAATATTTGCTGGGGTGGCTGATGGAAGTTTGGTGATTTTCAAACGCAATAAAGGTAAACAAAGAACAAAAGTGTGTGTGACCTTGCTATGAAGGTTGGCTAAATACATTTATTAAATTCTCAACCTCGGATAATGGATTTGCAGGTCTCTGACTGGCTCACTGGAGCTGGATTATCAGCCATTGTACCTACGTTTGGTCTCACGCTGAAATGAGACCCGCAAATCTAACTTAAAATGTTTCGGCGGGAAGCCAAGTTTCATTGAAAAAAAAAAAAAAAAAAAAAGAAGAAGATTGGGTATACCACCTCGCATCCACGAGGACTTATGGAATATTTGCAAATGTTTTTAACTTGGTGTTGTTGTTGTTGTTGTTTTCAGAAGGCACGTGGAACTTCAGTGAACCCAAAGCTGTGGGTCTTGGAAAGGAGCCAGTGATGGCGATCGCTGTCGTGACAGAAAATCTTTGGTGTTCCTGTGGCAACAAGCTGTTTGTAATCGATCATGATGAGGAAACAATCGAGGTGAGTGTCCAGTTACTGTACGTTTTGCAACAAGGAAACTTGTACGAGAGGCAAATGTTGTGAGCATTACGGGTTGGACACTATGGTGTCACTAGTGTCCTGTATAAGATAAATTACGGTCAAGATGTCTGCATAAGCTCAGAGTTGTATTCCATGTGGTTCGTTTGGGTAGCAGGGTTGGCGCAGTGGTGAGAGCGCTCGCCTTCCGCCAATGTGGCCCAGGTTCGATTCCCGGTCTCGGCGTCATATGTGGGCTGAGTTTGTTGGTTTCTCTACTCTGCTTCGAGAGGATTTCCTCCGGGTTCTCCGGTTTTCCCCTCTCCACAAAAACCAACATTTGATTTGATTTCAGTTGATTTGTAGTCTCCCCAATTAGTAGAGCACTCGTGCTCACCTAAATAACCTGAGACTTAAATAAAGTGATGATTATTATTATATCGTCACTTGATATTACCAATATTCGGGAGGGGAGGGTCGGTCCTAAGTACACTTTACAGCATATTCTATTCCGACTTCTTTTTGCTTGTCAAGCGTGATAAGAGATTCCAGACTCAAAACAGGACTCTTTGGAGCGTAAAAATATAAGGTTTTAAAGTGGAAGTTTCTTGCTCGCGCGTAGCCGTACTGAATTTGACTACGTGGGTTTGCCTTCTATGTTTAATACAGTAGTGGTTAGGGCTTTCAAGAACAACGGACAATAACTGTATTTATCATAAACTGAAAATTACATTTCTTTGATTGTGATTGGTTTAAAAGATCTCCTATTTTCCACTAATTTACTTGCCACTTTGTTATCGGACAGTTTTGTTATCCGACAGTTCAATAAGCCAATCACATTCAAAGTAGCCATTTATGAATTTGGTTTATCGCCGCCATGTTGATGGTATAAACAGTAGCAGCTAGTGAAGGATCTGTCGTTTCGCCAGGATCTGTCGTTGGTTTTCACCAACATAGCAGCGATGATGTAACGTGCACGTCAAGGATAACGTGAAAAATTGCATTTATCATTATTTTTTGCAGCGTGTAATTGAAGTTGATGAGAATTCGAAGGCCAGCATAAAACATGTGATTAGTTATGGTGTTGGCGTGTGGGTGTCTGTCTGGAAACACCCGTCGATAAGATTGTTTCATAGCGAGACAATGAAGCATGTTCAGGACATAAGCATCGTATCACCTGTTACCAACATGCAGCGAGGTCAGTATTTATGAGCCCAAACCACGCGAGAAAATTGTATGAACCAATTTATGAATACATTTGCTCGTTTGCATGAGACAGCAAATCTTTGTCGAAAACGTCTGTTTGTGCGCGAGAGAAGAGAGACACTTGCTGAGGTAAAAGCAATAGGAGCATGTGTGGAAACCATTGCTCTCTGAAAATTGAAATGAATTGTACCAGGGAGCTTTAGAAACATGGACGGCGAAGGCGGCTTGAACGCCACTTTAAAAACGGAATTCGCGTCATTGTAATCACCTTTACGCTGATTTCAGCTCTTTCAGTATGAAAAATGTGCTTCTGTCATCCAAGAATGAAACTGGTACGAACTTCGTTAAAAAACTTATCTTCCGCTGATCTTGGTCATTTGGCGTCGTTGTCTTACAGAGGACGGCAAAAAAATGGACGAAAATGTAAAACACACCTGGAGAGCGTGGAGAGCCATTGTTTTGACACAGTGAACCTGTTGTTTTGTGGCATCGTCTTCCATTTCCGGGTCCTTTCTTTCATTGGAATGTTCGAACTTAAGGTGCACGTGCACCCAGAGGCAAAAATGTTTCTTTTTTCGTTATTAAGATAACTCTATAGCAAACATATTTTGGCATTTTCACCTCGAAATTTCGCTTTTTATATGTTGGACTAGCTATGTAAAGTTAGCAAAACTGGCAGTCATATGCACCCAGGACCGTGCCATGAGAGGCATGGGACTATTCTTGATTTTACGTCACAAACTGCTTTGCATTCATATTTTCAAAGAACTTTTGCATTGCAAAACAGTTTGTGACGTAAAATCGAGGCTAGACCCATGTCTCTCACAACTCGGTCGTGGGTCCAAATGATTGCTAGTTTTGCGAACTTTACGTATCTTGTGTGGCACTTAAAAAGCAAAAGCAAAATTTCGAGGTACAAAAAAAAAAGTTTGCTTTGAGTGGATATTAAAAATGAAGAATGTTTGAGTTTAGGTGCACTTTAAGGATTGTACAACAGAGGGGCATAGGTGGGGTAATCATTTTTTTGGAATAATTTTTTTTCTCAATCCCCAACCCTAGCTGGGGTCCTAAAAATTGTTCCGATCGGCTCAAATGTCTCTACCATGGAGACAGACTTTTCCGATCATCAGTATATCTGGCCATGTGTTTGTAAATTTCCCTGAACTAAAGGAAGCTTGCAGCGTCATCATGGCCTCAAATACGTTCTTCATTATTGGCTTTAATAATGACATCATCGTAATCAGTTAAGCTCATATCTTAAGCCGTGCTGCCTTTATAGCAGTATTGGTTAATTTCTTCCACTTGGAACTGTTTTGAGTTGTTTTATAACACTCTACAACAATGACCGTTCCGTTTAATGCTAATCTTTTAAAAATTCTATAGCGACGAGTAAATCTGGCGCCCTTTTTCCCTTTGGTGAGCATTTGATGCCTACAATTCACGTCAAGGAGTAAACGTGAATGACTGCGTTTTTTAAATATCGTTATTCATACCTGAACAAGTCAAAAACGCGCTGCTGTTCGCGGATCGCGATGATCGTCCAGTCCTCCCCTCCAAAAATGTCAAAGGGCCCCGTCTTGGGGCCCCGTCTTGGGGCCCAGACGCCCAATCAAATTCCCGCGACATGATCTCCTGTTCGAATCATTGATTCTTGTTAATTCGTAACTTTCTCTGAATTAATGATTATCGTTAATTTAGAGCACTCTGTCCCAGGAGTTTTCGGAAAGGAGCAAATATGAAAAAGAAGAACCCATATCCTTGGATTGGATTAGAATCCGAGTGAATCAACGATTAGATATTTATGGAATATCCTTTCTCAGCGGTGATTAGGCCTAAGCCCTGATTTTAAAATGTTAAGCTTTGTTTTGAAGTTTGGTGACTGACTATTTTAAACTACTGTCTAAAATTGTTCCTTAGGGAGTGATTCTATTGGTTTACAACGAGGTGTAGGATAAACGCATTAATCGTATGATATTTAAAAACCGAGGTTTTTCGCAGCTAGCGGCTTGGTGGTCTAGTGGTTAGGGATCCGTCAGCGAACAGTCGCAGGTTCGAATACTGTGTCCGGGTTGTCTTTAAAAGAAATATGTTCATTTCGCAGAATTCCTTTCAGACTTTCAGTGTTGTAAATTAGCCATAATTTACGAATTTACAATCGTTAATTCAGAGAAGAGGTTGGGTTGAATTCCCGACGGTGGAGGCAGCAAAAGGAAATCAAGTGCCCCATACATGCTCGGGGGTCCCCCTCGGGCTTAACATTAATAGGTGCGTTAGGACTGCGTTGTACAACGCGATAAACAAATAAAGCTCCGACTGAGTTGTGTTGTTCAAGGTGGCTAAAGGATTGAACATTGGTTCGCAACAGAGAATGCTGGATGAAACATGGGAAACGTTATAAATGCAATGTTGAGACAGGCGTCTAAACGGCGGTCAAACAAGTTAATGAAACATGATGTTTGACGAAAATGTTTGATCGTTAAGCCGGGGCTTTAGTTCTCAAGAGCTTTAAGAAGTGTCGGACCAAAATTCACAAAAACACGGCAACATATTTTACACTTCTATTTCCAGATATCGATTCTCAACTTGAAAAGACCAAACTGGACCAAATTTATGTCACAGCTCTAACTGCAGACGAGGGTTTGCTGTGGATAGGAACAAATGTTGGAGTAACTCTAGTGTTTCCTCTTCCTAGGCTGGAAGGAATCCCTCTTGTTTCCGGTAAGTGGCATACTTTTTTTTTCAACTTGAATCCATGGAAAGGAGACGAAGAAACAATAGGCTACGGAATCGATTTCCCATAGAAAGGTCACCACCAATTGAAGTCGTTTCTGGTCACATGCAGCTGAAGTTCAGAAATTAAATTTGCTCATCGAGTTTTGATTTCGCATAGGCTTATGTCCGAGACAACCGGTACCTGGTGAAGATAAAAACGCGGTTTGTAGTTTTAATTTTTCGTCTTATCGATGGCGTGACATGAAGGCCATTATTGCTTTGTGATCCATCGAAATGTTAAACTGACGTCGTAGGGAAGTTACAAAAGATTGGTTATTTTAAAACACCTTTTAGTAGGACTTGGAAACTGTTGTTGTGGGCTTTGATGCAGGGACCGGCAGAGGGAGGAGCTGGGGGGCTAAAGCCCCCCCCCCCCCCACCCCACTTTGCAAACTGCAGTGGCTGCTAAATGCCCAGAATGGCTGTCAGAGTATAAACGGGCCGTTGTTTGCAACGCCACCTTTTACTGGAACTTGGTCAACAAGCCTACCAACCCGATAAAATGGGAAGACGATTGGCCCAATTAGGCGGGGCGCGGCGGCGAGCCCTATGGGATAGGGATAGAGCCTTTGCAATGAACTCTTACTTTGCTACATCTGGGAAGGGAGGAGGGGGGGGGGGGAGAACGGCTTTTTGCCGCGCCCAGTACATTCCCAATATGTCCTAGACAAGTCGGTTATCGCCGATGTACCATAGCTGTCCGATTTCCACCTCTCTGTAAAGAAAGGGGTAAAGACAATAATAATGATTGTGCTCGTGATCGTGATCGTGATCGTGATCATGATAATAAAAGCACTGCAGGTGAAACGGTCTATTGGGTCTCGTAGTATCCATCCAAATTTCTTGATGCTTGCACGCAACGCTTCCCTTTTGTACTGGCCCGTGTTAATCTCTGTGAAAACTGCATTGACAATGAATTAACGTTCTCTGCGTGGGAAAAGGCTTGACTCCTGCCGCATATAAGGATGACGAAACAGAAATAGCTTTAGAGCTCGAGACTAGCTATTCAACATACTAAGCTAATGGTCAGAAATAGGCTCATTTTCAGCAGCGAAAATGTTTTTAGTTGTCAGAGTTGTTGTTAGTAGCAAAGTTGTGACAAGGCTCTGACATTCACCCTTTTCTTCAAACAAAAAACTTCATCTTTTTTTCATTTGCCACTTGAAGTTATCTCAACTTGTTTTGATTTCTCTTACTTTGATTTCATGTGCTATTGTGACTCTTACAATGAAGTTTCATTTTAGCATTTTTGTCATTTTCTGCTAAACACCCCCCTGCTTGATTTTAACTGACCACAATGGCTATCAAAAGTTTTAGTAGTTTATGGGCAGAGTTGGCTACGGTCATTTTCCAGCTCTGAATAATCTCAACGACTGCTCTCCTCCTCAGGCAAAGCCTGCGTTGCTTTCCACTCGTACTGCAGCAACGTACGATGCATGTACCCGTTAAAGAACAACCCGAGCCGCGGGACGGGTCATGGTGGCGCGCCAATCAGACCAGACGTTGGCTTATTTCGTGAGCATGAAGTAAGAGACGCATGCGTACAGACAGACCCGGGGATCTCAGGTGCGTGGGGTTGTGCATCATGTGGTCCAACATTGGCCAATCAAAGTAAAGGTGAGTAACTGCTTACTCTTGCATGGGTCGGCTTTGTTTTACATGCTGAGCGAGTTAGAAAAGTTAACTGGTAGATCACAGAAAGTGGTCGGTGACACGTTCGTTCCATTGCCTTCCGTACCACAGCAGTGAAGTCACGGTGAACTCGTCGACCATACGAGATTTGTAGTGTGTGAAATCCTGCATCGGTGAATTAAATGCAGAAAAGTCCGGCAAAAATCAGTCTTACGAAAACCAAGCCTAATTGTGGTAAAATACATCAAAGCAGGTAGAAACATCCTAAGTGACTTTTGAGCCTTTCGAAGGACCTGCGAATTTACTGTCTTTCTTTTCACCGAAGCGACTTTTCGCGCTCATGTTCAATCATAGAAAAACGCTTGAAAACATTAACATTTTAATTAAACTGTATAATAATATCGTCTGATCAGAGCAAAATTTGACTAATGCTTTTTGGTCAGACACAAGATCTCACTTCTTTGTGGGACAGAATTACGTGACAAGTCGTAAGCAGGTCTGGCTGTAACGCCTTCATGCTTGACGTCGTCTCCTGGTGTCCTGTTTTTAGCGTTCCCTGAAAAGGCGACATCTGGCAACATAGCTACCACTGGCCGACAAGTTGTCGACCGTGAGAGGGAGGGTGCGGAGGATGACTCCGAAGATGTTCACTCGGATGACGAGTTCAGTGTTGTAGAAGACAAGCAGACCTTAAGTGGTCTGCGGATAGGAAGCGCGGGCACTGGTGCCTCCACTGGCACTTTCAATCTTCGGTTTGAGGGTTTTGAGCAGCCCGCGAGCCCCACTTCAGTAGCCAGCTCCGTCCGATCCGACGATTTTGTCGGGAAGACTCAGTTCCAAGTGGGCGACTTCGCCCGAATGTTGTCCGAATTTAGGGGCTTCGGAAGTTCACCTCCCGCTCCGAGTGTTCCAGAGCCTCCACAAATTCCGCTTGTTGTTTTGAACGATCAAGATGGTACAAGCTCCGGTGAAGGAGGGGAGTCTCTGAGTTGCCGTAGCAAGCCAACAGAAAGTGCTTCAACTGTAATTGGTGAAACAACCGGAAGTGGAAATGATGAAGAAGACTTCAGGCGAAGAGTAAAATCTGTTGGTGAATACGTCAAACTAAAGGAATCACGAGCAGCTGCTCAGGGACAAAATAATCCAGAAGAGGGGACTGGAGATACTGAATCCAAACCGGAAGCAATGGGTAATACCGGAAATCAGCTCACTCCCGGTGACGCAGAAATTCCATCTTATGTGGAGGTTCTCGGTGATTCTCAAGCGTCTGTAAAAACACCTTCTCGGGAGTCTATAAAAACACCAGAAGCCTCGAAGTCACCAGAACCCATTTATGATAGTCCTCGCCAAGATGATAGCTACAGTGTTTTTGAAAGAAGCCAACAGCGCGCAAGCGAGGTTGTCGGAAGTTTAACAACTCCCAAGGTGGAGAACTTGAAACCGAGGCTGCCGTTCCCGGTCCTCCTTGTAAGCGCAGGCGAAGGTTACGCTGACTTGCGTCGAAAAAGGCCCAACGAAAACGATAAAGAACCGAGGATTATGATCTGGCAGATAAGCTAAAGGCTCGTTTTCCGAAATATGCCGAAATCACCTCTCACAAACAATCAAGCTTGTCGATTGATATTGGCGGAGTGTAAGTTGTCTCGCAACTGTTCATGTTGATTGTGTAACGTTCAGGAAAGTGAGCGACGCCCATCTCTGGAATCCAAAGGGGAAAGGCGGAAGCAGTTAACCTCGGTAGAAGAAGCCAGTCATGAAACACGCTCATGTAGTGAATGCCAGCTCTGTTGTTATAGCACGGTGGTGTTAAATGTTGTAGCAGGTCTCTTTACCTTCTCAGGCTGCATTATTTTAAAGTAGTTCTGTTCATTTCTGTGCTGGTCTAGGATTGGGAGAACTCTGTTCATTCCAAGGACATGCTGGCCGAACCATTCAGTAATGGTGCCAAAAGATTTCGCCCTATATATTAGATTGAGTAAAAAATGAAGTGTCGGGCTGCAAATATACCTTTCCCGCATTCGTTCCAGTTGGCCCATTTGGAACCGGTTCCGTGTGAACATAGCCAAATCGTTGTTTTTCTTATGCTAATCCGCGCTATTGTCGTTTAATCCCCATTGGGAAAACAACAATTGAATGAGAAAGCAAAAACATCATGAATTCTGGTTGCTGTTGTCAAATATGACGACATCATAAAAATTTCCTATTAAATCATTAGTGTTTCAGTTTGTAACCGAAAAAGTCTCTAGATGAAGTGAAGTGAATATCTTTCAGAGGTGCTCGAATTCATTGAATACGTCGAGATGCAGGTTCTGTGAACATGCAATTTTATGTGCTTTTTTATATCGTCAGAGTGCCTTTTATGGTTTCACGTGAATTATTTTTTATATACCGGTAAAGCTTTTATTTAGATATTGTACTTGAATGATTTTATTCGGTTGGCAGGTATGTGATTTGTTTGAAAGACTTAAGTCTCTTGAGGTTTAGTATAAAAATACATGGTGCGCTGGCACGCAAATGTATGCGAAGTGGTTTCTCTGGGTGATGAGCCCCTGGTGCCAAGAAACATTTTTGGTTTCCTCAGCTGTGCGGGGAAGGAAGGGGACATTCTTACGGGACTGTTATGTTTATTGTAAACAAACTAGTCCCAACCGATTGCCTCCTTGATGACGTGTGCAACTGGGGAAACCAAAAATAGTCCTATTCCGGTACAGGAATTTACGAATATTATTGGGTTTTGCAGAAGGAAAAGGCCCGGATGTTTGGAAAACAATAGTCTTAGCCCAGTTAGCTTGAGAACCAATGCGTAGAATTATCTGGAGTAATTCCGTAATTTCGAGTTTACCATACTCAGCTATCGGGAGCAGAATAGACAGAATGCTATTCCATTCATACTGGGAAAAAAAAGAAAGAAAAAAAAAGACTGGAGAGCTACGAAAAGAACACTATAACCGAATATTCTGTGTATTCCTTCCTGTTCTGGAATGGTCTGAAGTGAATGCGCCATGAGATATGCTAAGTGCTGCTACGATTAAAAAATCAATTCTCCTTTTCCTTCTCATTTCGACTGAAACAGTTTGCGCAAATATTCGCTAGAGCTGGATCGAGGAGAGTGTGACATCATACACTCTCTTGATTAAGAATAAAGTACGTCGGCGTGTGTGTGCTAAGTGCTTCTACGATTAAAAAAATCAATTCTCCTTTTCCTTCGCATTTCGAAACAGCTTGCGCAAATATTCGCTAGAGCTGGATCGAGGAGAATGTGACGTCATACGCTCTCTAGATTAAGAATAAAGTACGTCGCCGTGTGCGCACGCAGGTGATTTAGTGTACAACGCGTGAGTTTTGGGCTTCCAGACTCTCCATCTTCTTTTTTGCTTACATTCACACTGCAATTGTAAACCAGTGAGAGAATGTTATCATCTACTCGATACAGCTCTCTGAGTGCTGACTGTTTGGTTTTGAATTATGCCAGTAACGTCGGACCGTTCAAACGGGCCTTTGTCGAGTTGCTGTTTGCTTCTAGTTCAAAGCGAGGCTTGGTGCTAAACCATTCATCTGGTAACGAGTTTGATTTGCATGAAAATACAAAACTCCGTACCATTTGAATGGTTGTGAGCCAGGACTCGCTTTGAAACCGAAGCAAGCAGTAACTCAGAAATGGGCTATTCGTTCAAAGTCGGGTGTTAGACAATTTGAAGAAAAAATGCGAGTGATTTTTCTTTACGTAGTGAGCATTTTAACACCTCAAAATAGCTGATAGTTTTATTGAATAAAAATGATTGTCTGACGTCTTGCTACTTTGGGCTGTCCACGACCCCGTTAATTGTCGAGCATGCGCAGCTGAGGACATCCATCGCGTCATTAAATCACGTCACATTATCGCACACGTTATGCTCACATGCACCCTTGTGAAGAAAAATACTGGTTTGCAAACTAGTCTTTTCCGATGTTATTTGAATTTATTCGTCCCCGAATCTGGACGGAACGTGTCGCTTGCTCGCAGTGGTTTCTCTCTCGTTCTCGCTACCAAAGCGGATAAGAGACGACAATCCACTGCTCGCAGGGTAAGGACAGTAGGGACTTTAAGCAACGACGACAGCACTGGCTACGGTATTGCTACAAAACAACAGGTTTAGTGAGGAAAAACAATACTTCTGCACGCTCTCTCTGCCTTCGCCGGCAAAACAACAGGGAGTTTACGAAACGACGACGCCGACGACAACGGAAGGCCACAAAACAATAGGTTTAATGAGCGAAAACAATGGCTCTGCACACTCTGCTCGTGCGTTTTACATTTTGGTACATTTCCTTGCCAATTTTGCGAAGCAGTTTGCATATTTATGTTTTATAGTTTGGCCGCCTGGGGGTTGGATAAAAGCGCAGGGCTTGGACTCCCCATAGCGCCGTTTTGCTGACGTGCGTTCTTTTTTTTTTTTCTCTTTTTTTTTTGTTGACGTGTGAGAAAATTTTTATTTTTTTGTAAATAGTTTTTGCGTTGTATTAAAAGTTGAGAAGAAACGTGTCATCTCCTTAACAACGACGTGAAATGACCAAATGTAAGGTTCCGTGGAGGACGTTAGCACATGACGATGAATTTTCAGTTCTCTCTCCACGCTTATAACCCGGTCATACCAGTTTCCTCGACAGCAGTTAATCCTTCATTCTCTACCTCTACTTCAACGCGGTACCTACCAATCCAGTCATAAGGTGCCCCGCCCACGTTGTACAACGCTGACGAGATGGAACTAATCGCGAAGTACTTACGGCAGCGCGAATTTATATTTTGTTGCGACGTTTTCGTTGCATGGCGTCGCCCGTGGTCTTTGCCGGGATTCGAATGGAAAAGAAATTTGGCAGTGGGCCACGGCTAGGTGGGTTAGCACGATTTGGCATGTTTACATGATAATAGTTACCCTAGCTGGCTGATCGGGAACCCTGCTTAGGCGGTTACCCCACCTGTCATGTTAGCCGGCATAATGAAGATAAATAAATTTAAGGTCACCCAGCTTGTACCTTCAGGGGGTGTTTTCGGTCGGACGGATATTGCGCCTTCCGTTACAATGCACATACCTCAACCCCCATATCAAATTAAACTCTAGAGTACTGGCTTTTTCAATATTGCATTGTTTTTCTATGAAATTGAACTATCAGGGCTTCCCCAAGATTTCAACCTGTAGATCTAAACCATCTTCCGAGAGTTCTAACCCCATAACAATTTTGGTATTTCGGTAAATTGAACGTTTTCTAGACGTCCTCGACCTAGAGAAAATCTTTCGCACGCGAGCACTTAGGGTAGAAAGGGATTTCTCGGCGAATATTCACAATTTTCGATCATTCATTTTTCGTTTGAAACTCCATAGTCCAGAATTTATTACTTATAGCGCTGTAATGACACTTTACGGGGGTTTGGGTTAATTTTTTTTAAATCTAAATTTTTCATCCTTGTCGCAGCTATTCGAAGCGACCAGAGCTGTTGTGACTGAAATAAGGGTCGGCATTATAAGGAATCCTTATCACTTCGATGCACTGCTAAAACTTTATAAAAATAGTAGCACTTTTTGGAATAAAAATCGCCTCTGCAATGGTTATGATTAGATTGAGATTAGTTATCCAGTATGGGAACAGTTGAGCGTTTTTTAGTTTTAGCACCGAACCCGATTGAAGCAGTTGTTCGAGAATGGTTGAATTTACTTCACTACACCACTAAAGGAACATTTCATTGACCTTAGAAGTTCAGCTATTTACGACGGCTGATGTTCATTTGTGTACTGGTTGAATATGATACACAGCACGCTGTGAACCCGTGTTCGACACACATGCTGTTTGTTTTATCCCAGTTGTAGTGTGGTTCGCATTCTCAGAACGATTCCAGAAAATATATCACTTGTACTCTAGCTTCTCGTACTGAAATGATTACATAGCTGAGTCTACGGCAAAAGCAGAAATTTTCTTTACAGCATTTTTTCGACCCGTACAACTAGTCTTCTTCGGGTCCACAGTCGGATACACGCCCGAGCGCATGGTTTCACACTGAGCACGAGGAGGCCGCGCGGGCCACTCTCACCCGCGCCGAAGATGGTTCGCGCCTGGATGCCTTGGTCTCGCGTGGTGAACGTGGCGGCTTGTTCCGTTTCCGATAAAACTGTGTCTTATCTTGTGCCCTCTTGACTGTTGCAGACATTGTTAATGGATTACCGGGTCTGCGGGAAGTCTAATATTGGGTAGAAGTCTGCGAGGCTCTTAGGTTTCGTCAGAGACAGTTTTCATGCGCCAAAAACACTTGTCGCTAGCTCTCTACTCAGGCTATCTATTGTCACATTAAGCTGTCTGGATGGGTCCTTGTGACAAAGCGTTTTCAAACGATGCAGGCACATCTGAGAGACAAACGGAGAACAGGATTGTTTAGCTCTCGTGCCGCGGTTTTTGTTCAAAAGCGTGTTACGTGATATTATGCACAAGGTGTGAATTCATTTTTGGGTGAGGGTTCAAGAGCTATTTTATTGCGAAGGCTCTCAGAACAATCTAGACTTAATTACTGCTACAACGGTCTGGAAAAGCGCCAGTGCCTCTGATCATATGAAAGAAAGCCGACTCATCTAAAAATGTGAACCACGTGAATGGGGGTCATTTGTCAAGTTAGCCAAGACTAATTCCAGACTCAGCGACGTCTGCCACCTCAATTGTTCTCAATTAGCACTGATTTGTCTGCCAAAAATAAATCTGGTATCTGACTCAAGTCGGATGTCCGTGACCTTTCGCAAAGTACAGGAAAATTTCAGATGCACACGTTTTTGCGCTTGTAGAAAGGATATTCTTTTATCTTGTTTATCAAGAGAAATTCTTCGGCAGCACGTTTTGGCGTACTTCATTTGGCGAAGACCGTAAGTTTCACACTGAACGCAACGATCACCCTCCCATCGCATAAGTGGAATTTCGTGCTATTCCCGAAAGCGTTCTAAGGGCAAACTCGCCAAAAATGTATTCGGTTTGCTAAAACGATTGATGCTGGCAATGTAATCCTTAAGAAGCATCAGATTTAAGTCCACCACCGCTGTGTAATCATTTACTAAACCGTTTATTTCCTTAATCCATGCCAATTATGTTAAGAATCTTTTCCTGCAGGTCAAACGTTTTATTCTCTGAAGGAAAAAAAATATATAGAAATCCTGCAAAGTATGAAACCATGACGAAGTTCATAAGCACTTCCCGTGATCTCAATGGCTCTCGCTTTCTTCTTTTCCTTATTATTTTATAAGGGGAGATTAAGAAAACAAGGCACAGTTTTATCCCCAAACCACTTAGGGTTTATTTATCGGATCTTGAACTTGTGTTGCTTTTGCTGCTTCGAAGACTGAGGACTTATCCTTCTTTATTTGCTGAGCGATTTCAAGCACGCCGGGTTCTTCGTGATCCTTGTTAAAGTCTTCGTTAAGTCCCATGCTCTTTACTGGTACAAAAAGGGTACAGAAAATTATTTCGACGTAGCGATAATATAGCATGGCTTCAGTTCCGCAAAAAAGGCTAATGAGCTACTCTAGGCGGCGAGGCAAAGCGAATACAGTAACCAACATCTCTACAAAAAAAAAAAAGGAAGAGAAGAATTTATTGAACTGCCAAGAAAGTTTAAGAGCTTTCACAAGAATTTAATACCCGTAAATTGTAAGTACAGTCAGTGAGTTATGACAATAACCTTTAAGTAACAATAAATTCACTGTGTGAGGTATTTACAACGGTTTTCTCGCCTACCAGAAGGATACGTTTTACTGACTGTAGTGAACCTGGCAGAAGAAGATTTATTTGGGGTTCTTTAGTATGGATGTCATTAATTAAATAAGCTTAGTTGTTGGAAAGACTGCAAGGGAAGGCAGTTTGGTTCAGTTACATTTAGAGGTTAGGATGGCCTGCACGACTCCTACGTTTATCGCCCATTCATGTTTTCCTCCCAGTTGTTTAGGTCTGTTTTTTTTTTTTCTATATGAAGTAAGGGTTTTAATTGCGACTAAATGGAACCGCGCACGACACGTCATGCTTCTCCTTTAACATGTTGACAATTTTGTTTTAAATGGGGTTGGAGGGGCTACTTCAGTGTGCTTGACGAACGTGACATCAATGGTCTTTTGTATATAGTTTGGGTTTTTTCTTACGAGCGATTTTCATATGAATGTGGAAAGTAATCACGCGATTAGTTTGGTTTTGAGTAGCTAAGCTTAGTAATTGGCTGAGAAACCTCTCACCACATTCTCAACCAATCAGAAGGGAGAGCAAAACCAATAGGCTATTTCCGAGTTCGCGTAAGCCTCTTTCTCAAAGCGAGTATAAGTGCGAAAGCTCTGTGATGGTAATTACGTGGGATGCCTGCTGCAGTACAGCACACGGTATAAAATGGGGGCCGTTTATTTTTCTTTGTATCTACAAATTGTAACGTTTGTTGTGATTGGCTAGTTTCTGTAAGGTCTGAAAAGTGTAACCTAATCGAAAATAAAACACCTTATTTTACTGGCCACCGATCTTTGCTTTGACCAATCGAAGCGCACCATGTACGCACTGCGTCGTCATCGCTCTTTACTCCTTTTCGCCTTCCTTTGCGCTTTCTTCGCTCGCTTCCCTTTTCTTGACTTTTTGAGACAAGGGATGAAAGATTATTGTTAAGCGCGCAACCCAAGCCAAGGGTCAACTTTCAAAATTTGGTAGGTAAAAGCGATTGGCCCGGTGGCGGTAGCCGAGAAAACTAGCCGAAATCAACACAGATCGACTCGAGAAGTGGGCGGAAGTAAAAGTAATGCCGAAATAATAGCAATTTCGGTCTTTTAAAGAGAACTGAGCCGATTTCTCTCCCATGCGAGGCCTTGTAATTCAGGCTGTTGTAACACAACACGTAATGATTAGTAAGGCAAAGGTCCCGTACATCTGCCGCTTTTCTCATATATTTTGACCGCGGACCGCCAGTTGGCAAACTTTCATCACCAAATTTGCCTTACGGCGTCATTTTTGAAATAGTACAAGCAACACCGTTTGTTGATGCTGTACTGAAAGTTGACGCAAGCATTCAGTCTATTTAAGTTTATTTGTTCGTATGAACACTGACTGTTGACGGTCATTCATCCATCAACTAACGCATCGTGAACGCCTCCAGGCGTCTTGTTCGTTTTACTTTGAATATGAATAACAAGTCGTTTTCATAAGGAAGACTTCACACTTAGACTCACTTTGAAAGAGGGGCTGAAGTGAACTAGGAAAAGTTTAAAGGCTGGTTTTCACCAGCGACGGAGTCGGAGTCGGAGTCGTAAGAGCGCTTACGACCCAGTGAAAACCGAACAACGGAGTCGTAAGCGGAGTCATAAGCTCGACGGAATCGGAGTCGCAAGGATCAGAACGGTTCCATTTTCTTCCGACTCCGCTTCCGACTACCTCGCTTACGATCTAGTGAAAACTGCGTTGTCGGAGTCGCAAGCAGAAGCGGGGGAATAACACAGTAATAATACTCGTTCTCAGGCGTTTTTATTGGTTTATTCTTCCGCTTCTGCTTGCGACTCCTACAGTATGGTTTTCATTTGATCGTAAGCGACGGAGTACTAGTCCGAGCGGTAACTCAAAAGAATTGCTTACGCGGACTCCGATGTTTGATTTTCACCAGATCATAATGCTCAACTGTTCCGATTACGACTCGGACTGCAACTCCGTCGCTAGTGAAAACCAGCCTTAAGTTTTATAGTACTTATACCATGTACTTATACTTATACAATTTTACAAGAACAAAATAAAAATATTTGAGTATACAGTAGGTAAGAGACAGCAATAGCGGAAAACTGAATTCCCATTTAAAAAGTCCTCCAAACGAACGAACAAACAAACAAATTAAAGGACATGACTTAGATAAGCTAATTTATACATTAATAATTATCTACAGCTACTTCATATTTACAACATCACAATAAATATGCGTCGTATAATTAACAATTATTCCACGAGCGCGCGTTGGATATGAAATGATAGATAGCCAACGAGGCGCGTAGCGCCGAGTTGGCTATAATCATCTCATATCCAACAAGCGCGAGTGGAATAGTTGTTTTATTAAAAATGCCCCCAAGATGAGACAAATCTTCCCGAATTTCAACTTTCAACAACAAATTCCCGAATTTCAACTTGCATTGTTTTGCTTCGCATTATTAAACTATAAACACAGTTGCTTAAATTGTCAAAATAAAGTTTAGAAATTGCTACCTTGAAATATTTTCATGCCATACTTTGTGGCTCTCTTTGTGCTCCCTGGTGTTGCGTTTTGTAACAGTTCAAGGACTTCTTTTTCATTTAACTCCGGCGCGAAGCGATTTTCGCCGGCCGCCATTGTTTCCTCAGGAAAAAAATTTTAAGGTGACACCTACACTTACCATATTTGGAGGTTATGGTATATTAGCTCATATACTATGATAGCTAAGCCAATGAAAAGTCTTGAATTGTTATTATCCAATGATTCAGTTTTTGATAATGTAAGGTATAACAAGGAAGAAAAGTAATGGGGTTGTATCGGTGTACCAACCGAATGTGACTCATTGCATAAATAATTGAATAATCTAGTTTTGAACGATTTCAAGCTGGGAGCTGTCATGACTGAATTAAGTATAAAATTCCAGCTATTAACAAAGCGGTTGAAAAACAAACAAAAAAGAAAACAAAACAAAAAACGGATGTGGTCTATTGTGACTTGCCCTGGCACGTTTCAGCGCCATGTTTTGAAGCGGCTGCATGTATTTGCTTTTCCTTATGATTGGCTTATTTAATTGTCTGTGTCTGTCCTGATTGGTCAAAGTGATAACTTTGGTTTTGATAGCGAAAGACAGGTTTTGATAGTTCCTGACAGAGCTGAGCGTGACTCTTCTTCTACATTTGCCTTTATCAGTGAAACGTACGTAGCGCATTTAACGTCTCACTCATGTAGAGACCTGTGATACAGAAATTTTGGCCCTGCCTTTTTCAGCCCCAACGTTCTTATTCCAACAACTTGAATTATTGAACTCCATCTGCAAAGTGCAAAGTGGCGTATTGTGACTAAAGGAAAGCTCTCCACGTTTGTAGTTTTTGGTTGAAATCCAGTCATTGATTGACAGGACATTACTTCAGCCGTACTAGAGTTTACTATTCCCGGCAAGGCCTTGCCATGTCGCGGATTGTAATTGTTTAGTCTGAGGGAAACTGGCACTCAGCAGTGCTTTCGCATTGTTTACTGTGCTGTTCAAGATTGTATTGATTGCTGTTGTGTCTGAGAGTTCTGTAACTACTCACATGGAGGTGGCTGCTGGGGAAATCACGTCAGCAAAGAGGACGGCAAAGAGAAGGTCGCTTCAACTGAATCAGTAGAAATTGACGTTATTGTAATCACATCGCGATTGTTTCAACTCTTTCAATATGTAAAAAGCGTGTATTTTATCCAAGATTGAAACTGGTATCAACGGCGTTTAACTTTGGAGAGAGAATGAAAACTGACTCATCGTCGTGTGCTGAGATTCTCTCAAGGCACAGGCAGCCCAGACGTGTTAGTTTTCGATTAGCCGTTAAATTTAACATTCATATTTACGGTCTAACCGGTGCTTAAAAAGTCCTCAAGTTGCGAAACACAGCCTGCCTACCTTTAGCCAAATGTTGCCGGCCTTGGTTGTCCTGGCCGGTTTAGGTGGCGTTTTGTAGCTTTTCATCTTGGGTAGTAGCATTCTTCGCGAGGAGCGGGAATGGCGCACTAGTGAGAGCCCTCGCTTCCCACCAATGTGACCCGGATTTTTGTGGTCCCAGAAAACAAGACACTTGCTCCGTCTCACCACTATATCCCACTAACCCTCGCCCCTTCCGCCCCCAAAAAAGTGGACGGGTCTAAGAAATAAAATCGTAGTCTCCTCTACATTGCTCGCTGGCCGCCAAAAACCATCGCAACTGCACGAGAATCACTCACTTATCGGTAGATACTTGACGTTTTCGAAGTGTCAGACACCGAATAACGAGCGCTGCATGGACCACGGGATTTGATAAGCTGTTTGCTCAGCAAAACTGAGGACTTTTAAGGCAGCTGTTAGACCTTAAACAAAAATGTTGAATTTAACGGCTAATCGAAAACAAGCATCACGTCTGAGCTGCCACAGTGTGCCCCAGGCCGCTGTTTTTAGCCATAGAGAAAGCAAGGCAAAGGAATGTGCCGAAAATGTAAAACGCACGTGCTGAGCGTAGCCTGCAAGCAGGCTCTTCCTGAAAATGTAGAGCGATCCTTGTTTTTGCTCTTCAAACGTGTTGTTGTGTGGCGTTCTTGTTGCCTTCATCGTTGCTAAAACTCGCTGTTGAGGGTTGGCGCAAATACTGATGAGAGCGCCCGCTTCCACCATTATGTCCCTTGTATTTCGCGCCTTCGTCTCTGAGACGCTACTTTATGTGAAAGTTAAGCCGATGTATGGATTCATTTATTCTTGAACTGGTTTATAACAGTCAAACTGTGGATGAGAAATAGAATAATTTTGTTTAGATCAGAGTTTACAAGGCTGGAGGAATAGAATGTTTAGTGAAAGAATAACTACTTACAATTCTGTAGGGAAATCCATGCACCGGCGACGGCTGATGAAAAAGTGTCCGTCGTACTAAATTGCACGTTATATATAAGAAAGCTAGTTACTAGTTACCAGACCTCTGTGACACAAAACAGTTTTACATAGCATGCAAATCACCTTGTCCGATTGCCGGATTCGGCGCCGTATGTTGGTCGAATTCGTTGCTTCTTCATTCTGCTCCGCGAGGCTGTTCTGTGGTAGTACTCCGCTTTTCCCTCTCTTCAAAAATCAGCATTCCGTTTGGTTTGATTTGAGTTCAACTCTATCCAATTCGTTAGTGCTCCAGCGCTAAATCACCTCATGTCATGCTTAAGGGGGCAGTATGACGCAATTTTAATCACTTCTCGAAAATCTAAAGGACCGTCACTTTTGGTTTGATAGTGGCGGGAAGGTAATGCCCAAAATTCCTTTAAAAGGCTATTGTAATGTAAAGAAATTGTTTCAGGAGATGCTTTCAGCGGCAGATAAGTAAAAGAGAGAGGGGTGTAAACTTGAAAACGTCGGGCCGACGTTTTCAAGTTTCCTCTTGCAACTTGCAAAAAATTGCTGGTAACATACTGATGTAAGTTCATTCTTCTGTTCTAGATTGAGTGTATAAAATAAATTACTTATTTAGAAACTAGTCGAAAGCTAACAAAGTGTTTAAAGTTAACATTTAGTGAATTTTGATAAAAAATCTCCCACGACACTGTCGCTATTCTATGAGCCCGTGATGGATACGAGGTAGTAAACCCATCTCGTATACAACAAGGGCGAATGGAATGACTGTTTTATTCAATCCTAGTCTCAACCTTCGGTTCATTTTTTGTCGACAAAACTTGGTTTCCCGTCGAAAACGTTTAACGTAAAGGGCCATTTGCTGGACTCATTTTCGATGTAAGCCCAAACGTGCTTGCGGTTTTCAATTGAGTGTCGTAAAACCAACACCAAAGTAATTCCTCTGACCAATCACAGCCGGTGCAAACAGCTCAGCGAGCCAATCAAAATTCGAAGCAAACCATGTGACTTGCTCAAAGCGCGGGAAAAATTCGCGGCCGTGCAAGTCGCAATTGGTTTTGATTTTCCATCTCATTGGTGGATAAACTGGGCGAGATTTTTAAGCCAATAGCAAAGCGTGGCAATTGTAATCGCGCAATTACTTTCGGTGGTAATTTGGAAACCGCTCTAGTAGCTCGTGCACGTGCACAATGCTGGACGAAAATGTTTAACAGGGGCATAAGACCATTCTACAACAACAAGAAGGTCAACAACAGGCTTTACCAGTCCGCATGACTGTGATTGCAAGAGTACTTAAGTGTAAAAACTGATGAATATGGGATGGAAATAGTAAAGGAATAATGATAATAAGACAAACAAAAAGAAACAAACGAACAAGCAGTCAGTCAAGTGTCATCAGTCAGAATTGTCTCGCAAATTAATTTACTTAATAACGAGTTAAATTAATTCGGCGTAAGCTATCTGATGAAAATTAGAATTATTTCTCTTCGTTGAATGTTTTGGCCATTGAAACTGATTTGATTTTATTCGAGCTACACTTATGGGGAAAAAATCTTTTGTCGCGAGGAATTTGGTCATTTTGCGACCGGTTTCAGTCGTTTTTACTATCAGTATGGGTAAGAAAGACCACTCGATGAAAAGCGGGTAATTGGAGAAGTAGACATAACGCTGCCTACTATGATTTGAAAAATGCCGAAGACGGGATAATTTCCCCCTGTCGTGCCTTCAACTGCGTGCTTGTTTACTGAGGAGAAAAAAGTTCCGCTTCGTGGAGATTTTTCAGTAGTTTAAACGCAGTAATTGAAATAGTTGTCGTTTTTGGGTATCTTTATTCAGTAATAATGTAAAAGCCGAGATTAGTTACGTTGTGTAACTGAAAAGTCTTTTTTCATTTCAATTGTCGACTGTAATCTAAAATTACTCAAATACTTCGGTCAGGGTTCTATTCCACTTGTCAACACCTCAATGGATCTTAATGAGAGCAACCTGTTCTATTTATACAGTATTTTACATTGGACGCGGCCCGGGGCGCCGGGACAAACAATCCGTTGTGACAGGGGTTTCTCCGCAAGCGATTACGCTTCGCCTTTGCAGTATAGACTATTGATAGAAAATTAGTTTTACTCGGCTGATGCGTGGTGGATTATTCCGTGGGCACGTGCTGATTTTTGCTCGGAATTCTCGCGCGATGCGGGAGTCCACGCGGGGGCATAAAAATAGTTCGCATGTTGTTCGTGTCATGAGTGTACTCCGAATGTAACCTTTTCACACATAGACATGAACGTACGTGTTTCTAGCTTCTGAATCCGGCACAGCACTTCCATCATTTTCGGGGCGCTCATTCGCAGCTTTGCAGTCTCGACTTTATGTAGGCCACTTATCATTTTCGTCCTTGTCCTTTCTCTGAAAGTTTTCTTTCCCGAGCACACCAGTTTCGCTCTCTCCTCAACTAGCCAACATTCGCAAGTCGTCCCTAATTAGTTCCTTGCGCTCATATATTTTTTTTTTGTGGGATATTATTGAACCTTTGAAAGGGGACCTGTTTTATCTCGATAGTTCCACGGGAGTCATATTTTCTATTTTCCAGTCCCTCATAATGCAGTTTGTTAGCCCCCCTCCCCCCTCCCCCCCTCAAAAAAAAAATTGCAGAAACTAATGTTTTCAAATGCTCCTGGGAGTATCGGAGCTCCTGGGAGTGTTCCCAAGAGAATCTGTAACTGACGTCGCCCTTCGGGTGTTTCTTCCATTTTGTTGAAGTCCTTGGCCGAGCTGTTCGAAGCAAGGTGGACGATAACCCCGGGTTAAGGCCGATAAAAACCTATAGGTTATCAAGGTATTTATCCCGGCTGAGCACTAACACTACTTCGACCAACTCGCAGGGACCGCTGAGACCACTTTAAAGTGGTAGGGCTAAAACGTCTGGCCACGACAAACAAGAATTAGAGGGTTACTGTTCCTCCATTTATTGCGTGGGATGCCACAGGCAGGCCACGTATAAAATTCACTTGAGTGTCGTTGTCATTGTAGTCACATATGATAATATGCCACGTGCTTGTCATTGAGCTGTTGGCTGGGAGAATTCTTCAAAAGCCATTCCGGATTCGAATGATAATCATTCATACACGAATGATTTGAGTTTAAAGTAAGCATGTTTTCTTGACAGGACCGATTTTAAGCATGAAAGCTTTATATTTGTCGTGTCGGACATACAACATGGATGTATATTTTTTATTTTCGCGCGAAAAGTAAATATATCCATTTCATACCAAGAATTGTTTGAATTCTTAAACGCTCAACGTGAGTTTGATGTCGTACCGCTGACGAAGGAGATCACAGAGAAATCGAAACGTTTGTCTTGACTGCCTGAAATGTTCACGCGAAAGGTTGTCTTGAATGTCTTCACACTAGCTGAGCGTTGCAACATGCTGAGCGGTGCAACGTTTGTTGAAAAAAAAAACTGTGGACTTCCTAAGGCCCACACCACTTCTCTTCTTCGAATTACTCCCTTCTCAGACTGAATTCGCAGAAGAAAGTATTCCTCAAGTGGACTTTGCTCGAAGAGCTAGCAACCTAAGCCTCCTTTGAAATAGATTTTGTCTATGAAGCGCGATAGAACAGCGATGAACGCGAGAATTTTACACCTCTTGCCTTCATTTCCAGTTCCCGCCTTAAATAAATGCCACTCAAATTGCTTTTATCGACAAACGTACAAATAAGCTTGATTGATGACAACGCTTGAGGTCGGTTAACGCGGTAAGAAAACTAAAACGTGACAGCAATGTTAAGCGAAAGAAAAAAACTGGCTTGTTACTGAAGTTATATAATACCCGTTTAATTTATCTGGGTTTTGTGATTGAAATTTTCGCCATATGTGTTATATGGCGTTTATGCGCGCGTGGGATGTAAGGTAAAGGTCAAGTTTTCAACAAAGTGATTGGCTATCCCACTTGTTTGCGCACGTGGAAGTGACGTATTCTTTCTACAATAATAACAATTCTCAATGTTTACACTTATTTTGACATTGCGTTGCGTTTATCATCAAACTAGTTGGATTCCAAAACGCTGTTGCTGTTCCAGTTTGTCCTTATCAAAGTTACATTTAAAAAGTTACACTTACCAAAAAAACCAAACTTTTCCGCGGTAGTCAACTTTTTCCCTTCATGTCCTCAGTATATTTTTTGAGCAGGTCTTTTGCCATCACCTGAAATTCATGATGTCCAAGTCGCAAAAAGAAGCCGACAACTACCCAAATCCACTCCAGGTTTTACCATTGGTTTTTTCATAGTTTATTTTCTAACTTCGTCTTCCGAGTCCACCCACTCAGTTTCACAAACGAAATGTTCAATTCTCACCACTTCGGTTATGACTCTCAGTCTGCTTCAGGGATCAGTGACATTGGCAATCAACCTTCACATTTTACATGCGGTCTGTTACTCAGCCCTAAAGAATTTTAACTTCTATATTTTCATAAAGCATATACCAGTTCACGGTTAACAATGCCAACTGAAATATTGCTTTATTTAATAACAAGAAAGAATTCGTCGAGCATTTAATATAAGATAAAAGCGTAAAACTAACATTCTGCACAGAACATGACATCGCGAGGATAAAGAAGACCGAGTATCCGGCAAGATAGGGACCATAAAGAGTTAATGAACGACTAATAAAAGGTGCGAGGTGCGCTGAGTTTAGCTTACTAGATCTGAAATTATAGCCATGATTCACTGTGCCTTGTTTAAAAAACGTTTGCAAGGGTGCGCTTCAGATTCTAAGATACGTTTAAATTCTTTCCTCGTCAAACTCTGTCGCCTAGTTGCAAGTGACTGAAACAACAGTATCCCAATAGAGGCCATTAACATCCGGACCTCTATTCTGCACTCTCGGTAGGTCTTCTTCGAGGTAGTTGGGCAGACTGACGAGGCACATTGCAGCACGGTCTTTGTGATGTCAGGAAGTTGTTAGACCAATGTCCCAGGGGAGATAGGCCATTCAGCAGACCCTAAGTTTGCTCACTTTCCTGAGAATACTTGAGACGTATGTTCCACTTGAGATCGTTCTGTTCTAAAGGCGTTTCATGATAACAGGGAGTCACATAGCGCTTTTTCTGTGGCCCTAAGGGAGCCACATAGCTTGGCTTTCTCTTTAGTTCAGGTTTGCTGAGGGAGTAAGGGGACATCGCTCTTTCTTCATAGTTTTGAGGGTGACATAGCGCTGTTTCTGTAGTTCTTACAGAGTAAGCGCTCTTTGTAGATCTGAAGAAGTAGTCGCACAGTTCTTTTTCTAGCTCTGATCGAAGGAGTCGCATAGCTTCTTTTTCTGAGGGAGCCAAATGCATTTTCTAGTTTATCGCTTGTGAAAAAAAATTCTGCTCCGATACTGTGAAAAACAAAGCGACGAAGATTACTTCTTATCGGATTGACAGCTGATTAAATATCCTGCTTATTCTACATATATTTTTTTGAAGTGTAAACAGCTCCGTGAGGAAAAAACTGCTTCTGCTTTGACGCGCGCGTGCAGAGCCGAAGTTAATTGCATAGTTTCTTAATTTGCTCTTAGACCCTATCTTAGAAAGCTTTAGGACTTTTAGTACTTTTAGTACTTAATACAGATGGCCAGGTGCATTCCTAAGAGAGAAATAATGTTTTGTTTGATATTCTTTGGCTCTCTTGTCGTGGTGTGGCTTTTTTGCCCGCAAAGCTTTTGACTGAAAGCGATAACTGAATGTGGAATACTTGAATTTGGCCATATTGAGCTGTGCCGCAAATTTAGTCGCCGTAGTCGGCTATCTTTTTCCGCCTGGACGCACAATTTTCATATTTCCAAGTTCACTTACCGTGTGCCGTTCAACAAGATTTGAGGGCAAACGTTTGTTCCTGAAAGCTAGGTTAAAACGGGTTGAACTCATGCCAGGTAAAAACGAATTGAACCTAGGTAGAATAACGTGTTTAACCTGAGACTCGAATTTCCCATTCACACAGACGCGTATTAATATGCCTATGGTCGGCAGTCTTTTTGTGTCATTGTTTACCTTAAAAGAATCATCAATGTCTGGTATATTTCGTAACACGCGGTTATCTTGGTTAAAACACAACTCAAAACCTTTTAACAATAGTCAGTAACATTACAGAGAAAAACTGGGGATTGGGAAACCTAGATATTAGTTGAAAATTTCGGACTCTATCCGGCAGAAAATGGTTAAAGGTACAGCTGTATTATATGGTGCTTTCGCATGCGGAAATTTAAAAGAAATGCTTCAGTTATTGCATCATCAAATTTCATTTACAAAGCTGGTTTTTTTTTTTTTTTGTTTCAATGTTCTGTCCGGCTGAGCTATTTCAAGTCTTGTTGGAGCTCCGTATCTGGCTACCCGCGGAAGCTCTTTGGCAGCTCCAAGAACTGTTGTCCAGCTGTTTTCAGAATGCATTTCATTATCAACGGCAGACACGCTACAAAAATAGCCTTTCTTCTTAAATTACACCTAACTCGGTTGTTTGGAGACTTGATATATCGGTTCTCCATTTAATAACCAAACTTGAAGATTGTTATGTCTGGGTTGTCGGTGAATCCAGGATATGAATATCACTCGATTGTTCTGTGGTTATTAAATAGTCGCTTGTCATAGGCCAACCGACATTATTGTGGCTGATAGTTTTCAATACAACACAGTGCGTTGTATTACCGTTAAGCCGAACTCATACCCATTGTTAAAATATTGCTTCTCTCTCTTTCGTTTTTTTTAGAATTTTCCGGCATAGCTGATAAATGTTCGAAAAAGGGAGACTAAAACTGCGAAGCCATTTCTACAGTCGTACGAAAGTACCTATAAAGGTCATTCTACATTAATCT
Source organism: Astreopora myriophthalma (assembly GCA_014634185.1). NCBI lineage: Eukaryota > Metazoa > Cnidaria > Anthozoa > Scleractinia > Acroporidae > Astreopora > Astreopora myriophthalma. Next base: position 1,260,990 of record BLFK01001075.1, on the reverse strand, counting down.
GATCCTTTTGAAGGGGGCGCCCATAAATTTTCCTTTTCAATTTATAAACCCCACAGCAGTTTTCGAGAAAGCAATGTCTGGGCGCCAAGGATAATGAAAAGCCTAAATGTAAACAATATTGGAACCAGAAGGAATTATTTTGCCTCCGTTTTGTATAGCCAGACACGCTATGTGGTAGGAGAACAAAATATACTTCGTTTCAGCGCGAATGAAGGCCGTAAGGAAAATAAAAGCTCGCGGCGACGGACATTTTTTTAAAATATATATTTATTTAGTTTTTAGTTTTTTTCCTCTAGCTTTCTATTTTCAATTGACTTTGGGTCAATTCGGCGCTGTAATCTAAACACACTCGTACAACTAAATCAAATTTTCAGTGTGCGAAAAGAAAACGTTGATTTTATCATCCAACCATGTTTATACTCTCGCGGTCTTGTTTTGGTGTCAATAATTCAAGCCGACAGCACCCGCTTAAACTAAATTGTGAGCGGTAGAACTTTCTAGGCTCGTTAAACTTTCTTCCCGCTATTTTGGCACTAAATAGTGGTTAAGTCATTGTTCATCATCGGAGCTTTCACCGTGGCCAGTGCCATTAGTCTTGTTGACACTAAGTTTGCGTTCGTAATTTCCATTTACCATGTTCCCTGCTCTAATCACCGACTCAGCGTCTCGTCTGGGATTGCTATTAAGCGTGTAAATCAACTGGGAACCGGTGTTATGCAATCTTTGATTGTTAATCCAGGAATGAAAACTCTTAATTTCGTTCTCCAGTTCTCTGCAATAATTATCCTTGTCCTCTAACTTTTTTGAAAGGTCTCTAACATCTTGCTGCAACACATGGATGGTTTCTTTGGAGTTCAGAGATAAAATATCTTCCTTTTCGGCTTTATATCTCTTGATTTCGAGCTGGAGTTTCATATTCTTTTCGTTCAAACTTTCCATTTCAAGCCTGTGGCTGGTTTGTAGCATTCTCGCTTCCTTTTGAACACTCTTTAGCTCCTGTAGAGCCTCTTCCATTTTCTTCGTGTGTTCGCGTTGCAATGATTCCAAGTCTGAGCGCAATTTGTTCCTCATTTCGGCCAGTGCCTTAACCTTGTCCTCTGCGTGCTTGCAAAACAAGTCCTTGATTTCCTTAGCAAGTAAGCTACTTAATTCTCTGGGAGAAGGTAGCTTGTCGTAATCTTTCTTACTTGTTAAGCTCCTAAGTTTCCCGTAAATCTCCTCCTCCAGTAACGCGCCTTCGTCCGGCTTTTCTTCGTTGGTTCTGGTTGGACTTCGCTTGTTTTCGTAGCCGGTCCACCTTTCGTTCTGTGCTACAACCTCCAGCATTTCTTTTGCCGTCTTTTCGAGCGATCTTGGATCCTTGGTGGACGGCGTTGCCAGAATTCCACTAACAGTATGAGAGATAGTGCCAGAGATGGCCATAGGCTCCAACTTGGGCACTGGTTTTCTGATATCTGCGTGAAAGCCAGCGCGGTGAAAGGAGGGATGTTGCGGCGGCGGGGTGTACGGCGGGCCGTCACTGGCAAGATACGGGATGGTGTGAGGGGAAAAAAGTCGCGCAGGAGAACTCGTAGATAACAAAGCTTGAGTCGTGCTAGAGACTGGAGTTTCGGGAGATTTTCCACGTCCGTGCAGCGGCGACCACGGCCTAAAGGCCGATCTCCTACACATGATGTCCCCATTAGAACCGTTACTGCTACTATTCCCGTTTCCCACATCGTTGTCACCCTCGCGTGGGTCTTGCATGTCGTCCACGCGCGCCTTCTTCGGAGTGCTCGCGCCACTGTCGCGCTCGTTCTCGTCAGCGTCGTGATCGTTTGCCGGCGAAGCGCGTTTCCACCGCTGTCCGTCCGAGAATTTATTTAAAAGCATTTCCCACAGTTTCTGCACGTGTAAGGTGGGTTGCTCGTTGCACAGCATTAAATATAGCCGCCATTTTGCATCGTCGAAGCCCCAGTGGCAGGTATGGACCTCGCCGGAGGAGTGATTGTGAATCACAAATCTGCGTGGAGAAAATATCCCGTCGCAATGGGAGCACGTTATACATTTTGCGTACGGATCAGTGTACTTGTCGATTTCTAACGTGCCGACACAACCGCCAAAACATTCATGGTAAACTTCCAAACTGTCGACGGGAAAAATGCGACTCGGTCTCCGGGGGACCTCACTCGCGGTTAAAACGCCGATCAATCGAAAAGAATCCGTCTTAGAGATAAAACTCGCCGAGCCGGACGACCAAGGTAAGACGCCTGCCAGTTTAAAGAGTTCTAACTGTTGCGGCGAGCAGCGGGGACAGTATATCTGAAGGCGATCGCGGTTTGCGTCTATCTCCTTGCTGTCAAAATCCTTCAGAACCTTTCTCACCAGTTCGGTGTAGCAAACCCTCTTCTCTCCGCCAGAGCTGAAGCAGGCCAAAGGAACACTGTCGATGATAGTTTCCTTGAAGGTAAAGCTGTCTTGCCTCTTCGGTGGTGGTATCCTCACTGTGTATGTCTTGCTCATTGAAACCCGAGCATGGTCGCTAGACGAAACATAGTTGTGTTTAGGGAAGTCGTCTGCGCAACTCCACGGTTTCTTAGCGGTAGCTCGAGTCGCGGTCAAGCCTTTCGGGCCCGTCATGGACTCCGTAGAGCAATCGCGGTATTTTTGGAGAATCTCGTCAATAAGGGGGTTGTCTGAACGCGAGAATTTGCGCCGCTCCATCACTAAAGGGTAAATTGGCCCAAAATAACTTCCAGAAGGCAAGAACGTCTCGCGTGCTATTCGTCTGAAGAGCCTTCTCGGCTTTGAGACAGCCGTCTGTTTAATCTTTGCACATGCTCTGTGCGTTTACTGCAAGTACCGTTATTGTTCGCTGTTGATGTGACATTTGAACATGTGACGATGCTATTCTTGGGGTAAAATTACCGAAAAACGCCTGGCAATGATCACAGGATTTTTCTCGGTCCGTTGATCGATGTCTGTCACGGGTTAAAAATCTGTTGCGCAAACTTCAAACTCAAATCCAAGGTAATCAAATCCAAAGGCCAAGGCGAATCGTGGATCTTTGTCTGTTGGGTACCGTGGCTTCACGAGGAAATAAAACTTGTATTGGCAATGAATTATTTACTGCTTGGGCTTGATAAGAGCGCTAGAACAGCCTGCCGTCGAAAACACCTCAGTTGTCTTTTGTCCGTTTCTGCCAACTTAATCATGGCTTTGGCAAAATCGACCAATTGCGTGCGCGTCAATCAGACAACAATTACATCCATGTAAGATGTTGTGTCAAGTCTACGACACTGTCTAGACTAGATTATTGTTCTGTCTAGACATGTTTTCGACCTCGTTAAAGCTTTGTTTCAGCTTCTTCGCCATGTTAATCACAGAGACTAGATATTGGCAGTATATTGACACCTCTAGCGGATCTTAAAAATCGTCGAGACACGCAGTCGACTTTTTGTGCCAGCACATGGCTTCGTCGCGGCTAGATAGTGAAAGAGGCCACCAGAATTGTTTACAACGAAGATCTTATTTCTCGACCATGAATAAAAACAATGGCGGGGGAGGAAAGAAAATAAGCCACAGCTGTCGCCAGACTTTTCAATAATTCATGTCAAGAAAAGAATGAGTCGGGAGCTTTTCAAAGGAATCATTAAATTCACTGGAAACCAAATCCATTGTATTTTCAATTTGGTTCAGTTTTATTTTGTCTCCCACTCTTGGTGGAATAAATCCATTGTAGATGTATAAATACAAGCTATCCGTCGCTTTTCGTGAAATCTTAGCAACTGAATTCATTGAATCGGGAGTTTTACTGTCCACTTGTCTTGGAGACTGTTTTAAATTTGTCGCGGTGTATATCTCGATGATAAATTACAAATTGTGTGGATTTTTTTAAAGAATATATTTTGGTCAGTATTCCCGCGCTCATTTGAATTTTACAGGGCGCGACTGATTTTAGAGATGTATTTGAGAAAAAAGAAAGAAGGAAACCTTTTATTTCACTTTTATAAGATTGAAAAGGCTGTGAAACATTTATTTGCCTCCCGGTAAGTCCTTAACGGTGCTCAAAGCGGCTTGACGATAGCAGTTGGATGTCAGGTCCTACCCGCAGTGTTTTGAATAAACTCATTGAAGCACCTGACAATTACTGTCAAAGCAAAATTATAAATTCTTTTGTGTTCCCTCTGGTGAGCAACCATCTGTGATGTCTCGCCATTTATTTTATCGTTTTTTTTGTTTAATTTTGTTTTATTTTTTTCAGTTTACGTTTGGTTTTTCGAGTTTTTAATCCTCTCGTTCGTTCAGCTCAAGCGTGTTTTATCGGGTCGAAAAACACTCGGCGTAAAGAAAACAGAGGTACTCGTCAGCAACGTGTTTAGGGGATCCTAAATCGTCGTGCTTATCAAATCAGATAATCACAGGCTACCCCCATCTCGCAAGAAACGGCCAGCCTGCAGGCCATGGATAAATTTCTCTGTTCTCTTTGTTTTGTGCGTCCGAACTAAGGCAGATTGGCATAGAAATAATGTTATTTAACACTTAAAAATGAGAGGAACCATCAAAAACCCCGACATTTTACACGATTTGATTTGATTTAGAGTCACGGTACTTTAAAATACTTCTCTGCGATTGGCCGAAACGTCTCGAGTCATTTTGTCAGCCAGTCAACACGCGTGCAGGCCGTGGCCTGCGCGCGTGTTTCACATATCGCACTCAGTGCCAGCTCATTGTGCCTGTTTTGAGTTCTACAAGGTTTAAGTGATTTCGTCTCTGTTTCAGGTTGTGATTAGGGAAAATTACGACACTCCGTTGAAAATTCATCTCTTCTGTGTAAAAATGTGATTCCTGACCAAAGACTTTAAGGAATCTTTTAATTTAAATGCAATGGAAGGTCAACCTCGTTCCCAGAGCTTTTCTCCGTCAAGGAGGGGGTGGGCGGGAGACCGCCCCCTCCTTGGCGGGGAAAAGTCCTGGGAATGAGTTTGATGGAAGGTCTTAAAAATGGTGGGCCTTTCGCCTCTTTTGAGCGATCTAGGATGGCGGAGCTACTCCATGGGGAGACGAGGTCCAAAACTGTTCCAAGCGGCGAGGCAAATTGCGCTGCCCTTAACACATCGATAAGTTACCAAAGTTGAAAGGAGCTCGCTCAACGAGAATGCATTGTAGGCGACGCAGCCATATTCAACATTTTTCTGTATTACAGAAAAGGGCAATTTTGAGACTTCTTTCGATCGAATCAGAGCCGCTTTCGTCCATCCATGCTCTGGAATATTTGCACGTGTTTCTAACAGGTCGGCATTTGAGGAGCAGAAACGACGCACAAACGGCGCACAAAGCACTGTGGTTTAGTGTGCTCCTTTAAAAATCTGATGATGTTACAACTTGGTTCCCAGGACCGCATACAGCCTCGTTCCCAGGGGCTTCTCCCTTCGCTTTGTGCTAGGAGAGGTCCTAGGAACGAGGTTGATGATATTAATCATTTTATAAGTAACTAACTAATGCGACGTTCAATTGATGCCGACTATTCGGGAATGAGAATAAGCAATTGCTACGTTTGGTAGGACCAATCTGTAAACGTTTTCCCTCAAGCAATACCAAGACCTGTGTATTTTACATTGTTAAGGCGGTAGTAAACATGAATTTGAATGATATTTTAAGAGTTATAGAGCAGGGATAAAACGAAGAAAATAGGTTTGAAACGCTAACAGACAGTTAACCCCCACCCAAGAGCATCCTAAGCTGATAGGGTGTGCATATACTAATTTCAAACTTCAAATTCTAATTTATAAACTACAGTAAATCTTCAGTATTTCTCATTTTTCAAAATTTTACTTCTCTTTTGAGAAAAACCAATTCCTCCCAAGTATACCAAAACTCATCCAAAAATGTCCAAAACACTGCAAAACATCGATTGGTGTGATGAGCACAGGGTTATGGCCTTGCTTGAAGCGCAAACGAGATATTGCATTTAACCCATTTTAAGCGCCGGAAAAACAGCTCTCAGGCTTACCCCCACCTTAAGTAGTACATACAATTCGTTTTAATTGGAAGGCGTTTATACATATTGAGTATTTCTAACAGGTTTGAGCCTTGACCCTCGGGTTTTACGTGATTGTTTCTCGGGTATTTGGGACTCGCTTTGATAAAGGGGCTGACTTGAACTCGGAAATGGCTTATTCTGCCGGTCTCTGAGAGAGTCCATCAACTGACGTTTCATCTTAGGTGCACGTAATATAGAGTATGCAAGAAGGTCAAAACGTTTCATCCACGAGAGAAGGACACCCAGCTTACGGCAGATTCGGATCCTCGTTACCATAACCCGGGTCCTCAGTTGGTGAATTAGGTTTTTTTTCCCGTATTTAAGAATTATTTCACTTTAAGAAATATTTGAAATCACCTTTGTTTGATGAGCGATGCTTTGTTTTCAAGAACTGAGGAAAAAGCTGCCGAGCTTAAGTTCAAATTAGCCAATCGCAAGCAATTTGAATTAAATTCTTACCTTAACCCAGACGGCTGTCTTTGTGTATTAACAACCCCCAACGATAGGTGCATTAAGTCTCCGGGGGTAAGGAGCGTGTAAAAAGAAAACGTCAAAAGTTAGTCAAGCCCGACTGGGGTGGGGTGGGGTGGGGCTTCTCTCTATATAAAAATGATGGGGGTGTTCGTGGTACATTTTAGGGAGTAAAATTTGTGGGTCGGTACCTCTTGGGGTTCCGAAACCTAAAATGGCCGCTGGCAGAGCTGTCGTGCCGTACCTTTTAGGGGCCCTTAACGTTATCGACCTGAAAAATGACAGGAACCGTAGCCTTAAAATTACTTTAGGCCACGCCCACAAAATCGAGATTCTGGTACCCTTTAGGGATTGTATTCAAAATTTTCCGACGAGCGCCCCCGTCACTTTTATTTTATTTCTTTATTTTTATTTTATTTTATTTTCTAATTATTATTATTATTTCTTTTTTTGGGGGGGGGTCTCCCTGGGCTGCAGAGTTTAAGCAATTTGAATTAAATTCTCACCTTGAGAAACGTCAAAAGTTAACATGGTCAAACTGACCGATGGAAGCGAGGATGGATGGCGCGTAATACAGGAACACGATTCAGATGACATTACCTCCAACTAAGAAGAAGATGAGAAGAGAATCCGTAAAGCCAAGAATAAAGACAAGAAAAGAGTCTAATAAGAGTGCTAGTGATGTTACCGAAAGGTTGAAATCTGCTAGCCTGTGGTGACAATCGGCTTTTTCCCGGTAAGACCTTTCCGCTGTGAATACTTTGTGGTTGGATTCAGTGCCTGAGCATCCAATCAACCAGAATGAGTTTGTTGTCATTAATTTTACAGCATTAGCGGATTAGAACGTATTTCTTTCTTTTTTTATTTCGTCATCAACTTTCCGAAAAAATTAATGGCATTCGGACTTACCCTTAGTGACTATTTTAATTCAACTTGAATTAAAATAGTTGCACGGAATTAATAAATGATTCTGTTAAGCTAGTTCTACTTAGATAACCTTTTGAGTGATTTGTCATACTGCCAGAAGAGTTAAAGAATGTCCGGTTAATAAGGAAGAATTATGCAGAGTCGCTCTGAATTTCCGCTCTCTTGTTTATTTCGGTACTCAGGCAGTACTGAATGATAAGCGCTGAATTCCAGTTGAAATGAGTAATGCGGAGCTTGAATTTAACTGTTTCTAATCTCGCAAACGAAGTTACGAGACGTCATTCTGAGAGCGAATTGCTTCAGCCGTCTAAACGTCTACGTTTAGAAGAACGCGACGCGATGCCATGGAGACAAGGTTTTCACGGAGTCGTTACATTCGGGGAAAAGGTGACCGAAAAGGCATTACAGACCCTTTGTAGGCGAGGGAAAGATTATCTAGTCAGTGTAAGAAAGGAAAGAATTTGATAAGCTGGAGATTTCTATCGAAAGCGCATCCGATCTGCAGAAATGTTACTCTAAGAGATTGTCAGCGATAAAATCTAATTCATGGGGTGTGAATCTCGTTACATAACGCCGCCTTAATAAAAAGCCTTTCATGTTAATATCCGTGATCGCATGAGCTCGAGATTCTATCGAATGCGCGTCCCAGATGGAGTACTTGTTGTAAATCCTGTTACATCATACTGCGTGAATGCACCGTTGCCTTCTCCCGATTATCAGCGAAAACAGTATTGCAGCGGGGCAAATAAGATTACACTTTTCTTGATAGAAAGCCAAGAGGCTTGCACTTTACGCACCAGTTGCATACAAGATCTGGTCTTCGTTCTTCGCAGTCGTTACTTGGCTCGTCTCAATCAACTCAGTACTTGTTGGGGAGGCGTGATTGTCACAAACATAGATGCTAAAATTTTAAAGTGAGCTCGTGTTTTGGCCGCAAATAACGCAGTGACCGTTTTGTGCGCGGACAACGCGATATTACATGGAGTGGTTTATTTTTGCCAGATAATTAGGTTTTATATTTGGCAATTTTCCTTGCTTGCGCCTGAGGCAGTCTAACGTAGCTAAAGGAGTTTTAAGCTTATGATAGAAAGATTGAAGAGGCACTGTCACCTAAAGTTTTAGCTTACAGCAGTTAGGTGCCTTCTAATCAATAGAAGCACAAGATGTCCTTTGTTCTCCTTTTCTGCGCCGACACGTTCACTATCACGCTTTCACAAGCATCACTGTTAAAAGCAAGTTTATATTTCCGTATCCGTTTACTAGTTTACTTTGCAGTTTTATTCTGCACAGTTGTAGGCAGCGAAAGAGGCCGACATCCGAAAACTGTATGGTCCTCGAAATTCAAAAATCAACTTAAACCCGTACAGCTTTATGCTTGCTCGTTCCTTCTCATTCATTCGCGCAACACACACTTTCAACTTGCAGGATGAAATTTTGTTGTGTCACAAGTCGCGCGGGTACGTTCTCATACGCGCAACGAACCGTCACAACTTGCCACACAAACGTTGCCCGAATTACCGCACCTATAATGACATCGAACCGAGACCAGCTTTCTGAGCCTGCGCGACTTAGAACGCCACCAAAACCAAAACCATGTTTTCACCAATCTCGTCCCCAGAGCCTACGTTACCCTTATCCAACGGAAGGGGCAACCACCAAATCCTGGTTCCGGTTTGTTTGCGCCTGCGTGGAATTTGGTGAAAACCAATCTCGTTCCCAGAGGTTAATTTTGCTCTTAATTCAGAGAAGAGAATGGGTTGGGGTACGAGATTGTGTTTTCACTGAAACCGCTGGTCACTGCAGTCTGGTTTCAGTTGATGTGATCTAGTTCTTTCCTCCTTGGTTCGGCCGGCCGAGTATTCCAGCGGTAAGTTTTGCTTTCCACGTTAAAATTCAATCGATAAACTCTTCTTCTCAAATGCAATAAGTGATTTTAGAACAGAGTTGACTTAAAAATACGACCAAATCCCAGTACCTTTATAGGGAGCTTTGGCAACGCGGCCGACAACGGCGACGAGAGCGTCCACTCAAAACAGACATTGGCAATATTGTACAGATGTAAAGTGCGTGTCTGTTATCCAAGAACGAAACTAGTAGTATGAAAGGCGGTGAAATTTTGAGAGAATGAAAATTCATCGTCGTGTGTTCTCTCCAAACTGTCATTCTGGTGATTTCACGTTGTTGGGGATCTTCAGCAACGACGACAACGACAACTCCACAAAAAAATAAGCTTAATGAGCAAAAACAAGGGCTTCGCACGCTCCGCACGTGGTTCAACAATTTAGTAGTGACATTTCTTTGCTGTTCTCGGCTAAACAACAACGTGAAATGCCCGGTAAATTTGAATGGGTTTGTGCGGGAAGTGAGACTGGATGAATTTTTCATTCTTTCTCTTAACTTTAACGGAGTTCGTATCATATTCTGTTCCTGGACAGTTGGTAATTGGTTTACACGCGGAACGAGTTGGAATGAGCGCTGCGGAGTGACCTTTCTGTGCGACCAAAGGAACTCGTGAGCTCTCTGTGATCCAGATCTCTGAGAATATCCGTGGGATTGAGAGCTTAGCAAGAACAGCGCACTAATTTAACTAACCGAAACGGTAAGCCGCTGGTTATCGTGATAGTTCGTGTAATGGGCTGTGGCGAACGGCATCTAATTGAAACCCTCTTTCAAAGCGAATAGAAGGGCTAATGCCTAGTTTCTTTGGTAATATAACGGTTCGTTTATTTGAGAAGGCGGGGCGCGATGAAAAAAAATTCTCATAAACGGCCCAGCCCGGTTTTCCAGGATGAAAATTTTTCAAATACCAGCATGCTTTGCCCTGAAACCACAGTAACATCATAAACACGCACACGCACGCACACACACACACACACACACACACACACACACACACACACACACAACATAAAACTTCACATCTTATCGTTTACGTGATCCCACTTCGGGTCGTTTGCTGGGCTAGCTCCTCTCTATATTAACAGGCCCTAAGTGCGAAGTCTTGTGAGAATCGGTTTTTATTCATGCGCAAAATAAAAGTAACTCCTATCACAAAACTTTCGCAGTTATACTCGCTTTGAAAAAGGGGCCGACGTTGACTATTCAGTCCTAATCTGGTGAATGTATAAATTATTGGTGACGAGATGCCGAGCATTAGAATCCAGGGGTGCTCACCATCTGTTGAGAAATCCCGGTTGGGGTGATGATTGCACAATGGTAAGCGCTTTTCCAGATATACCAAACAACCGGACTAAATTGTACTTACCATTAAATTATACCGTTTTCAAACCGTCGAAACCGCCGTAAGTCCACAAAAAGGGCCTAAAAACGGAAAGCTCGTAAAATGGTAAAACGATTGTCTGACTACCCGTCCCGAACCGGGCAAGAAAGGATTTCCGGGAAATTGCCGAAGCACTTGAGTTTTTCCCGAGAATTCTGGAATTTTTCGCCAAATGGTAAGCACCCTAGCACCTCGGGTCTTTACCATTACTGGAGGCAAATCGCGGTTGTTCCGGTGCAATGGAGCCTGGAACTAGTAATGCGAACAAATGTATAGAAAATTCCCGGCCGGTAAAACCGGAAAAAGAGGCATTTCATCAACTGAGCAGAGTACTAGCATTATGAAGCAAATAATACAGTGACATTTCGGTCAAAAAGAGAAAAGAGGGACCGCTTACCATTTCAATGGAGTTTTCCGCGAGTTCTTCGACAAATGGTAATGGACGTTCCGAACTTAAGAAAACAAAAGAGAAATGAGTTGTACCTTTGTGTGGGAAAACTGGTTATTCCGGTGGGAAAACAAATGGAACGGTTCATCTCAACTGTAATTCTCGCGATGGAGCCTGGTTCTAGTGATGCGAACAAGTCAGTGGTACAGAAAATTTCGTTCTCGGTGAAACCGCGAAAAAGGGACTAGCATTACTTTTCCCTCGGAAAATTTCCGTTGATATTAACCCTTCTATTTGTATTTCCACCGGAATAACTGGTTTTGCCATACACAAATGGTAAGCGCCTAGGAACATGTCTGAAGTTATTCCTATTTTAATTTTCGAAAAAATTCTAGTTCTAGTGGGAAGGACTGTTCCAAATGTTGTGCCACCGCGACGACCGGTTTTTTCATCGAAAGGTAAAGCGCAAAAGGAATACCTTGGAAGGAAATACTTTTCTCCGGAAAATTTCCGTTGAGGTTAAGCATTGCATTCGTTTTTCCAAAGGAACAACTCGTTCTCCACAAAAATGATACGCGACCGAGAAATACAACATTCGGAGAAGAACACACAAATGGAACAGCTTATCCGTTTTGTTTCCTTACGTAGAGAACGTCCAGTACCATTTGTCCAAAAAAATTCTCACCGAAAAATTCCCTTCAAATGGTAGGCGCTCGAGACCACGCCTCCCACCACACGGTACAAATGAATCAAGACTGAGTGTTTCAAAACCTGTCATCTTTAAATTCGAATTGACAATTAAAGAAATTAACACGAACTCAAAAATCTGGATCTGAATAATCATCTTCCTCGTCCCATCCTGACTCAATTTTGCCCTCGTTAAATTCCACCTCCTTGTCATAAACGAAGTCTTTGTCTTCGGGTCGAATTCTGTTCTTTTCGAATTCCTCGTCCATATCAGCTTTTCTCTTATCGAGTTCATAATCATCCAGTTTATTTAAGTCTTCGTCCTCGTGCTCACTGTTTGCTGACGGGTTTAAGGACGACGACGATGTATTCTTGGCTTGCAGTGGATCAAGTCCTCTCATTTTGTTTTGAATCATTGCAAGCAGTTTTTCAAGCTGAAGAAAAATCAAATGTCGTTATTAAAGAAACAGAAAGCTCCCTGACAGCATTGCTAACTTCCATATGGACAAACAAATTTTCAGCCCGCCTTCATTTTGGGGAGCAAGGGTGGCGCGGTGGTGAAAGGACTCGCTTCTCACCGACGTGGCTCAGGTTCAAACCCTGGATATCTTCCACCTCGCTCATACCTGTTTAATTCCGCGACAGGTGCCACACCTTTTAAACGCGGCTGAAACAACGTGAAATACTTGCTTAATGGTATAGTACCACTAACGCGAACTTGTATTTTGGAATGACGTCTTCCTGGCCGAGGTCTCCGTTGTTGCCTAAGCGCTCTAATGTTAGACTGCGCCTTACACGGACACGGTTTCATTTGTAAGTGCATTGAGCGAGGCCGTTATCGAAACCGGGTCGTTTTGAAAACGATACGGTCTAATATTCTGTCGTGTAAGCGGCGAACCCTTGAAACAGATAACACGCAGCTGTTGACCTCTAATTTCATTGGATCTGATTAGGGCGCAGCTCTATTGTTTTTAGTGTTAGGGTTCATTGTTTCTGTTGTTTCTTTGAATGCTTCTATTGTTTTTTTTGCTTCTATTGTTAAACGAAGTTTGCCGAATTCTGGCCGAGCGAATATTGGGGCGAGAGAAAATAAATAGGACGTCCTTCTATTCTTTTCTGTCGCCCCAATTATCAGAACAAAATGAATTCATTCTTTCTGAACAGCGGACTTGTTAGCAATATCAGTGCCACTTTCGTACCGACGCAGTTGATAATGTAGAGTCGGTAAGATTGAAACTACAGATTCGTAAGATAGCGAGGATCTAAACCCTGAAGTATCTTAAATGTAATATCAAGAATCTTAAAAGGGTATAGGCAAGCGCACTGGTAACCAACGAAGTTCTCAAAGTAAAGTGACACTTGTGCAATCTTGGAATGCCTTTATCAATATCTACATACAGATGATAGCCGATCGCTTGTCACTTTCATCAAGTGTGTAGACAAAAACCAATATTACTCCAACAGGCTCTAACAAATTTAGTTGTGGATGCTATTATTAGCTAGTGTCTGCGTGGATATCTGCCTTCACTGACAAGAATAGCACGATATCGATAACAAAGAGGCAACACACAAGAATTGTTGTTAGAAACCCGATAGTCCAAAATATAAATTCTAGACTTCAATATTTTGAGTTTGTTGCGACGTGAATATGCATAGGTTTTGAGGCTAAATTACGGAATGTCGGGCCACTTCTTTCCATATCACTGAATAGCAATAGTGCCCATTGTTATGTGCTTCGTTCTTCAATAGCTTCAGCCTAATTTGCATGCGGTGGCCCTGCGCGGCCCTGTATTCTGTAGGTGGCTTTTGATTATTTCATGGCTTAGTACTAAAAGATTTGGAAATTAAACCACTAATAAAACTTGACGTTTTTTAAACGAAGAAAATGCGTTTTTAGTACGAACTGTCAATAATTATTGATGCCTGAACAATCTCCAAAAATTCAAGAGGAAGTGCATAATTATGCAGAGTTAGCCTGGCTCTATTCACCGTTATTCAGACACGGTGGACAATAAATTGTTTTGTCGTTATGAAAATTAGCCTACCAAACATCGTTAGCATGTGTTAAATAGACAAGAATACATGTATTTGCTCTATCACGAGGCTCGGAGGTGTACTTTACGTGAACACATATGAAAAGAACAATAAATTAGACGCCATTTTTTGATATGGCGTACTGCATGGCAAAATTAATTACGGAACATGTTTACCTCGACCATGGTAGAACTTTCAGTCAAGCCCGACAAAATGTGCTGAAAATACCCAGAGAATGTCATTGCAATCGAACCCAGGTGTGCGTTTCTTAAGCGACTCGAAACTTTTCGAGCCTATTTCGGGTGCCACAATCCCATCGTGTCTTAAAACTTAAAACGTTTCTGGGCATGTGACCTTGCCATTCCTCTTTCATTTCCTAACTTGAAAACAGTCATGTTAAGGAACCAGCCTTTTAGAAGAAGTAGGGGGCAGCTGGTGATCCGAAAATTTTCGGGCGTATTTAAGGTGTCATATTTCCCTCCGAACCTTCAAACGCATAACGTTTTCAGCCTTGAAACTTTGCAATTATTAGTTTTCGCTTTCTTACATGTATCTTGAAAGCGTGTTAAATGACCATATTTTCGAAATAAGCGGATCGTAGTTTTCCAACTTGCTTTTCGGGCCCCCAAACGGCCCCCAAACGCCTCAGGACCGGTAAGGCACGACTTTTAATCCAAGGTTAGCACTGCTGAACGCAGCTGCTTGAACAACTTGGCAGTTATGTACAGTGGTGAGATAATTATATGACTGAGTTTTTTTACACATTTTCATATAAGTTTTTCTACACATTTTCGTAATCATTTAGTTAATATATATATTACTTGCAATGATTTAGGTTCATTCTGCTTTCAAGTCTGTTGCAAAATCTTTCAACTCATTAGAGTTCTCATAAGGACTAAACCACAGAGTCCTTGCCACGCTTAGACCGCTTTTAATTTGAGTGTCGCAAAAAAAAGAACAAAACAAAACAAAAAAACCCGGAAGTAATTGCAGAGCCAATCACGTTCTGAAGGAAATCCACCCTTCAGCCAATCAGAAATCGAAGTAATTCACGAGTATGTTTTACTAGCCAATCAGAATGCTAAGGAAGTAAAGGCAGCCGACGCCAAGCGCGGGAAATGTATGAGTGACTAAGTCGCGACTGGTTTAGTTTTATGTCTAATTGGTTGAAAAGTTCGCGCAAGCTTTTTGATCCAATCACGGAACGCCGGCGCCAAAACCAAAACCCCAAACCAAAGCAATCACGTGATTATTTTCGACAATCAACTGAAAACTGCTCTAGACAAAATGATTATAGCATATATTGGTAAATTTGCATAAGGGCCTGGGCATTCCTCAGATTTGGGGGGGGGGGGGGG
>BLFK01001075.1:1226893-1245813 GCA_014634185.1 Astreopora myriophthalma | reverse complement strand
GGCAGCTGGTGCAAACAGAAGGAGACCAGTTCAAATTCTCCTCGCCCTCCCCTTTGTAAAACACATTTCTTGTTCAACATGACCCTCCCTCCCTCCCTCATGACTTTATTAACTGCTTCTAAATATGCATTGCATAAATTTTTGTGCTCCCCTCCTTTTTCCCTGCAATAGTCATTAACAAATTGCGATAAAATATTTCTTAAAAACATGCTAAGAAAACGACGACGATTTAATTATCATTATTTTCGTATGTTATACCATTCTTATCAGCTATTGTTCTTTTAGTATTATTTTATAGATTGCAACTTTACAAATATTTTAGACTTGATAATGACGTTTAGCCAACGTCGACAAGTCGTTTTTTAGCAATTTTAAGCATGTTTTTCAGACATATTTTCTATACTTACATGTAAATGTTTTTTGTAAATCACTTCTTCGAAAAGTCATTAAGCCTCACTAAAAAATGCTTTGTCCCTAAGTATGTGTGGGAAATATTTTTTTTGATATCCCAATGAATTTTTGTCCCTGGGCCCCTAAATAGCATGCTGTAGCAGAAGGCAGACTGTTGACGTCTTAGCTATCAGCCAATTCAAGTTTCTTATTACCAAGGGTGCATTTGTTTTAGTCTGGAATACATAAAGTTATTCCTTTCCGGATAATTATTCTGCTTCTGACTGCTGGAAATCCAATAGCCTGTGTGGCAGGCATAATTGGGGAAGTGGAGGGGCAGCGAGGGAAGTGCCTCCCCGCATTCTCGCAGAACAGTTTTTAAAGTGTGGGGACTGCTGCCGCCTCTTCAATGTATTGAGGGGAGGGAGCTGACTTTAAAAATGATCAAACTTGATGACTGCGATATCATTTCCATCTTGTACTGAGTATAAATTAAAACTGATACAAGAATGAACAAAACCAGAAACACCGCCCCCATCCTACTAGACACCCCACTAGCATAAGAGAAGAAAAGAGGTATGTTGTACCTGAGAGAAGGAAATATTTTCCAGATATTTGCCATGCCTGGAACTGTTCTTCAACTCGTCAACTGCATCAGATATACTATAGAAAACAAAGGAGACACCGTGGTTGAAACCTGACAAATTCAGTATGAAAGCACTCTTAACAAGCTGATGTGAAGAACAGGGACCGCAGAGCAAAGTGAAAAGTGGCAGGGCTGACAATTGAAAATCGAAAAATTATTTTAATTATTTTTCTTTTAATTTTAGCGCAAAAAGTGGGGGCCGGGGGCGCAAAAAAGTGGTGGCGCCGTGGCCCTACCAGCCCCCCCTCCTCCCACGCGGTCCCTGAAGAAGTAACAAGCTGATTGCAGAGAACCTACAACTGAAGCGTTGTATCAACAAAGTTTACATGGTAAGGGATTTTTTTTCCAACATCTTGGTTATTAACTTTTATCAAGTCACAGACCAACTCTGAGCAATAAAGGCTGTTTTCACTAGCACCTAAGCACAAGACACTCTCCTAAGCACTCTCATAAGAAAGTACAGTAAGAATACCCACTCATAAGCATAAGCCCATGAAGAACAGGCACAGTTTGTTCTTCTTGTGCTTATGCAATGCTGTGCATTTAGCTGCAATTTTTGGGATGAGCACAAGTTTTATGCTGTCATTTGTGCCATTCCTGGATATGTATCCTTTGAATCAAATTTAACAATAATTCATAAAAGGGAGGGAGTGCATAATAATGGCCATTGCATCACAGAATTGGAGATGATTGACCACAAATGAGCTAAAATGTTTAACGGAAAATAGTCATACACAAAATCTCCTCAGGGATAACAGGAAGGTGGAGAGCTGGAAGGGAGAAGTGATGTGCTTTGCTCTTATAAATCACATGTAAATAAATTATGTCTGTGGTCTAGCTAGGTCTAAATGAAAGGGTGTTCTGCCCAGCCTTTTCCTCCTCCACCCTTTTGTTTTGCTGAACACCCTGTGATTTTTCCTCTTCAACTCTTGTTTCTCTTGTCCTTATCACACCATCAGAGGGAGAGGGAGATACATGTACAAATGCACACACAGGTGCACGCACGCACACACACGCACACACAGCAAAGCCAAGGAAAGTGCACGAGTGGAGTGAGAGGGACTCCTTTTGTAGACTGTTGACTCAATGAAACACTTGCTGCTTTGTAGATGTGAAGAAATACATTGTAATTAATTTTATTGTTGCACATTAATGTACATGTAATTTTTTAATGAAGTGACTAGAATTGACAGAATGATAGTGCATATTTATGAAATGCAAACTAACAGTTATAGTATGAAAATACCTACCCTTTAATCTTTTCATCCCAGCTAGATCACTGTGATGTTTGCAGTAGGTATTAATTATTATTGGGGGTGTCAGATTACAAAGTCAAGGCGAAGCTGAAATTTCCATCATTAGCTTCTTGAGGTTTTGAAGCTCAAACTCTAAGAGAACATGGGAGAGGTTTTGAATTGTTTTGTGTAACTTGTCATGTAATGGCATCCCAACACAAGTTGCACAAAATTGCAGGAATCCCTGGTGAAAAACCTGAGAGTGTCTTTGAGGACACTTAAAGATCTTCAAGGACCTGCTAAAGATCGTTAAGGATAAGGATCTTTTAAAGATCTTTGAAGGATCTTCAAAGATCTTCAGTTGCTAAAGTACGTGCAAAGATGCTTAAAGTGCTACTACGATGAAAAAGATCAGTTCTTGTTTTTCTTCACATTTCGAAAATGTTGAAGGCTCAGCAGGTGAAATTCTTTGCAGTAATTTCAAGAGGAAGACTGTTTATTTTAATGGCAATTTTTTCATTTAATGGCCCGCCATTACTCGGTGCGGTTCCAACTGATAAGCCCTCACAGAGCTGGATCAAGGAGAAAGTGAAGTCATTTACTCACTAGCTTAAAAATGGAGTGTGTGATTGTGGCTTATTTAGTATGCAGCATGGGAGTTTTTTGCTTTCAGATTGTCAAATCCGTGTTCTACATACTAATTAAGCCACATTCACACACTCCATTTTTAAGCTAGTGAGTAAATGATGTCACTTTCTCCTCGATCCAGCTCTCTGAGGGCTTATCAGTCGGAACCACACCAAGTAATGGCAGACCGTTAAATCAAAAAATTCCTGTCAAAATAAATTGTCTTACTCTTGAAATAATTGCACAAAATCTTGCATGCCAAGTATTTGGCACAAGTACTTTCAAAATGTGAAGAAAAACGAAAAGTGATTTTGGATCGTAGTAGCACTTTAAGTAATGTTTAAAGTTTTATTGGGTTTAAAAGCATGAGGCGTAGCTGAGTGTTTTTAGACCCAATAAATAAAACATGTGCTGCAAGTTTTTTGAACAGCTTCAAAAACATTCCACAAAAAGCATGTCGTCCCTCTGGAGTCTGAACAATGGTTCAAACTGTGAGAGGAAAATTATTAGCATACAAGAAAAACAAGCTATGCCTTATTAGTATTATTTATAATAAAGAATACTAACCAGGAGTGTTTTATCGGGTATGAAGCTCATGCATGCACGTGACATTTTATCAATGACTTGATAGGCTGTTAGGCTCATGAATTACTAATGAGTTTTTGAAGGACATTAATTTTGAGGATCTTGTGAGGATCTTACAAAGATCCCTGAGGAAACAAGTTAAAGATCATAGCAAAGATCCTTAAGATCTTCAAGGATCCTGTTAAGCTTCTAAAACATCCTGGCAAGATTTCTGAAGATCTTTCAAGATCCCTGAAGATCCTGATACGATTTCTAAAGATCTTTAACGACTGTTAGAGATCTTGGCAAAGATTTCTGAGCATCCTTGCTAAGATCCTCAAAAGATTTTCATCAGGGCAGGGTTCTCCCGAAATTTTATAGTAGAAGGAGAAAAGATTGAAGTAGGCGAAAAGTTCCCGTTTATTGTATCAAGGCACAGTGCACCCTACACATGGCAGTGATGCCGCATGTGGGGGGGGGGGTGGGTGTGGGTGCCCTCTAATTAAAGGGGAGTTTGGGGGAAACTTCCCCAGGAAAATTTTTAATTTGGAGGCTCTTTGAAATGCGTTTCAACATATTTCGAGCAGTAGTACTGCGTATTTTGCTCACCCCATCACCGTGATTTTCAGTGTGCACGTTTACTTTTATATAAATCGTTTACTGGTATGACTGGTTTTGACACTTTCACCCCTCACTATGTACATCAGCTGAAAAGAGAAAACCTATAAACCTTACTATTTCCCCCTTCGTTAGCTGGCGTGTGAAGGGCGAGTAGACAGATTTTTGCTGGTCGCCAGTGCTTATGGAGAACACTGCAGGGATGCCTGTATAATTATCTCCACAGAGAGCTGCCTGAACTCCTGCCAAGTGACTATGATTTATGGCTTATTAAGATTTTTACCAGCACTAACCTTGAATCTTTTCTTAGCATTCGTATTGGCATTGATCTTCTATGCAGTTTTCCTGATGATGAAATAGTTGACAATTATTTATCAATCACAGAGATCAGTCAAAAGACAGTCTCCTTTGCAACCACTGCATGATAATAGGGAACTTAGCAAAGGCATTGTTCAGCAACATCCATCTCTCAAAAAAACACTTTGCTCAAGTTCCCTGATACAATGCAAGTCACACAAGTCATGGTTACCTACAGAGAACATTTCATGAGCACACTATGGTTAATGTTTTGCATAGCAGGGACCCAAACAAATAATTACTTCGGTCTACCATTACATTTCTTCAAAGAAGAATTGACTTTAAGAAATATGTACATTT
This sequence comes from Astreopora myriophthalma, assembly GCA_014634185.1. Classification (NCBI taxonomy): domain Eukaryota; kingdom Metazoa; phylum Cnidaria; class Anthozoa; order Scleractinia; family Acroporidae; genus Astreopora; species Astreopora myriophthalma. Next base: position 1,241,076 of record BLFK01001075.1, on the reverse strand, counting down.
AAGTAAAAAAAAAATTAACAAAATATTCATAAAGTAGTTAAGATATAAAAAGGTTAAAAAGATAAGAATGACATTAGTTCGACATCAGCTTAATAAAGAGGGCTACATCACAGAAGACGTTAAATAACAACCACCAAAACTGACCCCATTCAGTGACCAACAGTTTTCAACAACATGAATTTGTTGGTGGTTCTCATTCTCACAGGCTCGGAAAATGTGGTCCTGGTTGTTATTATAGACCCAAGGATTTTCCTGTATCACACAATAATTATTTTATGACAATCATGTCAGATGCCCATAAAAAAAAAAAGAGTGGAACATCACAACAACCATGTAAAACTGTAGAACGACATTTGAAACACAAATTATAAAGCCAAAGAGGAGAATGACTGGACAAAAAGCTGACCATTGAGACAAATCACATTTAAAGGTTATCTTGAAAAAAGCCAGCTAGATGTTCTAAAAAAATTACAATTAATGCTCAGAATCAATTTGTTTTGCATGTAACAATGATTTTTCTTTTTTCAGGTAAAGCAAGTTGCTATTATCAATTTAAAGCTTAGAACTCAAGTACAACTAGATTTCCCCACAGCACCTCAAAATACGGGAACATAGTCCATTAAATATGCCCATGGATTGAATTTACGTAGCAAGCAAAATAATGCACACAAAGTGCATTCATGCATAATAAAACTGCTGTGTGCTGCTTGCGAGGGCAAACTCAACCTGCTTCTTGCCTTGCAAAAAAATGAAATGGCAGCCTTATTGTTTTTGTTTTTAGGGTTCAATGTATTCTGTTCTTTGTTATGTTGTTCACTGGAAGGACATTCGGCAAGATTTCCGTACAGGTCCCTACTTCATTATGCATGCATATTCCTAGCAAAACTCTATACACACTCGTTCTTTTTGGAGGGGGGTTAGTAGGAATATGCATGTATAATTAATGTAGGGAACTGTACGGAAATCTTTCCAGACATTGTTGCGACTCACTGAGCGGCTATATTGCCTGCATGGGTCCCTGGGATCTCAATAATGGATGACATTTTTTCCTTGATAAAGGTATTTCAGCTGTTAAGGTTATCCATTCATTTATTTTGATTTTATAAGTGTAGATGGCAAGATTTCCTTACAGGTCCCTACTTCATTATGCATGCCGATTCCTAGCAAACCTCTATTTACGCTCGTTCTTTTTGGAAGAGGGTTAGTGGGAATATGCATGTATAATTAATATATAGGGGGCTGTATGGAAATCTCTAAGTTATTGACCAATCGCAATAAGATTAAGTTTATTAAGCTTGTTGTACAATTATTAAGAACCCCGAAAATCCTGCGACCCTGAAAACCAGAAACCTTTGAACAAGACGTCTGGGTTGCTACCTTTAAGCCAAGTCTAATTTCAGCGGTTGATATAAATCAAGCTTAGAGCCTTTTAAGCTAAGTAAGCTTACCTGTAACATTGGCTTCGTAGTACACAACCAGAGTTGGAGGCTCAAATTTAACGCCACATTTACGAGGAGTAAACATTATGAGGTTGTAATGAGGAGAAACTTTGGATCACAAGTGTTATCTGGAGCTAAATGCTAACATAGTTGACGCTACGTAATTCACAAAATAATGTTTGTTTCGTTTATACAACCCCGTGCCCAACGACTGGCGAGTTTTGTTGACGTTTTGTTGACACCTGAGCCTGTGTACTTTTAGCAACAGCGGTCTCTTCGTTTGTTTATGAGTGCGCACGCCCTTTTAAAGAAATCAGATGACCTCCAGATCGCTCTAGTTCCCAGAGTCTTCATTCCCCTTGACCAGCGGTTGGCAAAGCGGCAATTCAGCATGCGCAGCGTCCAGATGAACTTGTCACCGTCATCGGTTCGTTTCGGTTTGCCAGTGGCGAGTGTCATTTTATGATTTCGGTATTTTTAAAACGAGGTAAGCAGAAACAATATTTATATAATTCAGTCAAAACAGATTCCCAGTTTCGGCTGCTTGCATTTAAACTTTTTAGCAAGATTTTCTGTACACATTTAGAAAAATCTCCACCGGCGGCCTCAGACATGAATGCTCGTTCTGTGGGTAAAAGAACTAGTTTGAGAGATTTGGTTGCGCAAAAATCTCTCCGCCCAGGCTTTGTAACAGTGTACTAGGAGTCCGTCTTAACAACTCTTGTTGACGCCTGCGAGTCCAAAATTAACCTACTTCGTTCCCTATCACATGCTCACACATCCGGGATCTCACAGTCATATAAGGTAACAACGTTACGGTGTCCAGGTATACAAAAACATTGTCAGAGTGTTTTATTTTTCATTTAATAATTAACGACCACATCGCCGTTAAAGTGGGGGTTGGATGTTAGGGAAGTTGTTTACCATTTACCAAAGATTCCGGGAAATTCCAATGTCCAGAAATGCAAGTAATTGGATGCACGGCGACTTTGATAAGCGTCACGAAGTGTCCCCTTGCTCTCAACTTCAACATAACTTGCGTCCAGAAATACAGGCAATAAACGTCACAAAGTGTCCCCCAAACTGTGCTTTACAACGAAACATGAACAGTTGCATTTACCCTAACTTAGAAGTAACCCTAGCGCAAACCCAAACCTTATTGTTAGAAAAAGGCACTAGACTCTTAGACTTAACGGGACACTTCGTGATGGATATAAAAATCGAGCGTGCATCTAATTACTTGCATTTCTGGACATAAATGGAAATTCCGATCGGGGTGTAAATGGAAGTTTTTTTGCTCGTTCCCACACACTAGAAAATTCCGGGACGAACGGAAATTCTGAAAAGGTGGTCCAAAGCTCCCATTTTCTACCGTCCAAATAATTTAGCTCGTTCCATACTCGAGCACCGTGCCCCGGCAATTCAAATAAACAGAACAACGTGAGGAATCCCAACTGGGAGGAGGCAACCAGTTGGCTATTTACAAAGCGTGGTGGAGTTGAATTCAGGACCACTGAAGACAAGTCTATTTATTGGTCAGAGCGGGATTTGAACCCGGAACATCCGCGTGCAAATCCAGCGCCCTAACCACTAGGCCACGGCGCGGCTCGTGTTGTCTACATTTCCCTCGTGTTCTCAAATGCCCATCGTGTTTTATCACAGTGTAATACACGGTTTAGGCTTCTTTATTTGTTAATTATATAAAACAAATAGATTCCATGTTGCCGTGCGTCTGTTCAGTAATAGATCACAGAAGACGTCAAAATGTGGTAAGAACATCAGTGACACACTCTGCTACGCCTCGTGTGCCACTTTTTTGTTCTTACCACATTTTGACGTCATCTGTGTAGTGTTCACTATACCCCCGGGTCCTTTCTCCTCCCCAGACCCTAACAGACAACACCACATCTCCCTTCCCAACACAGAGTTGGCCATACAACATCTTCTCTCCTCCCCTACAGGAGATAAAGGAGTTTAATTTGAACAAAAGGGGTAAGTTAAAGAACAACACTGTCAGTGTGCAGGCTTCAAGTATCTTCTATTCCGGATGAGAACTGAACCTTGGTCAGTTTGGACCAAGAAGGAACGGTGGGGACGGAGTTCAAGAATAGTCTCGAGGACGAGGAGGGACCAGTTAGTGTCGGTGCGAGATCGGACGGCCACGCGAGATCCTGGGTGTAGTGGAGAAAGAACTCTGCTCTGTTGATCATAGTTGCATTTTTCTTTACCCTTGTCATGTAAGATTCTTCGCCTTGTGTCGGGAGTTAAAAATTATTCGTTAGGGTTTGGTAGACGTTGAAGAGAATCACGCAAGGATCGCCTAAGTAACAACTGAGCAGGGCTCTTTCCGCTAGAAAGTGGTGTATTACGGGTTGCCAGCATTCCTTTCCAGAACTCGTCATTAATGGCTCCACATTTCTTGAGCATCTTTTTCACATTCTTTACGGCTGCCTCAGCCTTACCATTTGACTGGGCATGTGTAGGGGACGAGACGGTGTGTTGGAAACCCCATTCTTTGGCAAAGTCTTGGAAGACCTTACAACTGAACTGGGGGCCACCATCCGAGACAACTTCTACAGGACTACCGAATCTAGAAAACACCTCCTTTAGTTCTTTGATAACGATTGGGGCCTTAGTGTTTTTCCTTAAATCACGAACTTCAGTGTACTCTTTTCCGTTAAGAGTACAAAGATCAAGACCAAGCTTATCCCATGGTCTTGTTGGCAATGGTGGCTGTCGGAGTGGCTCCTTGCAATTTGCTGGAAGAAGTGACAAACACTGGTGACAGCGTTTGATCATGTCCTCGATTTCCCGATCAATACCAGGCCAAAAGACAGAATCACGGGCACGGCGGCGAGTTTTGTCAATGCCTTGATGCCCTTCATGTAGGGTCAAGAGGATCTTCCGAAGGGACGGTGGGATGACAGTGCGGCCATTCATCAAGAGAAGAGAATGACCAGGCAGTGGATTAGCGAGGTAAAGTTGATGGCGAGTGAGCCAGAAGGGTTTAGCAAGGTGGTCTACTTCTGCCAGTGAGTAGGGCCATCCACAGCGGACATAGTCTGCGACTCGAGAAAGCTGAGGGTCGGTGTGTTGGGCGTTAGAAACTTCATGTATCTCCCGTGAGGAGTGAAATAATGTGAAGTATATATGAAATAATTCATATGTGAACTGCGGTTGCAGATGAAAGTGAAAGTGAAGCCACGTGGGTTTCTCCTTTCCAATTGCTTAAATTGGAAAATTAACTGCGATGATCATTCTTCACTTTCATCTGCAACCGCAGTTCACATATGAATTATTTCATATATACTTCACATTATTTCACTCCTCACGGGAGATATGAACTCACTAAATTGACCTCGCTCCCAATGTGTGGCTTCATAGCTCAGTTGGTAGAGCATCGCACCGGTATCGCGGAGGTCACGGGTTCGAATCCCGTTGAAGCCCTGATTTTTTCAGGCTTCTCCTTTCCAATTGCTTAAATTGGAAAATTAAATGCGATGATCATTCTTCACTTTCATCTCCAACCGCAGTTCACATATGAATTATTTCATATATACTTCACATTATTTCACTCCTCACGGGAGATATGAACTCACTAAATGTTGATAACATCGTTAGAGAAGTCATTACAACATGTACTATCGACCCGTTTCGAGATCTGGACAAGTTTGCAGCTTCTTTGAAGCGTGAGATGTACAATGCTAAAGAGTTCTCGCAATGTTTTGTCTCTGTGGATGAATTGTATTAAATAGAATTTTAACAAGAGACGCAAAGCGATTTTTTGTTGTTTCTCCGTTGCATAAAATGGTTTGATTTCGTAAACTATAGTTAAACAGTAGTACTCAGTTATTTGAGATGTGCGCTTGGTTTCTAGGAAAGTACTAACTTTTCCGCTCATAGCTCAAGGGTAGAGCGCGAAACTGTAGATTTTTCTTTCATAAGTTAATTTGGCATACTGGACAGCGATCATGCCCAGACACGTTCGGTAATTGAATATTCATCAAAACAATACTGTGGCTTTGCATTGGGTGACCATGATGTCACTTCTACCTCATTGGCTCTGTGAATGAATTTTTTCCCGTTAAAATATTACACGTGTTGTTTCACGTTGAGCTAGGGTTGTGCTCCAACATGCCCCCTTGTTTCGTAATTTATGCACGCCCCCTTTTTTGACATGCTGATTGATGACGTCATTTGATGACTACCTGTCAAATCTGGTCTGAAGGGTCCGATATAACTACTAGCGCCATCTTGTTACGTCCACAGGACACGCATGTAGGATAGCAGAATAATATAATAATTTAATTGTTTTCAATAAGCAAAAAAGCGGGGGCAGATTTAGTGAGAACTATTACTAGTTATATCAAATCATAAAGGTATGATTTAAAATCAGAATTTATTATATCAAATCATAAACGCGTGATTTGAAATCAACATTTATTATATCAAATCATTGACGTATGATATCATATCACAAAACTTTATTTAGTAAATAACGAAAAAAATGACAAAATTAAGCTAAATATTTTTTTTTACAAACGGCGCCCCATACATAACAGCAGTTTAATTGAGTGTTTCGAATTGGCGATATTTAATTTATTATAACCGCTAAAGTTGCCTCACAACAGTCATGTTACAAAACTGTTTGTGCATTCAAATTTCAATTAAAAGAATCTTGGGGGGTACGCTTGACCTGGTTGACGGTAACAGACCGATCTTTCTACCGTGTCTGAAGAGACAACATTTTAGTACAAAGTGAAGAGAAAAATGGGACCTTCGGTTGGACATTATTTACTGCGGGGCCTCAACAGCGAAAGATTTCAATCAAATGAAGCTATGATCCTCGCAGTTGTGGACTAAATTTTAGTAATTGCGTAGAGAAGCCTGAAAAAATTCAGGACTTCAACGGGGGTTTGAACCCGTGACCTCACGATGCCGGTGCGACGCTCTAACCAACTGAACTATGAAGCCACTGATATTGGGAGCTGGTCATTTGTGGGTTCAAATGTTTTAAACTGCGAGGATAATAGCTTCATTTGACTTCATATCCGCAGTTCAATATATGATTCATTTCATACATCATTTCATCTGAAAGATTTCAAGTTGAACCATATATTGGCTGGGAATTGATGCGTATCTCAACTGTGGATCAATGAGCTGGAAATCATCCCTCGACAGGTCAGTGCTTACAGCAGTTGGATCAGGTGTTACTCCAGAGGGGCCACTGGAAAGTTTCCTCCTTACTGTAACGATAACAGATTCAGTCTCATTTGTTTCCTTGGACCGAAGTCAGCCTGTGACCCGCTCACAAGCGGAACATACCCTGATTATCTATTACATATTCTTGGATTAGAAATGGCTGCTAGCGACCATCGCACTCAACTTTCCCCTCAGAAAGAAAGTTGGGGACAAAAGTTCACTGCATTGTTGATGGCACTGAAGGGCAAAAGTGTTCCCTCTGGTAACTCAGGTTTCCTGCTGAAGTTCATCCAAAGCAAACATATAACACTTCGAAATATTGTCGTGGCAGCATCAACTTACGGCTTGGAGGAACTTCTCAGTGCCACAGCGTTCACCTGCCCAGAAGAAAATTACCGGGCTTATGGCTACGCGTTCTTAATCCTCCCAGTTATCGCTCTTTTCTGTGCCAACGTGTTGGTGATCGGCGAGCTCGGAAAGATGACAACGAGAATATTTGTGAAACGTTACCGCGGAAGAGGCACATGTTTAGCTGAAATACTGCCAAGCGTGTTGAAGTCGTGTGTTGGTCCGACGATGTGGTTGATTACGGCATTCCATGGGCAAAAATTTTACCTTTGCGCCAGATTTGGGCCGTCGCCAGTTCCAAGCAACCGTACAGTGAATGAAACTAGCGTACTGAGGATTGCGGAATGGGAAAAGAATGTCAAACGTAGTAGAACTGAATCTCGTGTGATTTCGTTAGCACTTCTGGTTGGGCTTATTTTGGTTACAACTATTGTGGCAGTCTGTAAACGGTGCTGTGTCAAAGATGCGTTTCTTATGCAAAGTAAGTAAAATTACTGCGCGTTTCAATAACAAGCGAACTCTAGACGTCAATGATTGATGTTATGAAAGGGGCAGCAAGAATAAATTAAAAGATTAAGTGTACTATTAGACGAAAGCCGTTTTTGCAGAAGTTGACAAACGAGACAAAGATGTAAGAGGGTGGTAAAAGGGGGGCGGGGGGGTTAGATCACGGTTCACGAAAAATAAAACGGTCCCAATTCACAAAAACCAAGACATAATGAAGATTGCATGTATTTATCGTTTCACGGAAGAGAATTTTGCAAAATCACGCCTAACGACTGCTATGGAAATCACGACTCACGTGGGAAAAAATAGCCATTTCACATTTCACGGGGAAAGAAAGAGCCCATCACGAGTCACGAAAATACCCTTTACCTCGCTCATGTAAGGCGGCTTGATGTGTAAACGATACGATTTAGATGTGGTCGTTTTTTCTCAACTGTCTTTTACTGTAAAAGTCAGAAACCGTGAACACCTGAAACATTTCTTAGAAATACTGATTGTGTAGCGACCAATCACAGTGAAGTTCAGGAGAAGGAGCAAACGTTGCAACTAAAATTAATTACCATTGATGTTTATGGTTTAGCTCTCACGCTGCGCTTGCACGCAACAGACTGAATGCATAAATGGCGGCCTATTTATTATTCTTTTATGTAAATGCTAATTAGACTCACTGACAAATAAAGAAAACAAATAAATAAATATTAAAGAATGATTAATTTACAGCCTTTTATGCATTCGGTCTATAGCAATCCATAAATTTTTGTAGTGTTCACTTTTTTCTGAATATCACAGTAAGGATTGACCAAAATCGACAAAGAATCGTAAAGGGGCAGTGTCACGCTATTTTCGTCAAACTTCAGAACAGTAAAACACGTCTTTGCGTCAATGAAGAGCAAAAAATAAGGCTGTACTTTTATTTCCAATAACCATTGAAGTGCACTGAAGCTGTTCTTTGTTGTCTGCATCCAAGGATGGAAAGGATAGAAATGGATTGAAACTTGAAAAAACTGGCCAGTTTTTTCATGTTTGTAGACAGTGTCTTCAAAAAGCTGTCAAAAGTTAAATACGAATAGCCCTTTGTGCCATAAATATATTTCAGATCTTGTCAGTGGGTTGTCTGCAATTTTGTACGTGCGAGCTAAACCACTAAATTAGATTTTTACCCAGTTTTCACCTAAAAACAGCAAATTTAGCATTGGCCCTTTTTTAACCTCGGGAGATTTAAATTGGGTACAACATTGCGAGTTAGCCGATTTGGTCTATCTATCTATCAGTGATCATTACTGGACTCGAAAACAATTTTCTTGTACAATGAAAGCGTCTTCGACATCACGACGTTGGGTGCGGTGTGATTAGGGAGCTTACAAAACGACTACGCCGACGGCAACGTGAACAGCATAAAACAATAGATTGTTTTCACTCACGTGAGCAGCGGTCATATTGATTTACAGAAACAAAAGGACATTTGCACAAAAATGGAGTTCAATTTCCCCGGACGTCGTGTGAAAACGATCTATACGTTTAGTGAGCAAAAACAATGGGTCTGCACGCTCTCTACGTGTGTTTTACATTTTTGTACATTTCTTTTGACGTCATCTCCCGAGTGAGGACGAGAAATGACAGAATTTAAGGTTCTGTGGAAGACGTCAGCACGTGACGATGAATTTTCAGTTTTCCAGTTCACTTCAGTCCTTTTCTCAAAGCGAGTCGAAAGCTAACTCGGGAGTGGCCGATTGGGGACCACCGAATACACTGAATTTAGTTGGTGGCCAAGGCGAGACTTGAACCTGAAGTCTCGGCGGTCAAACCCAGTGCGTTAACCACTGCGCCACGCCTCTTCCTGCAAATAATGCCTGCGCTTTTGTCTATGCTTGTGCTTATGCGTGTTTCCTTGCAGTGAAAGCCAGGCGTAACTGATCTTGGTATGGTAATTTTCAAAAAGCAATTACGTTAGTTTTTCGTTTTATGTTTTCCTTAAGACCACTACTCTTTCGAAAAAAGAGAGGCGTTGAGTGCAATGGAAGAGTTCATGAAACGTGTTGGGGGACCAGGTTTGAAGAAATGTGAATCAAAAGCACCTAAACAACCGAAAGGTTTAGAAGCAGAAGAAGGAGAAGATGGCAAGGGAGCTACGACCGAAGGAACATGCATCCGAATATATGAATCAAAAGCAGCTAAACAACCCAACAGTATAGAAGCAGAAGAAGGAGGAGATGGCAAGGAAACTACAAGCGAAGGAACATGCATCCAAATATATGATAACGAAGGGAAAAAATGCGAATTTTATCCCGACGGAATTCCTGAAATATTGGGACGAAAGACTGTGGAAGCATTATTTAAAGGTGGGATCACAAACTGAGGCAGTTCATACATCAGTTATCATGCAAGTGCGGAAACAACTGGTGTATGACATTTGTCGTCTGAAGTCTGCAGCCCGCGTCTGCAGCCGTCTGCAAATGCCATGTACTGGAAAACAACTAATAAAAAATGGCAAAGTTGTACTTTGACGAACTGTGTTTGGGTGAACGAAACAGGGATAAATTCGTTGTCCTTTATTGCACTTAAATCTCACCAGATCTGAACGTTTAACTTATAAATCAGCGTTTCGCTTTTCACCGCTGTCAATCGTACTCATGGCGTGATATCTGTGAAAGTGCGTAAAAAAGGGCCTTGTAACGTCAATCCTTTCCACACGTCTTGTATTAGAATGTTATTATGCAGATACCTTACTTTTTAGTGTATGAAAAGGTAAACTCTCCTAGTTTTTAGGCTCAGGATTTGGTCACATGACTTAAGGAAGGAGGAAATTTTCCCGCTCAAAAAACGCGTTTGCAGACCATGCGCTGAGTTTAATGCTGATGATTCTTCAGATTTTCAGGCTGAAAATTGGTCTCCTGGTTCTGATTGGCACTACATAAAAGCTTACACGGATTTCAAGCGAATGTATCGTCGAATTGCCTCTGCCAATCCTTTGCATCCATGGCGAATGGTGGAGGGAGATAAAACACTTCGAGGAACTGAACGAGACAGCACTGGAAAGCCAAAACCAGTATATGCACACGTCGATAAAATTCCCGTAAGTTTTAACCCTTGACATATCTGATGTTTTTTCTTTTTTTTTCGAGTATCCATTCTAGACTTGTCTTTTTTCTTTTACAATCGTTAATTTAGAATACTTGTGTATGAAAGCCGTGTGAGTACATGAAATAAAATTGAGCATGTTGGGACCAAAGCAGATGGTCCTGATTCGAATCCATGTGGTCGACTTGAACAACCTCAATCTCGTGCCGAGAGTCTCCGTCTCTTCTGCGCACGACTCTGGGAACGAGATTGAAATAACCTTCGGTTCGGTTAACCTAGTGCGCATGTATCCTTCCTCAAGTCAAGTGATAAAAGCATGAACTAAAGTTGCTCTATCCGAAGCTGACAGGGAGTTCCTTGTTCTAGCTGTGTTACATAGATGGTAGAAGGGTACTTTACATGTGTGGGATGCACGCGGTTTTAAAGGCATCTATTCATCGAAAACCCCAATGTTTCTTATTGAAGAAGACGGTCTCATTTATTATACCCATCCCTACAGGGACTTCTCCGGGGTTATTTCCAATACTGCACGGGGACCTCTTTAACATAGTGCTTGTCGGCGCAAAACGCAGCGGTGGAGTATGCAATTAATTACGGCATTAAGTCATACATGCTACCCCCCTCCCCCAGGACAAAGTTGAGGAACAGACAACGGGACGGCCTCCTCCAAGCACGCCGCGTTTCTGCACACTCAGCCCGCACATCCATGTTTTCCCGTATCTCATAAACATCTATTTGGGGTTGATCATAATTTTCCACTAAAAACGCATCTGTTTCGTTTATCGTTGGATAATTGGTCGTTGTGACGTATGCGTATCATTTCTCACTGATATTTTGAATATTGATGTACTACAGAGAAATGACGGAGGAGGAAGAAGCCCCAAGGATAAAGCCAATGACAGGGTAAAAATAGCCCCAGAGACCGCTGGAAAAAGCCCTGAAAGTGGTGCAACCGACAACGGCAAAAGGGCTCCAGAGATGCTTTCTCCCCGAAGTAATGCCCTTGACAGCGGCAGTACGGCTTCAGGGGATTCGAAGCGAAAGTCCGCAAATCTGCGGGAAGGAAAAGAATCCGAGCTGGAGACGGTACCTCTGATGGCGTGTCAAGGAAATTCCAAGGGAGTAATAATTCAAGATTCATAGCTCCATAGTGTTCGTGTCCCCAAAATGTTCTTGCAGCTAGTATTAGTTAACAATCTCTTCGTGCTGTGTGTGCCATTTTAAACTAATTTTTTGATGGGTTTATCCGATGTGGAGTACTTTGATCTGTGCCAAGTTATATAGTAAGCTGAATTATACTCGGATTTTTATTAGTCCTTCTATACACGCGTAGATAACGTCAATAACAACTTATTTGCTTCTTTATAGTATATAAAAGAAGCAGATTCCATGTTGATATGCGTCTGTTCAGTAGTGGATTTTGGGGTCATCAAGATGGGCTTATCTTGCTCGCTCGGGACTGCCCGTTTTATTCCCGCGCAAGAAAAAAAAAACTTCGTAACTTTTGGACAATGCCGGCAATGGAGTCGCAAAAGGCGGCAGAAGACAGTCATGCAAAGCCAAGAAAACATTGACGAGTTTCGTGAATTTATTTTTCAACAGAAAGTGGAAAATACAGACATTAAGACACAAAGTGATATGAAAGCATGGAAGTGGTTTTGTCTAACGGAAAATGAGAAGAGAGAAGTACAGTCAAATAATAAATCCTTTATTGACCAAGCTTGTTCGATCAAGATGGCTGGGTATTGGCCTCCTTCTTTCATTCAGTTGTTGCGTTTTTATGGACCTCGGCTTCGTCTCCGGCTGTCCATAGAAACGCAAGAAAAGAACTTGGCGAATATCCATCCATTTTGACCGAACAAGCCTGGTCAATAACGTATACCTTTTGTCGAACTGTGTTAAGAACTTCATCAACACACTTGCCTAACAGCTCGTGTGGCACTTTCTTGTTCGTACGCCATTTTAACGCCATACATTGAATCAGAAGCCCGTAACCTTGATGGCATCTAGTTGTTAAATGCAAACTGTGTTCTTTGAGGAGATATACCGCTAGACTTGACGGGTCTTGACAAGTTATTACTTTATTTTATAGCATCATTTTGAAAGGTAAAATGCTGGGTTCACTCTATTGATGCCCAAGACCAGGGTATGCAGAGAAATAGACTTCTTCATGGCCAATGACGCCATTTTTTGTTTGGGGAGAAAAGGCTAATATTACTGTAAATGTATGGAATTGTGGCCGACTTTGAACCCCTGTAACTCTGCTAAGGAGGCAGTATTTTGACAGCGAAAATGTCTTTTCGTGGCCATTTGTACTGACATTATTTCCATGAAGATTTCATACGAACCTTCTGTCACGAAGCCAAGAGAAGATTCCTTGTTTCCACTTAAAACACTTTATTTGTCTAGAATAGCTTCAAAGAAGATTCTCTAGGTCATACTATGTCGAGGCTTATATATAACAGCCGATTACACCATACCTATTTCTAAAACACTATTTTTAGTAGTAAGAACATTCTAGACTCTCATGATGAGATATCCTTAAAATAACTCAACAGAATGTTCTGGAATAAGGAGTAGTTTCTAGCACAGCTTATGAAATAGTGATGTGGCAGTTCAATGTTCTAAATTGTTCTCTCGATTTCTCGAAACTTCGTTACACCTTCAAATAAAAGTTATCAGTGAGAATTGCCGCCAGATTGGACACTACGTGAGAAGATTAGTACATGGATAGCTACGATGGAAGTGAATTAGTTCTCAAGTTGTATCTTATGAAGAAATTGATTCTTCTACTTACTACCCGTTAGAAACCATTGTTGCATTTAGTTTAATTTGTTGCCCTTTTTATGTTACGTCGTCTGCGTGTGTCTGCTACAGCAAGAAAGAAAACAATTAGATTTGCTTTCGTCGCTAAAATTAGTTCATGTTTTCTTCAGTGGTGGCTCATTTTGAATGTTTTAAAGTCGAAGAAATAACCGAAGGGGCTTAAACCATTTTGACCAAACGTGAGGACGGTGCCCCTTTCATGAAGGTTACTGAGTTAGCCAAGCTGTGTGAACAAAGCTTATAAACGTATATTTAATGTGTGCTATTAAAGAGTGACGTCTAACCTGATTCTAGTGAATGGCATTGCCCATCCTTAGTGCGCGTATTTTTTGGGTGTCGTTACCGCGCTCCCATTAACTTGCCAGGGGCGCGTTTTTCGAAAGCCCCGAAACTATTCGAGCATATTTCGGGTGCCATATTTCCCTCCGTATCTTGAAACGTTAGACGTTTTCAGCCTTGAATCTTTTGCAATTAGTCTTCTCTTTCTTATCTTGAAAGCATGTCAAAAAAACAGATTTTCCGCGTAAGGGGATCACAGTTTTATAAATTCCTTTTTCGGGCCCGTAAACTTTTCGGGACTTTCGAGAAACAGGCCCCAGGTTATCATCGGCACAAAATAGTTGTGTGCTAAAGATGGATCAACTCCTTCCAAACGAACAGTGTCACGTATGTTTTGTCCTTTTTATTTTTTTTAATAGCGTTATTGTAACGTGTTTATCATCATCTTTGGGTCACAGGATTATAAGGAAATTTGCTCCACTAAAACCTCGAGCTTGCCTCTTA
>BLFK01001075.1:1216893-1221893 GCA_014634185.1 Astreopora myriophthalma | reverse complement strand
ATAGGCAACTGGACATTTCTGTCTCCCGGTCTGGAACATTTTGGGCTAAAACTGTCTTGGTTTTACGCTCAAACTTCCAGGTCTGGTCTTCGTTGGCCCTTCAGCAAACTCCGGCCACAAGTCGTGATGTTCCTGCCTTCCACAGAGACCAAATTGTTGTGTAAGTGGCCACCACATTGTCTGAACTAGAGTCTCTGGGTTTTTACCACCGAGTTTCTCGCTCTTCCAGAGAATTTCTTTTTCTTCTTCTGTCACTTGTCGAGTTTTGTTTTGGGCGCTTTCCACGGCCAGCCAAACGAAGCTGTTTCGCTTGTCCCTCCATGCAACACTTGTTTGGACGAACTAAATTCTCTGTCCCGTACAATGGAAAGGCTATAGCCATTGTTCTTCAAGTGTATATCCTGAGCGCTGTAATCATTACTTTCAGGCTTTCCGGTTAATGATCTTCGCCTTTTTTGTTTTTATCTTGCCGTAAAATCGTTCGAGCAATGTGTTAAGCTCAGCCGGCTCGTAATTTTTCGATTTCGTCGTTAATTCCCTCATCTATAATGGTTACCTTAGCCCTCTCAAGGATATTAGGATATTGGGATAAGGGACATCCTTGCCTAACTCTTGAAAGTGCAAAATAACTGAAAAGCTAAACTAGTTGGGTGGCCATCATTTATTAATTGAAAATAAGTATATAGTCAGGAAAATAATAATAACTGAAAAGCTAAACTCTTCCATCTCGTCCAAACACATGTTTATAGCTGTTAGCGACTTCAGCGCCCGAAAAAAACAAAAAAAAGAAAAAAGAAATCATTTGAAACTGACAGTTCCGATTCAATTTTCCCCACCCCACCCAGGCAAAGGTCAAATTCCCCACCGCCGGGAAGGCCTTACCCGTCAAATTCCCCACTCCCCGGGCACAGAAAATAGTCTAATGTCCTGGGTTTGCCCGGGGGTGGGATGTTGAAGTTTCCATTTGATCGGCGCATAACACGAGAAAATTAAAACCGGATTAAAAACTAGCCCAAAACTGATCAAATTAAAAAGTGCTTAAGACAAAGGGCTTTTTGAATAGTTCGGCATCATTGAAAGTTTATAACATGTGGCGCTTCCGCCATTGTCTGCATGATCGGTGATTGGCCAAGGTAATAGTTACGTTGGTTTTGAGTTACACTTAATTTGAAAACCGCTGTTGACCAAAGGGAGTATTTGGGTTTTGGATTTAAGACACCGTGTCTTACATGTAAATCCAATGTGGCACTCAAATGAAAACAGCAGTTGACAGTATATGTAATGGTGCCTCTCGAGAGGAAAAAATAAATTGAAACAATCGCTTCAGGATGTGTTAAGGCAGGAATAGGCACATCTTGATCCCAGATCGGTTGAATAGTTGCAACGTTTAAGAAAAAGATTGAAAGATAGGGGTTGTCGTGAAATGTTACTATTTACCGATTAACAGCAAACGACTTTCTGTTGCATATGAACTACTGATTTGTTCAGTTGTCTCTAATTTTTGGTAAACAATATGAGTAAGCAAAGAGAAGTTGTAATTGTTCGCATGACTGAACCAAGGTATGACTGAACTCAGGCGCTTGGAACCCGAGTACTAGCTTTCGGCGTTAGTTTCCCGGCGAAAAACAGCCTTAAGACTTCCTTAGCAACGGGGAATTCACATGGTAAAGTAGTACATTGTGATCATAATAAGCTTGTTTTCCTCTCTGACTGCACACCTTCGAATTCTAATCACGAAAACAATGATGCTGGAAAATAAAACTCATTTGTTAAAACTAGGCTTCCTTCAGAGCCATTTTGCTGAGTTGTTTTGAACGACTGTTCTCTCTGTATTTATAGAAACAACTAATTGCTGACTGCAGATACATCATGGAATTCCAGTGGAGCGACGAACGTTTTTTCCTTAATCAACAGGAAGGTTTAAGGCTCGACTTCCTCTCAAAAGTGGCTCTTAACAATACGCACTTGTCATTGAAGCTACCCAAGCCTGAATGCGCTTCAGCTATTTGAGACATGAATTAAGCCGGCGCCTAAATAGGTACTCATACTGGAGAATGTTGATACAAATTGAGGTTCCTCGGTGCCTATCAAAAGGGAAAAACAGCTTAGCGAAACAATATTTAAAGTGTTTGTCAATGCAGGAACAGGAACATCTTGATCTCGGAACGTTTGTACACAATGAAAGCAGAAGAGCGAAGAAATACCACTATATAATTTGTTAGAAAGACTATATTGCGCTGTCACCTTTTCTAAATAAACAAATCCCTCACCGAAAACAACTCTAAGAAAAGGGCCCGTTTCTCGAAAGTCACGAAGCACTTTTCGGTTCCGACAAGCCATTCGTAAAACTGTGGTCGGCTTATTCTGGAAGGCTAGTGCATTAAAATGTTTTGAAGTTAGGAAAGGAAAAAGGAATGGCAAGGTTTCATGCTCAGAAACGTCTTTGCTAACAAGATACAGAGGGTAATTGTGGCAACAGCCGCAGAAAGGCCCAACAAGTTTCAGGCAAGATCCGCCGGATCTGAAATCGAATCAGCGAATACGCACAGAAGAGTGACCCAGACCCTTCAAGCTGCTGCCACGTCACCCCGTTCAAAGCGTCGCTGATTATTTAACGACGCTGACTAGTGACGATTGTCTCAAAGCAAACTCCTCCACAACACCTATCATCTCTCGAATCCAATCAGTATGGTCGACTCGATGGTCACATTCGTTGTAAAACATACTGCTGGATGGTTTTTCAACGAAGGTAGAAAATGGGCGGTCGAACAGCTGAGAACTGGTAATGTGCTTCAGCAAAAACTCTGCAAGCTGATTGAGAAAGATACCGATAAGATAAAAAACGATCTAAAGGCGCAAAGAAGAGCAGATCTTGTGGCAAGTATTAAACTCTTCAAGCAGGGAATCGGATCCATTTCAGTCGATCAAAGAGAAAACAAGGATGGCTATTATGATAAAGAAAGTCCTGACAGTGGTGGACCACCAGGCAAACGCGCTAAGATAACCGGCGGCCTGGACCTAACTGATGTAGGGGTGGATGTCGTTGATTTCGCTGGCCGGAGAAGCAACGCAATCCTTAGTCCCGACACAAGAGAAAAGTTTAAGGAAGCCCGTAAAAAGGCTGATTCCGCCCTTGGCAATTCAGCTCTAAAAGTGCACGATGTAATATCAGCAACATACATTAACGTATTGGCGACCTTGCTAGAAGTAGAAAATCCATCGAGAGCGATAGAATATTGTAAAGTGAGTTTGAGAGACATGCACTCCACCAGTAACATCAAACAAAGCTTTGACAAAGTGCTAAGAAACAGCCCCTTGAAAACAGGGGCAGACAGGAATATCGTTTGGTCTGTTTGTTACGTGAATAAAGTTGTGTACGATATAGCATACACCGTAGGGAAAAACAGTGAGCTCTTTCTTTGGCCAAGTATTAACATCAATCAAGGCAAGACATGGATAGATCCCTTACGTCATCAGCAATTAGACGAAATATTTTCCAAGGAAAATAGAGAACTTTGTTCGGTCGTAGGAGTATTTGGACAGCACAGCACCAACGCACAAGAAAATCTCAAGTTTCCGACAGGTGTCGCCACCAACGTTCAAGAACAGTTGTTAGTCGCAGACAACGGCGAGACCAAGGTATTCGACAATAGTGGAAAATACGTGAAGTCTCTCCGTATTGCGGCAAGTGTCAAAACTCAGCATAGTGTAGTAGATGTCGATGCTGACCAGGAAGGACACATCTTTGTACTGGTTCAGGTTGTCGCACCGGATCAAAGCCATGAGTCCTGGAATGAAGTTCACGTGTTTGACGAAAGTTACACGCTGCACAACATGTTTAATTTGAAAAGCAAGGTCATGTACCAAGGCCGCAAACTAGCAGTTAACCAACGCTGCTCTAGAAAAGAATTGCTTGTACTGAAAAGTGGCAATGGCACTCTACATGCCGAAGTTGAAGTTTACGAAGCAGATGGCGAAGGTACGTTCGTTGTCAGTTTCGGCGAGAGCATTCTGATGGACGCGCAAGACCTTGTATGTGCTGGTAATGGGCACGTTTATGTATTGGATAGATGCCATTGTGGATCTGAAAAGAAGTATATTCGCGAGTTCGGTGCAATGAGGTATCAACTGCGCAGTTTTGAGGTGGCTGCCGAATCTGTTGCAGTGGCATTTCATGGAGCCAGTCAACATCTAGTTGTCGCCTCCGTAAAAGCCGCAAAACTGTCGCTGTCAATTTACCCCGGGGACAGCCACAGAGATAGATCAGAGGATGATGGCAAACCTGAACCAGTGCATACCTACGAACGCACCGAAGCTGGGATTGTTTCAGACTCGATCAGAAGTCTCACAGTGTCGCCAAAAGGTCGCATCATAATGGCCATTCTGAAAGAATCAGAGAGCGGGATCGTTCATGGGAATCTTATCGCTGTGTGACACAAACTATCAAGTAAACTGGCGCTCCTCTAGGAGTACGTATTGTAAATTTTTTTTCCGAACCTTAATTTTGGCACCATTAATAGTATCGCCAAATTACGCGTGTCTTGGTCTTTTCGTTTGGTTTTGCCTCTTCTTCTCCAACGAATATGGAAGTGTGAAGTTCAGCAGCGGAAAAACATCAGCTTTACACTGATATAGCGTGGCCGTTTAACACTGAGTGTTCTATTAACCGCAGAAAAATTAGGAGTAATCTCTTATCTTATGTGCTAGTGATCAACCATAGCTACATCAGCGTGTCAGTTGTAGCCAACTGGTGTTGTTTACCAGGTGTGAACAAGTTTGAAATTTGAAGATTGCAATGTTGTAATTGTTGAAGATTTTTATCTGCAGGGGTAAATACTTATAGCTAGTCTGCAATGACTCGTACTAGTTTGCAATATCTATCGTTACTTGTCTCCGTTGTAAAGTGCATGGAAATGTTCGGAGTGTTTGTGTTAGTTGCAAGGAATGTCATATGCGTATATGCACTGCCTAAACAGTTCTTTGCGGTGGCCTAGATGTGC
>BLFK01001075.1:1155345-1205727 GCA_014634185.1 Astreopora myriophthalma | reverse complement strand
GGGGGGGGGGGGTAAATGGTAAACAACCAATTTTTTTTTTGCCCCAGTGGAAGTAGACACCTAAGTAGTGGTACATGACGTTCATTTAAGGCACTCTTTTTAAGGATTCATTTTTTTTGAGATCATCAGCCTTTCAAGACTCCTTAGCATCATATTATTGTAGGAAATTCCGTCTAAATCGTACGACCGCCAACAACGTGCAATATATTTTTGTGAGGTGGCGCAATAAAAGTGAAGTGAAGTGACTATCTTGTAATTAGTATGTGTATATATCAGGGACGGCGGAGTCGGAGGTAAAGAAATTGAATACTGAAAGTAGCATTTCGGAGCTTCAAGATTTCAAAATTTTCTGGGGGAGGATTACCCTAGACCCCCCTACAGATTGGCGTCTTCGGCGCTCGCTTGTAACCCCCCCCCCACCCCCCGCACCCCCAATGCAAAATGCATTCCGCCTTCCTTGTATATGTATATATTACAGTTATTTAAAGCTGTAGTTATACTACTTAACAGGTGAAGAGCCGGAGATTGGGAATAAAATCTTCTTCTTCTTCCTTTTATTATTATTTGGCAAATTCCACATTGTTTAGTATTCTGATTTTGGAATATTCGGATATGTTCCTCCTCCCCCCTCCCCCTCCCCCCACCGAAAAAAAAGGGGGATAGTCCCTTAACCTCCAAGTATTTAATTTTAAATCTTTAGCAGGGAACTCTGGGTATGACAAACATTTGAAAACAACTAATTTCCCGTCAACATTGAAACTTTCACTTGGGTGTTTTGAACTCATAAATGTGCATTAAAAAACGCAGGGTTTCATTTGGTGCAAATGGAGTTAAATTCTAACCTGCAATTATCAGTCGGTTCTTGTCTTTTTGCGTCCTACAAAGGAGGACGCAGTTCGAATTTTGTATTGAGTGACCTCTGTACCAGCCGACATATCGAATCGTGCGTGTTGGTTCGACGCAAATTGAGCCGTCCCGCAGATTTTGCAGAGGCTCCTTTTTTTTACCTTTGGGGAGGGGGGTACTATTCTACACGGGTTTGGAACGGGCTAGCAACTGGTCAGCTTGATTGAGTCTAAGGGGATGTTTACAACTAGGGACAAAAAACCACACATGGCGGCTTAGTGCTCATTGATGCAAGTAGTAATTTATGCCTACAGCTAAGGCAGTTAAGACATCTCAAAGATTTTGACTTTTTTTATTTACAACTGTCAATCAAATTCTACTTGAATGCTAAGGCTCACATGTTTTAGCTCATTTACAGAAGGTTTTCTTGATCGCAAATCAAAATCTGATAATGAACCCCTTAAAAAATCCAGTAAATCTATAGGAAGACCATAAGATTAACATATTACGAGACAAACTGTCATGATGGTGGTGAATAGTACTCGTGTATGTTTAAGAGCGCGGGACGTAAACTACACCAGTGTATACTAAATTCTGTGTAAAGCCCAACGAAAATAAAAATAGGGAACTTAAGCGAAGCGAAGACATCGACAACGCCAGGAGCAACATTTCCGCACACAAACGTTAATTATACATGCATATTATACATGCATATTCCTAGCAAAAACTCTAATAACGCTCTTTCTTTTTGGAAGAGGGTTAGTAGGAACGTGCATGTGTTGGGAGCTGTGCGCAAATCTTTTCAGATTGTGTGCCAACTGTCCAGGAACCGAATTGGTATAAACTCCGTTGAAATTTGAACAGTGAATGATAGAAAGTTGAAAGCTATTTAGCCATCTCACGTCGTTCTTTCACCAAGGGCTGCGAGAAATGTACTCAAATGTAAAACGCATGTATAGACCCATTGTTTCTTCTGATTAATTAAACCTGTTTTTTTTTTGCGTGTGTGTGTGGCGTTCACGTTGTCGTCGACTTACCATTGCTAAAGCTCCCTGTTAGAGATGACGCTCTATGCCGAGAATATTGTTTTTGCTATTTACTGTTGGGCGTTTTCAGAACCAGGACTTCTGTGTGAAAAGCTGTCGTTCTTTGAAGGAGGACAGAGAGTAAAACCAAGGCTGTTCACCATTCACAAGGGGCAACATGTTGGTCCTCGGTTTGTTCAAAAAGGTAAGCGAAATTTTCGAAGCAAATTCCGCGGCGGGGCAAAAGTACACGTCAAAGGCTATTGTGTTACAGATAAATAAGCAACTTTCAAAAAGCAGCCGAGTTTGCAAGCCTAAGTCATTGTGCGAAAAGTAACTTGAGATCGATGGGAAACTGCTAGTCGTGTTTATTTATCTCTCAAGGACTGTAACCTGACACGTGACCTGCACTCCAGGACCCGAAAACGTTTGTGCACAGATGACGTAAAGGCTAACATTTGCATAGACCTCTTTCATAATGGAGGCCAAACAATTTAATGCTAATAAGCCTTTCCAGCTTCCCGAGGATGTGAATTTCAAATTGAAAAGAATTTTTGGTCTTAAATAAGGCCAACAGGCTTAATTCACATAAATTCAAAAGAATAATTAATTGCCGGCCATTTATAAAGGTGGTCAACGATAGACCTCATTAACTATGCACGTATGTTAATTGCCCAATTCAGATCATTTAACAGTTTCAGAGGAAGTGCCTTTTTTTTTCCTTCCTGTTCGCGGGCTTGGTTATTTTGATCGAATGAGCGCGATCTCCGCCATCTTTTTTTTTTCCAGGGTAGGTAACTTAAGGTAGTCCATTTTGGTAGTCATCGTTGGTAGTCTATGGACTGCGGGTCAGCGAAATGTACCGACCTCAATAACTCAGAGGCTGGTAGCTAACGAGGTCCATTGACTCTAAAATACTGACATATTCTGCACTTAGACCATTGGTGACGAGCAAATTAAACACATATTTTCCTTTTGGCAACTGTGTGGAAAATTTTAGAGATTACAGGCCTCCAGTTGTGTTTTACTAAAGTAGCGTTCCCTATGTACATTCACACTGAAATTTATGGATTTTGTTTAATGGTTAACTGCCATCTAGAGAATTCACGGAGGTGCTTTAATTGTTCAAAATGGGCGCGAAACCGCAGGCGCCAGAAATGGAAAGAATTCGTTTCCTTTGGACACAGCTCTTCAGCTGACAATAGGAGACCACAGCAACAAGAACGTGCACGGAATACCGGAAATGAAAGAGAACCTCCAGTTAAGTCGCATGCGTTAAAATCCTCTTGCTACTGACACCTCTACATCTCGTGCCGTCTCAGAATTGAAAATAATGTAAGGAAATTAACTGGATTTTTTTGCCTTGTTCGTTCCTCCGTGGCCAGTTGAACTACTTGCGTTCACAAATTGTTCCGTTTTTACATAATACAGCATCCAGAAATAGCTCATTGTCGGCGTCACATGACAGACAAACCGCAAACTAGGCAGTGAGAATATTTAAGGGAACTCCTATACCCTCCTACATTTAGGATAACAGATACACGAAAAATGATAAATAAAACTGGCATGTTTCAAGCCCCAGTTTATAGTCGACAAGAGCCACAGAGACGTTGACTTTTTGTTCAGTTCAAGTTTAAGGTATTTATCCCACGTTATTAGCAACGCCCTCTTTTTCGTCGTCACTTCAACGACCAATCATCAGGCCAGAGAAGGAGGACTTCTCCAAGATGTTGACCGGCTTGTTGGTGTTGTTTTCGATGTATATTGACACATAATTGCCTGCCTGGAAGAAAAACGAACAACAAAGCATTTTCTCACTTGGTATCAATTTCCGACATGAAGCAAATCGCTTTTGATCCTAATATTTTTGCTCAATTTGCCTTTATTATGGGCATATAATAGACCAATCTTTAAATCCATCTAACCTCCATATATTAAGGTGCTCTTGTTATGGACATTTCGGAATAGAAATATATAGAGGATATTTATGCTGCGGCGCGAAGATGTGAATTTTATTTTAGAGTGGCAAAAACAATATTTTAGCAACGAGCGCAGCGACTGAGTAATATGCTGTTTTAATCACGAAGAAAAAAAAACCTCTTCCAGCCGCGGTGTGATTTTCTTTTTACTATATGGATAAAATTAGGCAAACTAAGCCAAACAAGCGACCAGTATCCTAAACCAGTAGGCGAGAAAAACAAACGCGGGCGCACTCCGGGATATGCGGTACATAAATTTTTTTTTCATTAGTGAAAAATTGAAAAATGCGAGTGTTTTAGTCTCCGCTAAAACACTTGCATCCATGTAATAATCCGGAATATTTCATTCGGACCATTCTGCTCCGGAATAGCCGCAATGGAAATCTAAGTATTGCGTAATAATCATTTCTAATTGCTTGATGCCAAACAAACTGGCTCCCTTAGATTACTGAGCAGAAATCGGTAACTGTGATGATTAACCGTCAATTGATCTAACAGCGGAGCACTAATTGAGGACACCACAGGTCAAATCAAATGTTGGTTTTTGAGGAGAGAGGAGAACTTCATGTAGCAGAGTAGAGACCCACAGGTAGCCCAGGCTCTCCGTTTGAAAACAGTAGTTGTGAGACAGCGATTTCGGCACAAATAATCTCGATGTGAATAACGATAAAATGGTCTCCAAACTTCAAACATGTCTTCGGGTAATCATTTCTAATGTGTGAAACACGATTTCGGGGCTATTTGACATATCTGACCTAGGTACTGACAAAGGCTTCGCTATAAAATGACAAGTAGGAGACGTTATTTCGAAGCAACCCTCGAATCTGGAGCAAAATTGCGAATAAAATCCTCGAACCATTAATTCTCTCGCACAGAGCTACGCTAGGATAATTTTACCTTAAATATGTGTCAACTTATTTGAGCCAAACTCTTTTCCATGGTCGCTAGCCATCCTCAAAAGCCCACATCACCCAGCTTTCGGCGCCATGTCATCCTTCACGGTTACGGGAAGAATGGAATGGATGCACATGTCATGAAAATTTTTATTTTCCTATTTGAAAGTCCATATTAAAAAATGAACTGCGAAAGAATTGTTTGATTCAAACGAAACGCGAATTTTCTACGATTTTTTAAATCCTACTTTTGTTTGGTACACCCCTTCCGCTGGTCAGGGTTTCATGGGCTCGCTGTGACGTAGATTAAGGAACGCATGTTGGCGCTCAACGCCAAAGTATTGATTCCTTTTTCAGGATCCGCCGTGTTGTTACATCGAGCGGCAACGCATCTTTCAGGCATTTTTACGCATCAACCCTACAAAAATCCTTATAGCGTTGATGTTATCACCTGTTCCTTAATCTACGTCATAAGTCGAGAGAAGACTTGAGCGAGTGGTGTGCCAAGATGGCGGGCAATTTGAACGCTTTTAAAAAATCGTAGAAAATTCGCGTTTCGTTCGAATCGAAAAATTCTTTCGCAGAAGTTCCTTTTTTTAATATGGACTTTCAAATAGGAAAATAAAACTTTTCATGACATGGGCACTTTAAAGAGTGAACGAGACTAGGGCAAGATTAAGAGTAACTACCTTAAGCATTAACATTCCGGTAACTGAGACTGTGAACTTGAGGCTGTTGCTCTCGACTCCTGTGATAGTTGTGAGAGACCTGAAAAAATGAAGCATTAAAACGTTCAACAAGCAAATTAAAGAATTTCTGAAAGGCGTATTGATTGGTTTAAGCGCGATTTGGCGAAACGCTTGTTGTTTGTTTTAGTTTTTGTTGGTCACAAGAGCGTCTATCAAGTGTCCCTGGCCTTGAATGTATTACAGCTCTTTAGTAAAAGCTCAATACTGCCGGCAAAAAAATTACAGTAAAGAGGATACATTTTTGTATTGTGCATCTCTTGTGCCTTCGCTCGTCGCCGGTAAACCAAACCAAACGATAAGAAGCTCTTGGAATATTCAAACGATGAAAATGGCAGTAGAGTATGCTGGGAAAAGTCGTGAACTCTAAAATTATGCGCAGCGCAATCGGAATTTTGGTAGTGAAGTCATGACGTCATGTAAAACGCTCCGTTTGCAATTTTGGCTGCCTTTTCTCATTTTTCTTGTAGACCGGCTATCATTGCTGCCGCACAGTTTTGCTGTATCCAGTTAAAGCTGTGCATGACTATTGACTTTTTACTTACGTGTTTAGCTCACAAAGAGAGCTTATGCAGATGCTGATTTTCACAAAGTCTCGCGGGCGCAGATTTGCTTCTCTGTCGCGGGATATCAATAGGTTGGCTGTCAGTTGGTAGATACCATTGTACCGAATGAGGTATCTTCCGGTGCGTTGATCAAAATCATTTCCACGCACAAACGTCCCAGAGTGCTCGCCCTATGAAGAAACATCATAATTGAAGGAAACAGCAAAAATATAAATTGTTTAGGGTCAGAACCATGTCCATCATCCAAGAAACCACAAATAGAAACAGAAGTGAAAAGGAAAATTAAGGCAAACACGGGACTTGACGGGACTTGTAAGTGACATTAAACGTTTACTTATAATTCACTGCTGCTTATTTCCGTTGTGTTCTTATTGTCCTCTTTGCAAATCAAATAAAAGCTTTGGGAAAGAATCTAAGCAAACTAACAGTTTAAGATCGAATTTATCGACACAAGTAAGCATGTTTTTTTTTCCATTAATCAGGGTTTTCACAGGGTCACAAACGAACAACATTTGACTTGAGTTCATTTTATTTGATTGGTATTGTAGTCAGTTGTGCTCAAATGTTACATGAATTGACACTCGAAGAAAGTGTATTCTTGTTCTTATTCCCATTCCTATTCCTATTCTTATTCTTCTTATTATCAGTAATAATAATTAATAATAATAAGTATTATAATTATTATTAATTATTATTATTAATATTAATTATTATTATTATTAATTATTATTATTATTATTATTATTATTAATTATTATTATTATTAATTATTATAATTATTAACTATTATAATTATTAATTATTAATTATTATTAATGATTATTATTATTATTAATGATTATTATTATTATTAATGATTATTATTAATGATTATTATTATTGTTGTTAATTATAATTAATTATTAATTCTTATCAATACTTACAGGCTGCTTGTACGTTTTCAATTCCTGATGGGATTTCTTTGCAATAACCACGTCATGTCTGAGGACCATATGGTGCGCAGACAAGATATCTGGGATTCCTGCTGCCATAAGACTAATGTTCTGAGAGAAAACAACGCGAAAAAAGGTGCTCCATAAGAAATTGGTAAGATTTTTCCCTTCTAAGCTTTATAAAACAGGTTGCCTTTGCAAGCTATACCCTCGAAACGTCTTTGGTCAAAGTGTAGTGTATTGCGGACTTGGCATTACTCAAAGTCAAGTCAGATTTAGGTTGTTGTGATATAAGCCTATGAGTTGTGTTTAATCCCTGTGATCTAGTTAATCCGCGTTCAATCCGAAGTTCATCTGCTACACAAAGCCCTCCAAATTTAGTACAGACATTTTGAATGCGTTTGACGTAAAAATGTCACTAAAACTGCCTAACTGTTGCTTTTTTAGAGCTTTAAACTAGATTTTTAGGTCCTATTGCGAACATAACAATTGGCAAGTTCAACGCTGTTGTGTTGCTGCCGCTGGCCGAGTTACTCCTGGTCAGTGGTAGAAGGACTACAGTTAAACATTATTACCTGGTCTGCAATCCGCCTTGAACGGCGCTGAGCGCTTTCTATAAGAAATATAAATATTATTTAATGTTGTGGGTGTAAAATAACGTACAGCACACAAGGAACCTCGGCAGAGTTGACGATTTCTTTAAAAATTTTATTTCTTCCCACCTCTTCTTACATTAACTATACATGGTCTTTAGGCACTCACGTCTTGCACAAAACGGCAAATTTGGTCATTTCACGTCGTTGTTTAGCCGAGAACGGCAAAGAAATGTACCAAAATGTAAAACGCACGTGCGGAGCCATTGTTTTTGCTCATTAAACCTATTGTTTTGTGGCGTGCTCGTTGTCGTCGACGTCGCCGTTGCTTAAACTCCCTACTTCATCTTTCTCAGTTCACATAGCTTCTTGTTTCATGTCACAAAATACACAACAATTCTCACCGTACCTTGTACCATACTCCTGAACTCCGCCATCATAGTGGCCTCGGTGACCTGGGCTCCAGGCGGCCCGATGGGACCGGGTGGACCAGGAGGGCCTGGGGGACCCGGACTAGGGTCACACTGAGACTACAAGTGATAAATGGCAACGAGATTAAATGACGTCTACGAAAAAAATAGACCAAAGTTTCCTGTCTTCTTAAATTTTGCACCAAAAAACTCTGAGCGGAAATCGTATCGCATTAAAGATACAATCACGACAAGGGAATCGCGTCTCATTCAAAGCAAACTAGTTACGAGAAAAGTAAACTTATTGCTTCCTATGGTTTCACACATGTACAAGCCAGTTCGATCGCGATGCTTTAAAGCATCGTGCGTCAGAATCTCATGCTATGTGACCCGGCAGTGTTAAGTTCACTCGAGCCGGTCGATTTGAAGCTGCAATAGTTCAGCTTGATTATGTTGCAATCTTGGTTAAAACGCTTTACTCAGAAGCAAGGACAGTTCTCAATCGTTTCTTCGTCTTAAAAAAGAAAGAAATTAGTCCCGAACCAAGGAATGAGACAACACAGAATGGGTTGACTTGGGCCTAGAATTACCGACGCATGCTCAGGAAATATCTCGACACGCAAAACAAAGCCGAAAAGCACATCTCATTCCTTAAGAGCGCCCACGTTATCTGCTCGGTTCTGTTCACATAAAAAGCTGTCCCGGTCCTCGACACTATAAATACATGGTGGAACACACACATATGATAATATCAAAATGTGCTTAAAGGCCTTATAAGTAAACGAACTGCGTAACTGAAATACTTGAATCTTAGAATTATCGATCATTGCGGAGAACTTAGCCCACTTAAGCAACTCTAAAGAAGTCTGGAGTTACGTAAAATGCATACGTACTTTATGTCAACTATTGATTTTTCGGCCACTTTGAGGTGAGCGTTTAGAACAAGTATGATTATATTTTACTTTGCACAATCACTGAAAGCAGAGCCTCATCCCGACTCCACAGGAAGCAACAGACCCGTCATCTCATCCCTTTGGGGGTGGGGAGATAAAAGACTCTAAGAATGAGGTGGTGAAAAGAGCGCTTAAGTTTGAACGGAAGGTTACGCCAGAATAAAAAAAAATGCATCTTTAGCCGGTAGGTGTATGTGCTTTGATGTTGATGAGTTACTGAAGCAAGTATAAACCAACTATTTAGTTATTAAAGTCAATATCTGAAGTTTTTGTTTCTTGCGATTTTCTCGTCTTATAACCGGGTTTCTCTGCGTCTTATAACCGGGTATTTTGACGTAGTTTTCAGGTAGGAAACTTGGCATGATTTATTTGCAAAGTTGGGGGTGTGTCTTATAACCGAGTGCTCCTTATAACCAAAAAAGTCCGGTACCTTCGAAGTTTCTTTGCCATTTTTCTTTTCCTTTCCTTTATTCGCTTTTCCACCTCGTTTTCTGAAGAAGTTCCAACTCTCCGCTGGATTTAAGGAATCTGAGCCATTATCTGCACTCTGCAACTATGAGAGGATGAAACACAATGTGTTACTTAATATTGAAAGGAATAATCACGAAACCGACGATTCATATATTTATTACACCCACTTTGAAATCCCGGCGATCCTTGCAATCTGATTGGCTCTCAGCGGTGTGAGTTATTCACAAATCGGACCATTTTTTTTTGCTCTAAATCGCATCCCTTTTTTGCTAATCAAAATCATCAGTGGTCAAATTTTGGGCTGCACTCATACTGACGTGAAGAAATAAATATTAATATTAAGAAAAGAAACTGTTTGATTTCAAAATGGGTGTAATAAAGTGGTAATTGAACCGAGTGGAGTGTAATTTTGGTCTGAAATCATACATGTGATTTCAAATCGAACCCTCGCTGCGCGCTCGTTCGATTTTGAAATCACGCGTATGATTTGAGACCAAAGTGCATTCCACTCAGTTCAATTACCGTTATGAATCGCTTCCTCTGTTCATGAGGACTGCATTACGAGCCGAAAGAAAGTTTGCTAGGGAGGATTATCAGCAAATACGGCCCTATAGCTGTTTACAAACGTTGACGTCAAATTTGTTAAGCCTCTGGTTGGCACATTAATATCAATAGGTGACGTCAACGATATCTTCGCAACGAATTTTTATTGAGTTTGTTAAAATGCCACGATACCATGAAATCATGAACTGGGATTAAATCTGACCACAGTTTAAGAAGACATTCTTACCCAACTGAAGCCGCAATAACAATTTCGTTTCTTGTGCTTCCCCCCCCCCCCCCCTTAATTTATCAAAGGAAAGAACCCAACGAGCTTTAATCGAAGTCAAACGTTTCCCTCCGGACACGTGATCTCGTGCGCCTGTCATGTGAGAAAAATATGGACTGATATTGTTGATATAGGCGCAAAACATGATTATACATAAAACAGGTGAAGGGGTTAATTAGTCGTATAATTTTGGAAAAAAGATGGCTTAATATGATACACTACTTGAGAGTACTTGGCCGCTTTCTATTTGAAAGAACACTAAATGACGAGACAATTTGCGGGGCCGGGTTTCTGATAGTGATATGTAGGGCTTAAAAAGAATGCAAGGGACTTTAATGTGACCCTTTCTTGTACAAGAACGTGATTGTAGCATTCTGTCGTCAAACCGACATGTTTCTGGCCTACCAGCTCTCATGAAGACAAGCGCTCCTTGACTTAACTGCTGGATACGGTCGCAAATTTAAATCGATGAAAGATTATTAACGCATTTTTATCCACTGTACTTTGAAAAATATACCCGTTTGAACTTAATGGGGCGCTCGCTAGAGCGAGATTCGGCCTCGTAATAAATATAAGATGAAACGAAAAACTGATTTAGTTATTGGCAAGGCAGTCTTCACGCAGTGAGTAAATGCTCTCATTCCCGGAAAAAAAAACTGGCTATGGTCTTTCAGGAACTTAAAAGGTATCATTACGGAGTTTCTTATTGGATTTAGTGAAAGCTAAGTCGCACATAACCAATTAACTGAATCGGAAAGATCTGCTTTATTTTCGGCTGTCACAGTGTTGGCTGTCCAACTCATTTTAGCCGGGCCGAACTGAATAAGATACAGTTTTAATGATAGCCTTATGTCCCTCGCTCATCTCTTCATATTCTCAAGCTTACGAAGGTTAGATGGTTTGATAATAACTTAAATGCTTTGCAATTGAAATTTCTACCTGCTGAGGGTTGCACGCCACTGTCATATGGCAACTTAAGGTTAAGTTGACCACTCAACATAAACTGGTCTATTTTAGTCACAGCCTTATTAATTTAAATTTGCTATTTTTCGAGTACCTCTACTAAAACAGTAAATGTGTTGACCAGCATTTGCCAATAAACGCGCTTTCAACAACAACGAATTAATATTAGGCCAATAACCCGCGATCAATGAGGCAGTCTCCTGAAAAACATTCCTCCCCCGGATCGAATTGGATCCGCCCTGTTGTAGTATTCGCGTCGGCTAGAAAATTTTGCCTTAACTTAGAACTAAATGGAAACCACGTGTCGTCTTTTAGTCGATCCTTCGATCCTCCAACCGAAAAGAATAGGAATTACTTTGTGTAATCGCGACGATGTGAAAAAGGCATTTCATTTCGTAGGAGTGGACTTTTTTTCGCCGAAAACAAATTAGTGTATTATTTGAACCTTGTACCCATTCCAATGACTGAAGCCGGCTTTACATCAGAAATACGATATCTCTTTTATTTGAAACTAAAATTTTTTTCACGTCGCACATATTTCAGTGCGAAAAATCCCAAAAAACTATTTTCCTTATAAAGTTGTTTGCATAAGACTTGTTCGCTCCATATGCACAACTGTATACTCTATCTGATTTATGGCCATCTGAAAGCCAGAAGAACTATCCGTTTAACCTCAAAACCCTAAAAGACCCTGAAACCTATCAACTTCCAGACAGACTAACAAGAGGAACGTGGAGAAATTTATGTAGACGGAAAAGTCCTTAGGTCAAATGTCTTGTCTATTTATTTTTTATTTTCATTGCAGGAATTAAGTATGCGAATTCCTTGTTGAAAAAAGAATTATTTGAGACGAACAGCTGTTCTGGAATTTGCACGGGTTAAAACTTTTCGATGTCGATAGTAAAAGTGAAGGTGACAAAGCCCTAGGAAACTTGATCAACGAGCTTATAGTTTTAAACTTAACTGTTTTCATTACATTGAAGGTAATTATCGGAAACGGATTTTTTTTCAACTCATTAAACGGAATGTGTTCTCCCTTTAATTTGAAATGAATGGCCAACATCATTTTCTTTGTAAAACACATAGCATTTTCGAACGAGAGTATGTACAATGTATATTGTAGAACTCTTCCAGTTTTCTTCACAGATTACTGACATTGTAGCGACTTTACATACAGTATTATAAGAAACACACCTATAAGAAGGCCTTTGCCGCGGGATCAAAATGATCCGTTGTTCACTATTAAACGGTCGTTTTAACTTATAGTGTCAAATGTATAAAGAGGCCGTAACACAGTTACGGACAGTCGTGCGCCATTGCAAAACCAGTACTGTACAATACCTTTGCCGCAGTGAAGTGATTGGTCTTCGCATTTGGGCATTTCACCGCAATCTGAAAGGTTGTACGTGTAGAGGGACCATTTGGTCACCCGCGAAAATGGATCACCACTATTTCGAAACTGTTCTTCGGGCGCTAAATTCGGGAGATCGATGTGATAAGAACTCTCATTTTTTCTCTGCATACGAAGGGATTTTTTTGTGCAACTACAACCGTTACCATCATCTTTTGATGCCGCACTTCACTTATTTACTAACTAGAGCTCATTTGCCACCATTGAAGAAGAGCCTTTGACATGGCCTGAGGCGTTTCATATCTCGTTTACACATAACATTTATAGATTGGTAGTGTTTTTAAGAGCTGAACGCAACATCAGAAAAGTATCTGCACCTCTAGATCAAGTGCGGCAAACGTTGTCACCTTTTTCTTTGATGAAGAGAAAACAAACCGACTAGATAAACAAATATGATTTCCCACTTTTCGGCCCAGCATTTTAACCAGAAAAAAACAAACAAACAAAGAATTAGAAACAATAAAAACATTCAAACTAAATCGCTCTGTTATCTATAAGTAGTTTTCTCAGGGCTCCCGGTTCAGTCATAGTAGACGAAAGCTAAAAATAGCAGCAAACTTTAATGGTGTGAGAAAACGACCTCCTTAGAACGTAGAAACTTTGCAAGGAGAAAATTTTCCGGGCCTGGCGATGTCAAAAATCTACTTCGTCGTCTTAGCGAATCTCTACTTAAGTCAAGGACCGTCCAAAGATAAGTGCAAAGCCCTTTTAAGCGCCCTTAACACCAACAGATAAAGATGTCGTGTGAAGTCAAAGAGTCAAACTGCACATTGCAGGGTGTGGGAATAATGACAAAAGCGGGTACGCTTTCCATCTGATGACACCAAGCTGAAAATTCACGGGGAAGAAATAACGATATCACAAATGTGAGAAGGAATCTTACTTGTCTTAGTTTGTAGCCGGTAAGTTTTTCTATGGCGCTTCCCTGTTTGTCGGGTGAGCTTTGTGTCCGCACGGAACCAGTTGGGTTCTCAGCCGTAGAGACGTTTGCAATATGGAGGCAAAACAGCATCGTTGTGCCGACAAAAATCACAGAGCGAAAAACGCCCCAAGATCGAGGAACAGACATTGGCGTGGGCTGGTAACTCGGTGGCAAAAATCTGACCGAAAATTCGACGTGCGCTTAATTTATGTGCTTCACGGAGATACGGGAGGTCTGAGGAATTAAGAAATATAATCTTGGCATTTCCCTTTAAAGGTGAAGGTCGTGTTGATATCGTCGATTTCTCGAATGTGTTTGCGCATCAATCGATGGCGCTTTTTGAGGATTTGATTTTCATTTAATATGCAAATGTCAGGGGACAGGGCGTTGAAAGCGGTCCAAACAAAATGGTGCACATCTGCGGAAAACGTCTAGAAACCGAGGTCCACGAAGCCACCTCTCGTGGTCCTTTCGTCAAGGGTTTATTACTCTGCAAGAGGAAGCCACAGAATTGGTTTTGGAAATATCTTTAGCGTGGTAAACAAGGCATAAGCGACGAGCAGTGCACCACCTCATCAGCTCTGTCTCTTTAACACCGCCCATCAAATTAACTTTGAGGATCCAGTAATTGTATAGGTAAGGTTCCTAATCGATGGGGTGGAGCCACGAAAGTAATATTTACCAGTTGTTGAATCTACGTGCTCCTGTCAAAACGCCAACTTTTCAGGACGCGTTTCGAAACAATCCAAAAATGTTTGGCCCGCAATTTTTCGTGCAAATTGAAAAAGGAAGACCAAACAGGATTTTATGCTGAAACCTCACCGCGGAAACAATTTGTCTTCTAATCTGACGGTAATTTTTGCATGCTGACCTCCAAACATTACTTTTTGTGGTGTTTCACGAACACCATTTCGTTCAAAATAGAAAGGTCGTATCGTGTTGTTTCCGTACGATGCAAATTCTTGATATTTGTTGACCGTTCTGGTCCCTTTAACCACAAACGTTTTCTCCTGTAAATTAGCACCTAAAGAAACATAATTTACGTACGGCTTTCACGTGACTTCTATTATGGCTATTCCTCCCTTCGATGAACTCAGTTAAAACTATAAACGAAATTCAGACTGGACACGAACTATACGGGTGTTAACGTTCTGTAGAAACGATTCTAACAACAAGCCTGTCACTGAAAATCTATGGTTTTCTTTCAGGGAAGTTTCGGCTTTGATCGTTGTGCTAAAACCAGGTGGACAGTATCACACGACCAAGGGGGTAGACACGAATTATTTTTCACGCCTGTCCTGGGGGTCTAGTTACATTACGACTCGTGTGTGTGATTCACTTAATTTGGTGAAATTGGTAAATGTTCCATTCTCTTGCACTAACCGGTGTAAAATTAAACGTTTAAACAATTACGCTGCACATGCACACACCCACAAAAATTCTTACCGAAGTCAGTGGGTTGCGATTTCGGCGTGTTCCCGACAGCTTCTTGCCGCTCGACGCTATGTTGGCCAAATCCAGTACGAGCAAGAACACATAAGCAGTGGCTAGTCGCATTTTTCTTCCAAAAAAAACAGTCCTAACAGGTGGAGAACAAGAGTTAAAAATTGCGTTAATTTTGTTTGTTTTACCCTTGCACGACATGCAGGTTTTTACGACGACTTGCGCCACGCGTTTGAACCAATCCTAGCAAAAAGAGCCAGGCAAATTGTACTGACCTTCTATTAAATTCTTCACACCTACAATGGTTTCTTTAGCAGACAGCCGGTTTTTACTTTAACAGTGACCCGTTTATAGCTAAGGGCTCTCGGTCAGCAGCGAACAGAAACCGTCGTAACGTTGACACCCTCAAGATGAATGACTACAAATGGATACAAATGACCTTCTGACAGGGGAGCACCGGGATTTATACACCGGCTGACACGATGATGTGCGCTATCAACTGTGGAATCTAGTCGATCAGTAGCCAATGAAAACGCGTCGATTTTTGTTCTTTGCCATTCACAAACCATGTGCTCCATAATTGTATAAATCATCTTGAAGAATCGATGAAAGATAAAAAGAGAATGCCTAAGTTGCGGCCCCTTTGCAATCATAAGCGGTGTAATTTCCAAGAGGAAATACCCGGGGACCCACGAATTTTCCATGTCAATGTGGCTTTGTTCGGAGTCATCTGTCTGGAATTTTTCTCTCAAAATTGCTGCCAAGACTTCAAGGACACGAAATTGTTTCCGGATAAGGCGTTGTAATCGCTGTTCTTTCGCTAATTGTCCGTGTTTCTCAAAGGTTTCAGCAGTAAATAGATCATCCGGTACGACAAGCTAGCCCGTGTTTAGCTGGCGGACACACATGTATTTGATAATAGTGCCAAGATAAATCCTTTAAGATTATCTTTTACGACAGTGATATCTGAATGAGCCATTAACAAAGAAAACAGTCGTCCAGTGAATGTTTAAGTTCCATGCTAGGACGAAATCATTTTCTTCATCAGTATGAATGTCCTGTTGTTTGTACATTCACGTCTTGTTGACCACAATTGATTCGATATTACTTTTACTGTTTTATTCTAAAACAAATTTAATTGGTCTAATATGAGGTGTTCTATATAAATACTGTAAGCGATTGTAAAGGCTTCACACAGGAAAAACTGAACTGTCATTAAACATGTCTTAAAGATGAACAATAATATTTATTCTGCGAAGTCGGCGAAATTGAAAGGCTTCAAAAGGGCTCTTCAAATCCAGAATGGAGTGAGAGTTCCCTGTCGACAATGAAGTCCTGTAAGAAATTATTGGATAAACGCTGTCCTATACCCCACGTGTGCATTTTGTAGCGGGAATACTTTCAACTTATCATCCACTTATAGTCTGTTGCGTCACAGTAATTCGTTTAGCGGATATCCTCAAAGTTTCATCAATGTAGACTGTTTTTTCGGCGCCCCCTGCATTTTTCTCTTAGTGTTATCGAGTGAGTGTCAAAGCTTGGGGGAGGGGTAGCGGGGGGCGGGTGCGAAATTTAAATAGTCAAAGATGAAGACGCATGTAAGAGGGGATTGTCCCTCCTCGGTGGATCGGGCTCTATTTTCAACAATCGCTTTAGCTGAGTTAAAGGTTTAAATTAATCTGCTTTAATTCCTTCGTCCTATAGAGTGGAATCAAATAGTTCCAACGAACAGTGCCCGTCTTTAAGTGCTTTGTCACGCTATTTTGGCCTCACTGTAGAATGCTAAAAGATGTCTTTAAATCAGTGAAAACCAAAAATAGTAATGCATTTGTTTATTATATTAAGATCATGGTACTGAAACGGATTGCACTTTCAGAAATTTATGCCTAATCTTTCAAATTTTCGCACCTGATCTTGAAGACGTGGCCAAAAATTTATTATGGATGATATCCTCCTCTTAGACTGATTTAAAAGAATGGTTTGGGCACAAGTAAAGAAGAAAGATTTCTGTGTTTTTGGCAGCAAATGTTCCGTGACAGAACCCCTTTAAGGGGTCAAGGACAAGAACCCACCACATTTCTCGTGCTCTCAGATAAGTAATCTTGAAGTTCCTCTCTCTGAAAATACCGCCTGGTCTTAAATGTTTCGTTCTTGTTAGTGGCCAGTCGTTGTTTAGCGCAAGAGGAAGACTATCAGAGGTTAGTCTTTTGTATCCGTTAAGTTCAATTTTAGAGGCAGTGTAGCCTGAAGGGAGCAGAATTAGTCGTCTCTCTCTATCATCATGGGATATTATGACGAATATCCGTGCGTATATTAAGATTCGCGTTTACAGCAAACAGCAAACAGCAAACGCCTGGCTGAAATTTGCCGTTTGCCATAAACCAGTAAACCTTATTTAATTTAAGCTTATTTCTTGCCTGTCAGTCACACATACCGAGCAAGTACTAAAAGGAGGAAAACTATCTGAAATAAGCGAATTTTCATGGTTTTATGACAAGCAATAGCCTGCCGTTTGTCGTTTGCCGTTGACCGCAAACGCGAATCTTATTCTCTCTATTAGCCGACCTCGTTCGTTGTATTGGCCGCTTTTGAAACCTAAAGGAGAATCCAGCCACTGATTTCAACGGCTCTGTGACCAACCCACCGAATTCGCAGAACTTGTCAGTCGGTTTATTCTTCACAAACTTTCAGATTTCAAATGATTTTAAATCTCATGGAAAGCCTCGGTTTTAGGTTCACCCCAGCTTCACTGATGTTGAGGAAGAAGATCTTTAACAACTCAGATCTATTAGGTAATTATAACTTCCTACGACCGACTTAATCAAATACAGATACTGTATAACTTAGCTTTGACTAGTTTTTTAGAAGAAGAGAACAGCCTGCTTTTGGAACTTCTGGGTACACACAAACTGCTCACGGCCATTGACAAATTACTTACCAAACAAAACGGAACCGCGACCTACGCAGTCGTGTGCCAAGTCACTTGGATATAACGGATTCTGCGAAATTCACCATTTACCTATCTTCCATACGTTAAAAGAGTGCTAATTAGCCTGTAAAAAGTTCGTGGCCGAATTGTTAACTTGAGCGACACATCTTTCATTACGAGCACATTGCTTCAGTAGAGCCGTTTTCAATGGAATTCTCGATCTCCAGAAGCTTAGACGCCTTTCTCTTCTTTACTTTTGCGGCCCGACTAGTTTATCTCTTGAACGACTTTGTGGCTTATGTCTGCTGTATCCATTTCCGTTTGAAAACATTCCATAATTAACTTCTCTTCCACTGATTCGTGAAGAATTTAACTGACAAACCAAGCATTACAACTTTATCAAGCGACCCAAGCAAACAAGAGAGTGTTCATTCACTTACCAAAACTTTGCAAGAAATCTTTTATAACTGTTTTTTTTTTCTTTTTTGCTTATTTTTAACTAAGTATAAGAGTGAGAATTAAGTCCGACAAAATCGTTAATTCTCTACTCGCAGCAAAGTGAGCTCTTGACATAATGGATTATAAGAGTATAAAACCGGGATAATTCTCGCTTCCCGTGATTGGCGGATTATTCTCGATTCCTCCGGTCTTTTAGACCCCACAAACAGCGGGATAATCAAAATCTCACCGGCAATAAATCGGGCACAATCTCAAGCTTGTACGTCATTATAAAAATACTTAAGTAAAACCACCCGCTTAGTTGAAGACATTAAGGAAGAGACAAGCAAACTACGACACTGGGCAGAATTTGAACGAACGAGGTCGTAGCAACAATGCTAGAGTGCAGTCCTCTTTAATTTTACTTGATCGCAGAAAATGGTTGTTTCTTTGTTTGTCTATTTGTTCATTTCTTTGTCAGTTATTTCTTTGTTTGTTTATCTATTCCGGCATGCA
Source organism: Astreopora myriophthalma (assembly GCA_014634185.1). Classification (NCBI taxonomy): domain Eukaryota; kingdom Metazoa; phylum Cnidaria; class Anthozoa; order Scleractinia; family Acroporidae; genus Astreopora; species Astreopora myriophthalma. The sequence continues at coordinate 1,186,862 of BLFK01001075.1, read as the reverse complement.
TTATTTATACAAACGCTAGCTCTCCAAAGTGATTTGAAAAACAAAAAGTCAGAAACGCCGGACGTCTTAAAATCTGTTCAAATAAGCTAAAAGTTCATTTTAGAAGTCCATCAATCAGAGAGTTTATAATAACGCATTGCCGGCGCAATTCTAGGGTGAAGCCTGAGTAAGTATCAAGTATTTTTCAAAGCATTGAAAGAGCGCTTGGTTTTAGAAGAAAACGAAAACTCAAACCCTATTATCTTTTCTGTCCCTGCGCTCCAACTATTTCAGTTGAATGGCAGAGGGACAATGTTTATTTTTTTTCGTGTTTTTTTTTTCTTCAACCCCTCGTTAGCAAGGCGACAGGCGTTTTTCCTGTTTGTCTAGTCGATATTTATCTTGTCTAACAGATAAACACCCCGAATGAGAGCGAAGCTTTCTAAGTAACCAGTGATTGACACGTTAAATTTAAGTTCCGAAAGTAAAAACCGCCTTATAGTTCATCTGATTTGACCTGATTTAAACCGTTTTCCAGTCATCAAAAGAAGAGAATCGATTTCTGTTAGCGGTACGCAAGGAGGTGTCTGTAATGTCAGTCGTGCATACGCGCTCTTTTGTAGTATGCGAGTCAGTTCTTGGTTGGTTACACCGGTGGAGCAACCTCGTCCCAGGGCGCTTTTCCCTGGCTTTGGGTGGGGCGGGAGGGAAAAGCGCCCTGGGGACGAGGTTGACTGGTGGAGGTTTTGTTTTAGGATGGCAAAAGAATGCACCCTTAGTTTAGTTTTGTTTGACTATTTTATTGTAATTTAGGGCTTTGTTGGAAATTTTCCTTATCTGGCTTCTTTTTTCTCTTTTCACCCCTTTTGGGGGGAGGGGGGAGGGTCGAAGTCTTTGTGCATGGTTTCTACTCAGGTTTCCTGCTTTTTTTTTTCGCCATAATTATGTCGGTTTTTTTTTATGGCAAGTTTTTCCTGACCTTTGAGTATCCTTTAGAGATACACACTCAGTTCTTCCATTTTGCCGCGTTTTACTGAGTTATCAGATTGTTAGTTAGATAAATTGTCAGTAATTGATCATTGTAGTGTCTCGGATATAGTAGTCGTATAATGGCATGTAGTTATTAGGTCTAACGGCCTACCGTGGCACAGTAAACCAGAGTTAATATTGTCGTAACGTTGTTGTTTGTCAGGGGTCGTTTCCGGAGAGCCTTTGATTTTCTCGGTCAGCGGAGAAAGCCCGCGAGGGATCTGAGCTCGAGAATTGATTGAGCTGAATTGTGGTGCGCATTCTCACTGCGCAGTCGGCGTCGTCTTTTCGTAAGCTCCCTAATGCCCTGTAGTGACTGCTGCAGGCACAACTGACATCCGGGAACTGACACACAGTTGAGTTTGACATTATCCACCCATGTCAAGGCCAGAGGAGAAGAATGACGCGGTGTCGGAGCCATACCGTGCCCGATAGCGTGCTAGATTTTAGCTCCCGGATTATGTACAACTCGCAAGTAACGCCGGCTCTCTAAGCGGGTGGAAGCGAGTTCAACACATCAATAAACCTAGGTTCAGTCGCTTGTGAGAAAAAACGGTGGATTGTGTCTCATTTTATGTTGACTGATAGTGAAATGTACCCCAGCGGTTGGTAATTTTAGTCAGTCGTAGACTTTAGATGTCGATTAGTTCAGTTCGAATCATCATCCGCGTTAAAACAGTTTATAATGACGCGCTATACCACACACAGCTATCAGTCTCTAACTCTTACATCAGTCATTCGCATTCAGTTTACCAAATCTCTCACAGAACAACAGGTCGCTAAACGGTAAGTTATATTTAAGGGTCACACAGCAACCAGGTCGACAATCAAACAATTTTATACTACTCTGGTTTCGTTTGAAGGTTTAATGAACGCAACTTGAAAAGTTACAATTCAAGTTTTCAAGTTACGTTCATTAAATCTGCAAACGAAACCAGAGTAGCATCAAACTATGTCAGGTCGCTAAACCTTTCATTCATGTCTTGCACTTAGCTGAAATCTCCTCCGGCTTTATCCTATCGTAACTTTCATTAAAATAACAGCTGTAAATCTTCTTTTGACTAAGACACATTCAACTGATATTGTTTTAACCTTCTCAAGACCTTAGAGCTTGCAAAAGCCGAGACCCGTGCCGGCATCCTTCGCATTTGCCTCATCCGGCAGTGGACAATAGGTCGGTAAACCTTTCAGTCATTTCTTGTGCTCAGGTGAAATCTCCCCTGGCTTTATCTTAGTAACTAACATTTAAAATAACAAATGCAAGTCTTGCTTTCACTAAGACACTTTTCATCTTTTATAATCACCTGAAAACCTTAGGACGATTAGATTTGACGGAGAGATCGATTGATAATGAATCGCAGTGGCCACTAGAAGAGAGCATGCTCTTTCAACCAGTACTGAATCAGTATTTTCATGATTCATTTACCTTGACATTGAAACTTGTTTCGCCAGTCTTTTATACCCGTTTCGTAAGCTCTAAAGTGCATTGAAGCAGGCGTTCTTTTTCCTTCAGGTGCGAGAGGACATAACTTGAATAAGTGTGCACAGTCATGGAGAGCATTTGCCCTTCTCGTCGCTTCCCCTGCGCTTGCCGTAGACTAGCTTCGTTGCTTCTTTTCTTCCCTCGCTTACAGTAAGAAAAGAAAGAGAAAGCTCGCAGTCCTGATACATCTCCTGCAGTCTCAGAACACTATCAGGAACTCGGCGTCCGATTTGACACGGGTTAGTCTAATCTATGCCCCAGGCCCTCCAATATTCAAGCGGTTGGAACATGCAGAAACAAAATTAACGCGCAGTGCTTTAAAAGACCTTGACGGAGCCATGTTATTCGGACAGGGGCCCGAAGGAGCGTGTAAATAAGAGCTTAGTTATCTTCACCTTGAATTTTAGCCAGCAAAAGGGGAAATAGCCAGTAAGTAAATCACGAACGGGTAAAAGAAGTAACTAAACAAAGTATTAATTCCACGTGGTACTTCTACGTAAAAAGTAAACTGATCTGCGTTCCATGCGCTAAGAATCAAAGCGAACGTGAATGCTTAATTAAAATGCCGATAAGTCTTGCCATGTTCAGTTAAATTTGCGGCCTCTTAACTGCATTGTTTCAGCGGTCTTGAAGAACTTTAGTGCTGACTTCCGCGACTCGACCGGCATTCCATCATTTTTTCCTAAACACAGAACTGTGTCTACAGAGAGCGGCACTTGATGAAAAACACATTCTTAGCTCTATATTCGCTAAACATAGTTCGATATAATTCGAAAGCGACCCGACTAGTCCAATTTTTTTATTAATTTTACACAGCGGGGAGTGTAAGCACCGGCGTTTTTGATGATAAACCTTTTTTTTTTCCTCGAGGAATGTTTTTACCAAATTTTGCAGGGCCGTAAATCGCCTCTGTAAGAGTACAGCGACTTGGTAAGAGTAAAGAAACTTGACAATTCAATAGAAGTAGCGTAATTGAAAGTCATAATTTCAGTGCCGTCCGTCTCTTATTTAAAGACGCCCAGGGCGTTCCTTTTGTAAAGTGAATCATTACCTCTGTCCGTGGCAGTATTCTCCTCACAGTTAACTCATTTTGCATCCATGTCTATTCAATTCAATCTGCGTTTATTTGAGATGCCGTATTATCCCAGCTATTCTCCGCCTGAACAACTCACAGCTTTGGCTTTATAGCTCACTGAGAAAGTGGAGAGCGGTACGGCGCAATCACACGGTCCTTTCTCAAGCCTGGATTTTTAAAATGTTTTTGCAACTGCTTATCATAAAAGTTGCTTACTTCATTGCGATGGTAATTGCATCATCGAGATGTTCCGTATCATCTGGTGATGAGATAATTTCATTTTTTCGCTTGGTTAACTTGCAGCAGTAAATCGTGATGTAATTCTTAGAGCGGCGGGTTTGAACTTGCACACTTGAAACTGACTGCATACTTTTCCTCGGAATATGGGCGCGATTTGGCGGAAAATAACCGGATGATATTGTCCCATCAAAATATCCGAAAAGTAATCCAAGGAGTGTACAACTTAACTCCAGCGGGAGACCAACACCTGCTTGAGCTAAATCACGTATCGTCAAACAACAGTCCACCGTATGTTTAGAGTTTTGTCGGACGCCATTCATGCACGCTACCAGTTCTGACAAACCAAAATTTCGTCTATCTTAGACGAAGAGAGCAGCATTTTATGCTTGTATGTGATGTCTGAAAAGACAGTTTTAATCAGTTCTTTTGGTAATTAGTTGAACTAGTGCCAGGAAAATGATGACAAGCGGTAATTTTGTTTTTAAAAAGGTGGACAAAATGTCAGTTATCTGAACTTAATCGGCCTTTTGAGTCCTTTTGGTCGTGCCGAAGTAAATGGGTTGGATTAAAACTTTTAATGTTTGCAACGTTGCCCACTAGCTCCAGCAGCGGGAAAACGGGCTTTTTTTAATTTTTTGTTTTGATTTTTTACATGGCTAACTTTGAAGCACTGTTTTATTGCCTCGGGATATTTAATTGCTGAATTATCTGAATATATTTTTAAGTGTAAACTTTGACATGATAATCTAAAGCAATCTGAAAAAAGTTGTTCTGGGTGCCGCAGGTCTGAGGAATCGTCACAACGGGAACACTGTGGACTGTATCTTTTTGTTAACTTAGCAGCCAGCAAGATCGGAGAGATATAACCTTCACTGAAGCAAAATAACCAGACCGTAAGAATGGGGACCGGGTAGATGAGGCCGGCATGCTCGTACCCCACGCTTCACAAAGATTCCGTCTCTAAATAAACATTTTGAGAAAAACTTCGGCTCCTCAACAATAAAGGCTGTGTTTTGTATCTGACTCATACAAGTCTACACAGCCAATGTATACCGCTGCTTTCATCTGTTCACTGAAGTGGACACCCTTACCTTTTAGAAAGGTATACGCGGGTCGCGTTCAAATTCAATGCGACGGCGAGCGCGAGACGCAAAGTAGTCAAACCTTCTGATAAATATTTATTATTTCGCAAGGTAAAAACGGAGGAAATGATAAAATAACTTAATTTTTTGGATGCAAAAAACGGATCGGCATTTATCAGCCTTCCAGAACAGTTACAAACTTTGCAAACTCTTGGCAGCCATCACAGACGGTAACAATGTTTGATTACATTCGTTTTACGGCTTGGCGTGTGCGTACGCGGTCGGTGTAACAGGGACTTTCAGCAACGAGGACGCCTGGCAACGGCAACGAGAACGTCCCTTCAAAATAGGGATTCGCCTTACTGTAATCACTTTACGATTCTTTCAACTCTTTCAACATATTAAATATGTGTATGTTGTCGAAAAATGAACTCTGATATGAATGGCGTTCAAGTTTGGAGACACTGCATGCGAGAAAGAAAAATTCAACGTCATGTACCAATCCCCAAATCCTGACCCTATTGCAGACCAAAACATGCCATTTTCCAAACCCGTTTTCAGACCTGGCTTCTGAAAGTTTAACTTGATTTGCGAACCATTACCTTGTCGAAGTGAAGCTGATTATGGCCGAAATCAAGAATTCACCCGAAAGTTCAGCTCGATTGATATATTTTGCTTACTTAATTCTCTTTCTCTATTATCCATTTGGAGTTGAAAATACAAATACGCTTATACACTGTTGTGGTTCCGTTGAAAACCATACCCGATTTAAGACCATAATGGGCTTTTATCACGCGGCGGCCATTTTGAGTCCCGAGGGACTGAAAACCTTTGCTTTGTAATCTATACCCGTTTCCAGACCAAAACGGCTCGAAAACCATACCCTTTGGGGTGCACATACCTATATATATAGCTTATATAGGGGAGTACCCTAGCCCCGTTGTTTGAAAGGGTAGCAAGCCAAAGATATGACACCTTGCGAGAGCTGCTACATCTCATGTACTGACGTTTTCGCCAAGCCGTTGATTTTGGCCATTTAACATTGTTTTGCCGAGGAAGGCAATAGAAAGGTACCAATTTGTAAAACCCCCGTGCAGAGCGCACAGCAGAATTGTTTTTACTTCGTTGCTAAAGCTCCAAGACGTGGCGGAAGCGTGCTCCGAAGGTATGCGCAAACTCAATTCGCGCGAATGTTCTTTAAGCTAAGTCATTTTGTCATCCACGCATCGCGCTGGATGAACTTTATCACACCCCAGAAAAATTGGAGTGTGCCGGGCACGTACGAAAAGTTAGCTCAAGCTCGCCGAAATACACTGTCATCGGAAGCTTATCCTTGCCGGCGACTGTCTACCATTTGCGCCCTCAGAGACACTTATGGTATTCCCGGATTAACCCTTGCATAGGCTATTTCCGGGTAAAGCCAGAATTGAGGAAAAAACAACCCTGGGAAGTGACATTCGGTGTTATTACAACGGAACATAATTTAACATAGTTCATACATCGGGCTGAAAATGTTTTCCAGATCGTAGCAGTCCGCGAGGAACATAAGAGCACAGCATGATGTTATGTGTCAATTTCTGTCGTGGAGCAACAGTGCAGAAGTTCGTAGAAAAAGAGATTGGACTAGCCTGTAGCGTCACGATTAAGATTCTTTTTTTCATCTCGACGAACGTGATGCGATAGGCTCAGGCGTGTAAGTGATCAACATTAAACCAAGGCGTTGCCCCCTGCCAATAATGCTAAGAACACCGTAACTGGCTTATGTTTTTTTGTTGCGTAAAGGATGCTGTAAAATAGCGTTAAGTGAAAAGTCGGAATTACGTAAGCACACGGGCCAGGGAGGAAAAGGCGCGAAGCTCACCGGGAGACATGTCATAAGGACATTGGGAAATTTTTGAGACTAAACGCTCTTGATTCCGGCAACGAAACCTAGGGAAAATGCTGTTTAGCATCATTTTCAAAATTCGTAAATAAATTCTCTCGCTAAATAGTTATTTTAACTTTTGATTATATCTGCGTCCGGATTATGCGTGTAGACTGTCAAGTGCTTTTCTTCAGACAGAATCTCATTGGGGCACCGAAGACTCCACACAACAAAGAACCCGCCTTCCTTTGTTTTCTTGGGATTCAACAGACTTTATGAGGGATCTGGACTAAAGGAGGTTAGAGAGTACATCCCCCATATACACCTTATTCCATTATTATTAATATCTATTATTCCAATTCGTCTTTAGTTATTTTTAGTTTCCGAGGAAAAGGGTGGGTCGGGTAGCTCTTTCGTGGAGGATTTCCACGAGTGATCAAGTGCAGTAATATGGTCGTCGCTCGTCTCCATCGATGGACCTCTGGTCACTTTCACTTGATTCTGTTTCCAATAGCTCTTTGAAGCAAAACAGGGCGGAGTGAATCCTGTTCTTTAGCCACTTACCTGACCAAAGACTTTAGTGAGGGAGTCCTGAGGTGAACCGTTTGGAATGGCTTCACAACTTAAGAGTCGTTTAATCTTTTTTTCTGAAATCTTCTTCAACTCGAGGCGTTCCTGCCGCGCATCCATGCTGCCTAACATCGTCTTTACGAATTCATCGAAGGACTATTCCGACTATTTCGAAGGACGTCAATGCCTCATGGTTGTTCCTTGAACGGCTGGAGCGTATCGAAACGCTCGTCTCGAATAGAGTCCAGCTTCTGCTACACGTCTGAACTGTCCACCTTGAAACGCTTCAAAATGGCTCTGTTGATCTGATCGGCGGGAAAACGTTTTTGTAACTCATATGAGGTAAAGTTTTAAGTTTAGTTGAGGATTCATTAGACGCGAGAACTGTGTACGTTTTTGTTTCTCATGCAATTTGAGTGCGCTTGTTTCCTAATTTCAACCCTCACCCATTCTTGCATTGAGTATTTTTTCGCGCCGGGCCAAGAAGGGCACCCACCCCTTCCCTCCCCAAACCGATTCCGGCTAATGCTCGGTTGCTCGATTACGTGTACTGACCATGCGCTGTTTCGGGAAACATTGTTGCAGCAATCAGAAGCTTTACTGCCCAAATTGAACAAGCGGCGTTTTCTAAATGCCGGATGCGAACGTGTTGTTTCAATCTGTGTGCGATCGTGGTTTAAAGCGATTTAAAGTGGAAACCTCAAAGATTTATAACGGTAAGCGTTAGAGAAGGCAACTATCCACGCATAAATTACATTTTCAATTGAAGTCTCTTCTCGCGGAGGACAGCCCGGACCCTTCCCGGACCCGAGTGAGGGGGTGGAAACCGAGTCTTCCTCATATATGCACTATTGACCAAGCGCGAAGTCAAAATGGCTGGATACTGGTTCTTGCTTCGTCTCGGTCAAAAAACGCCAAAGAAAAAAAAATAATAATAAAATAAGAACAATAATAATAATAAATAAGAACGAAGCCAAAACAATATCCAGCGATCTTGACCGATGGAGCTTGGTCAATCTGAAGGATTTATTATATGGCTATCCTTTTCTCTTCTCGTTTTACGTGAGACAAAACCGCTTACATGCCTTCAAATCACTTTGTCTTTTAACCTTTGTATTTTCTGGTACCTGTCGCAAAATAAATTCTTGAAACTCGTCTATGTTTTGTTAGTTTCTACTGCCTTCTGCCGCCTTTTGCGACTCCATTGCCGACGTTGTCCAAAAGTTACGAACTTTGTGAGGTCGGTCTACGCATTTTTCTTTTCTTACGTGGGAGAACAAAACGGGCAGTCCCGCTCGCTTGCCGCTCGGGTAGCCAATCAGAGCACAGAATTCCCTTCATCTTGCCCGCTCGCGAAGCCTGCCATATTTAACAAATAAAGAAGCCTAAGCCGTGTATTGCACTGTGATAAAACACGATGGGCATTTGAGAACACGAGGGAAATGTAGACAACACGAGCCGCAGGCGAGTGTTGTCTACATTTCTCGAGTGTTCTCAAAAGTCCGGAGTGTTTTATCACAGCGTAATACACGGCTTAGGCTTCTTCATTTGCTTTATGATATAGAGGTAATGTGGCGAAAAACAATAAAACACGCTTTTTCTATGTTTTGTACTCTGATAAAACATGGGTTTTTGACCAATCAGAGCGCGCGTAGGATCCTATCTATTATATACCTATAGCCTTCTATAGCCGACTCTGTAGCCTGGACCCATGGCTTGCGCAGGCGCATAATTCCCTCTCCCCAGTGTCCCCAGTGGCTCTCTAGTCTGCATTCTGCGCGATTCGGCTGCGCATCATCCCACCAGAGCCTGTGATATGTTGTGTTGGCGGACCGTGGCAAAACATGCGCAGACGCTAACAAAAAGTAACATGGAGGATCGAGTTATCACATCGAAAAAATCTTCACAACATTCTTAATTAAGAGCTAAAATGGAAGACGAGGATCTTGAAGAGATGAGAGCACTAAGAGGTAGTTGTTGACCCATCCTCTATTCATCGATTGATTTCTCTCCACTCTCAGACAGGTCAACCGCCCTGAGCTTACGCACGGCTTATGTTAAATTATGTTACAAAATTTGAAGTTCATTATTGTTTCTACGATATATTACCCTTTAGCGTCTTCAAAATATAGCCAGGCACAATCTCAGATTCGTTCTTTGGGCCCCGCTCGTGGTCGACATGTTGAAACAGTGACTCGCACTTCAGGAGAATCTACCAAAGATGTGCCAACGACGACGTTTATTAATATTGGATCTGCAGGAAAAGATAGAGGTAAGTTGCAAGAATTATCCTTGTAATTCCGTTCATGTTTTATTTTATATGTTCTCATCAGCATTTACTAGTTATTTAACATCCGTATTACCCTAATATGCGCAGATGTTTCTACCGTGAACATTGTCTCTTCAATTGAAAATAATTTTTATTGTTTTAGATCTGAAACTTATCGCGTTCTCACTGCTCTCCAGATCTTTTGATGTATGACCAACCTGTATTTTCTTTCCACTTGTACGTATTGTAGGATGCTTTACAGTTAAAGTTGTGAGACTTAGTGGAATGTACCCCTCTTGATCACATGTTTTGGTATGGAAAAATAATGTCCAGATGTCCAACAGCCACAGGATTTTAAAAATACACTGTACGTGTAACTGGCAGTCTGAAAGTGTTCTCAATTTGAGTCAATGTACTTTTTGTATTCCATTTGGGATAGTGATAATAATTAGGGTGAGACAATCCATTGCAAAAGAAAGGCAAAATAAAGAACCTTTATTAATTTTATACACAGTGATATTTAAAGCTCCGAGCTCGTGGGGCTGTTTATAGAAAGTAACAACTCAAATAAACAGAACAACGTTAAGAAATCCACTCAAGGAATGATCCTCATACTTTCTGGACAATTTAAGCAATTGTCTCTTATGTGCACTTGAAAAATTCAATTGACTCCAACAAGATTTCAACCCACGACCTCTGCGATGCTGGTGCAGTGCTCTTACCAACTGAGCTATGAAGCCGCACAGTTGAGAGCAGGTCAATTTGTTGGGCTCATGCGTGTTTTCCCGTGAAAGGGATGATGAATGAAATGATTGTGAAGTGCAGGTAAGAAATGAATTGAAGAAGTGATCCTCACACTTTCTGGACAATTTAAGCAATTGTGTCATATATGCACTTGAAAAAGTCAAGTGACTTCAACTAGATTCGAACCCATGACCTCTGCGATGCCGGTGCAGTGCTTTTACCAACTGAGCTATATGAAGCCACACAGTTGAGAGCAGGTCAATTTGTTGTGCTCATGGGTGTTTTCCCTTGAAAGGAATGATGAATGAAAGAAATGATTATGAAGTGCGGTTTAGAAATCAACTCAAGAAATGATTCTCACACTTTCTGGACAATTTAAGCAATTGTCTCTTATATGCACTCAATTTAAGCAATTGTCTCTTATATGCACTTGAAAAATTCAAGTGACTCCAACGAGATTCGAACCCACGACCTCTGGGATGCTGGTGCAGTGCTCTTACCAACCGAGCTATATGAAGCCACGCAGTTGAGAGCAGGTCAATTTGTTGGGCTCATGCGTGTTTTCCCTTGAAAGGAATGACGAATGAAAGAAATGATTTTATAAAATAATTAGGATAGTACACGCGCTCTCATTGGTCAATAGGTGTGTTTAGATGTGAGTATGTAAACACGGTTGTGACATCACATGAATTTTGATTGGTTGTGTTGTCAAACGTGCATTTTGATTGGCTGGTAGGAAATATGAGCGTGTATCGAGAAAACCTGTTTCAACCAAGAAGTAAAACAAACAGCATTTTCCTTCATTTGTTCAATTATTTTTGAGAAATATTTTGTAAAAGGAATAGAGGACTTTTTTCCGTGTTTACATAGCCTCATGTAAACAGTCGAGGGGTTGGGAGAATTCGAGACTGTTATGCAAACCCTCGACTGCATCTCGGGTTTGCATAACAGTCTCGAATTCTCCCAACTCCTCGAGTGTTTACATGAGGCTATGTAAACACGGAAAAAAGTCCTCTATTGCTTAAATGAAGGGCAGTTTAGAAATCAACTCAAGAAATGATCCAGCTGAAATCCAGCTGAAAGGAGGCAACCAGTTGGCTATTTACAAAGTGCAGTGGGGTTGAATTTGCGACCACAAAAGACAAAGCCAGTTGATGGTTAAGCCCTGGTCAAACAGTGCATGATAGTTGATGATAGTCCAACTCTCTCTCCTGTTTCATCACCAGCTATCATGCACTATCATTGGCTGTCATCAACTATCATTCACTTTGACCATGTTGAAATTTTTCATGATAGTCGATCATACCTGTAGTTGTCTCTGTTTGATCACTCACATGATACAGTGTAGTTGATGATAGTATTTTCACTTGGCAATGCCTGAGACCAGAAGCTTGTGCGAGACACTCTTGCGTGACTCGGCTAACCATGATCAACTGTCATGCCAATTTCTTTATACTGCTTGGCCATGCAAATGATAGTTGATGGTCAGTGATGGTTGTGCTCTTAAATAATTATCGTGGACTATCATGCACCACTTGACCAGGCTTTGAGTGGGATTTGAACTCAAACGCAGCACCCTAATCACTGGATCATGTCGCCTTGCCACCTGTTTAGCTTGTTTATTTATCAGTCAGTGCTCCAAGGTCAACTTATATCAAAGTCGCCCTTTGGTGACCTACAGTACATGTCAGAAGTAAGCATCATTGCGAAATACGCTAATGCAAGTGCGTTTGGAAACCCATTTCCAGACCGCACTTCCATCGGAACCACTTAGTATGTACAAGCTAGCACTTTTGTTAAAAAATGGCTTAAACAATGTTCTAGTGAGAACGTAACATTTGAGAAATGTTTGACAACGGTAATGTTCGGGACATGTTGCCCTTTGCAACAAACTTGGAGTCAATCTAGTGGCCTGCTTCAGTCATGCAAATAAGCCATAAAATTTACAGCTTTCTACTCATCAAAATGTAACCAAGTTGCCATATTTCTTGACAGATGGGCCTAGCTTCTCATTGTTTTTTTGTATCTGTGAAATGGCTCTGTGTTTTCATGTTTTTAAGTTTCGAATGCTGACATTCAAACAGGTTTTGTGAAGACAAGATTTCTTCGATACAGCTGCAATCATTGAACTGTGTCACAGACTTGAAGCTTTTTGTAGCAAACATTTTTCAATACACCGTTTGGTAAATTAACAATTTTCCTACCTATGCTTTTGGCATTGAGGAAAGTAGTAATTTTACGTACGATAAGTGAAGAGATAAAACTGATCTCGCGATCACGCTGAAAGGCACCAAGAAGAATTCATCGTCAAATTTCACAATTTTCAGATTATTTCTTTTAGCTGTCTGCCTGTGTGAATGAAAACTTTTGATTGTAAAGCAAGCAATGAAACAGTAGTAGGGCTATAGTACTGCAAATACTTGTATCTTGGCTCTTTCATTACATACCGTAATTGAAATTTTCAGATAGATCAGCCGCTTATCAGCCACTTTTCAAATATTCAGGGTGCTGGTCTGTTATCGATGTTTAATAAAATGTGCACGAAATGAATGCATGGTGAATCGTGAACTTTGTTACAGTGTAGTTACATATTAAGACACATTTGGCCAGTTTAGCAGAATTCAGTGAAGGCTAAGCATTGCATTTGCACAAAACAGCGAATCTCAGATTCATGAAAGTTTGGCCAAGCAATAATAATGTTGTAGGTATTTGGCAGTAAATTAACTTCAAAAGAAGTAGCAAACAAAAAATGTATGTAGCGCTGTTTATGCAAACGGCATTTATAGAGGATAGGAAGCCTTTTTTTCTCATCTATTGTTTGAGGAAACAAAGCAATGCAACAGAAATTAAAGTAGTCAATAACAAAAGAGAAATCTAGTTTCAAAAACACATTTTTGCACGCATTAATGCAAAAAAACAAGCGTGTGCTTTGTATGTGTGCTGGTCGCTTATTTCTGTAAACAGAAAAAGTGGTTGCTAGGCATGAGGTATTGATTGCCAAATTAAAAAAGACTGGCTGCCCAGCCTTGCTGGTGAACAAGGCCGACAACCAGAGTAAAAGTGGTAAAAGTGACGATTTACATGTAAGAAATCTTGTCTGGTTGCCAGACATCTGGACACAGTGTTTGGTAAAATTGTGTAAATGATATGTCTTTGGATTTGATAGCTGTGAGTGAAGACCGAACAGGAAATGATTCCATGGAAGCCATGATGGGTTTTTCAGGTTTTGGTAGGTATGATTTTTGTACATCATGTAGTGTTACAAAATAAACTTAAAATACATGCACACCTGTCCAGCAAATTTAAAAATAGTAACCCTGTAGTCACTCTCGTAAGAAATTAACACACAATGAATCAAACTTTGACAGATTTTATATTGTATGTGGCCAAAATAAAATTACAAAATACAATGTCCAGGCAAGGTTTAAGTTGAGACAATGTTGGCCAGCACCCCCCCCCCCCCTCCCTTAGTGCAGCTCAGGGGTGACCTTTGAGCTCTCAGCAGGGGCTTCTCACAATCTGGATTGGCAATTTTGCTTGCTTGCTAACTTTTGAGTAGGGTCTGTTGTGATGTCATCATAATTAATTTTTTAGTTCCCATGTCACCCAGTCTGTCAGACGTCAACATGGATGATTAAAAGTTTGTTGTTGTGTCTTTAAGTTGTTTGCTGTGTCCCTACAATCATAACAGGGTCATTGTCAGTAGACTGCAGAACAGTGAGGTCTTCTGTGCTTCCCACTCCACCCTCCCTTTGATGTAATAGTGCTGGGGTTTCATGGCAATGTATCTGAGAAAATTCTTGTGCCACGCACATACATGTACTGTTTAGGTACTCTAATATTGGTGGCTTATTGTACCGATAATGTCAATGTAGTAGCTACATGTACGTAATTACTTCTGGCCTTTTTTTAAATCAGACTACAGACTCAAGGCAAAGTTGTTTAAATAGTACATCAAGTTTTTTTTTCTCTCAAATTGTATGGTATTAATAGTTGAATATAAAATTAATAATCAGTTTGTATGTTCTTGATTACATAACCAGGAAAAAAGGCAGCTAAGAAGTTCAATGTTGATGACATGTTTGAGAAAGCAAAACGAACTGCGGTTGAGTTGTCAAGTAACAAACAGATAGGTACAATCATGTACATAATATAGATCCTAGGATTTAGGACAGCAGCATCAACAAAAACATCATCTAAACATAAACTTGGGATTTTTTACATGTAATAATCTTTTTTATTGCTGTTGGTGGAAACAAAGCAAGCAAGGCTAGTATGCAAACGAAGCAAAGCACGTGGCAGTGCCCCTGCAAACCTCCTGAATCCCCCCCAAATGTCATCTTTGTGAAACCGCAGCATTGGCTTGTTTTTAGCTTACACTTTAGCCTAAATATATTATTTAGCCTCATTTAAAACTGCTCTTTTAAACTTACTCATACTAATTGAATTTATTTTGAGCATGCAAGTTACTTCATTACTAACAGTATTTCAATAATACATATAATATATTTTTCAGTAGAATCTCCACAATACGACAGTGGTGATGAAACTGCTCCATTTGTTATCATGCCGCCATCTTTAAGTGGAAATAAGGTAATTGTAATTACAGAATTATGTATGCGACCTTTATAGACCTCTGTTGGTCATTATATGCAATCTACCTCCGTAAGCGCTTTCATAGAATCCACCTGTACTGCCCAGGTGGAAATCTTATAAAGACCTTGATAAGATTCTTATTAACTTTCTTATCGAGATCTTCTCTTACTTCTTGAGTAATAATCTTACTAAGATCTTAATGAGATTTCCATGTGGAATACATGTAATCCCGGGTGGAATTAATCTTGTTAAGATCTTGCAAGATTTTACAAGATCTTGTAAGAATCTTGTAATACTGGTATTAAGATTATGATCTTAGTGAGATCTTGTTTAAGATCTTTCATCTTAATAAGATCTTAGTGCTTTTGCTCCTCAAATTAAATTTTTCAGGATTGGACTTGATCTTATAAGACCTTACAAGATTCTGGTGGCAATAATCTTGTTCTTGCAAGAATTTTATCAAGCTATTACATGTATATTGCCTCTTGAGTTTGTAATATTCTTTTGAAGAAACTTACAAGATCTTGTCACTAGAATCTCTATGTACATTTAAGATCTTATTAGATCATCAAATGCTGAAAATTGAATTTTTCTGTTACGATTAGTTTTTGCTGAGCAATGGCACTAAGATCTTACATGTATTAAGATGAAAGATCCTAAACAAGACCTTACTAAGATACCAATCTTACAAGGTTTTTCTAAGATCTTGTAAAAATCTTGCAAGGCCTTAATAAGATTTCCACCAGGATATCCTACAGCACACTTTCTGTGGGGGGTAGGATTTTATGAAATTACTATTGTACATGACTATTACAGTAGGTGGACTTACCCCTCTCAATTGCCATTAATTTTATTTATTTAAGCAGTTTGCCCATGCCAGGTGATCACCCAGTAGCAACAGTTTAAAAGTACTGGTACATACCTTGTTTACCGGTGTATAATTATAGTGTTGTAGGTAAAAATCATTTTAACCTAGTTTGATTTGTAATTGCTGTAATTCTCTTTGTGCCTCATGTATGATAATGAATACCAGAGAAAGTAAATTTCAAATCAAACTAGGTACATGTAGAAATGATTCTCAACTGATATAATTTTTAACTGGAACATAATTGTACACTGTCGTTGCAAACGCAAATAACACATCGACCTTATACGATAAAATATGATTTAATAGATAGATGGGTACGAGTATGGTAACGGAAAACGAATAAATTACAAACAGAATTGAATACCCCGACTAAGTGAAAATAGCTGAGGATAAGTACAGAAAATGACAAATAGAAGGAAAACACCAAATACTTACAAGACAAATGTGACGACAGGATTGAGAACTTGGCGAACAGCTTAACTTGACTAAACTTTTGACTTAATAACTTAAATTGTGAACTTAACTAACCCTAAAGTACCACTGAACAAATGTAATGCTAACAAGTTACCAAAATTTAATTAAAAAAGCCAGCAAGTACAGAAATGACCTACTATGACAAAGAATGCTAATGAATGAGAAACCAAAGACAAGGGCACTAATGAACGTGTGAGGTGTCAGATAAAGGATTGAACTACCTGTAAATGGTGTTACAATAAGACACCACACAAAGCTTATTACAATACGCAGTTTCACGCCTATACATACACTGTAAGTCATAACTTACACAACCTTAAAATAAGACCCAAAAATGGCCCTTGACTTGTACATGGGTCATGAGAAGAGAGTCAATTTGTCACTTATGTCATCCACTCGTAATTAGCATGACACAAAAGGTTTTACGTAGATGATGGTGGTGGAAGTAGTAGTAGTAACTTTATTTAATGAGGGTAGCACATGACAGTAAAAACTGATGAACTAGTGGCCCTCAATCATAATTAAAATATTTAGAACTACAAAAATAGACACAACAAATTAGAATAAACTAGATGGATAAGCTAAGTAAACAAATCTAGAGCACTATATACTCACTTTGCTGAGGATCAATGCTGAAATTGTAGCTCGACTCCACCACAAACAGAACTTGCTCCTTATTTCATCTATGAATAGTACTACTACCTTACACTCAGTTGAAAAGTGCCCTATTTTGCATGAGGCAGAGAAATTGATTCCCTACTAGTTGAATTACAGATTAGTGACATTTTTCTCTCGCAGACGGTGGATAAAAGCCAAAAGCAGAGAGATGATAGTGATGATGACGAGGAGGAGGAGGAGGGTGACAAAGCCGATGATGACGACGATGGGGTACGTGAACAGTTGAAAATGATATTAAATGATAATAGGACAATCACATGACTTTTAGAGGGCGTATAGTTTATTTGTGGCCCTCGCAACATCATCTGCACCTGAGCCGAGCCAGGGTGCAAATGATGCTATGAGGGACACAAATAAACTACTGGTATTTGCCTGACAAAGGTCATATGATTATCATCAGTACACAAGGCCAAATTGTACAAATTCATTTAATAAGAAAAAAATATTTAACAGATGTAGCATGAAACTTTGGTAGGGAAAGTTGTTGGTACAATATGATCAGCTAAACAAGAGCCAAATAAAATTCCTTCTTGTTTACAATAAAAGTCAAATATAATGTAGTTTTAAAAAAGATTGAAATGGCATTGAAATGGTATCCTCAGGATCTCATTGGCCGAGTGAAGTTGTTTGACATCCCTGCAGCCAATCAGAATCAGGGTGGCAAATACATTTTCAACCCATTCATTTCCTGTTTGGCCTGCAAAAAGGTGTGTGTTACAGAGCGCAGTTTGTCATTGGGCCACTAATGAACTCATTTGTACGAATGAACTGTGTTATGTTGTTGGTTGATAGCCTATTTTCAAGGAAAGAAGGTTGCTATGTTAGCATGTAAATACCCTGGTCATGCCATTTTTGTCCGATAAGTTGCATTCTCTGCTGTACTATAATTGTGGTTTGTGCTTATAGGCTGATTTGCATATTGTTTTGTTTTTCAGAGCATAGAGAACCGCATACCAGTAAGCCATGAAATCTCCTTGGACCATGGCAGCAGAACAGTTGAGTCTTATCACATTGAAGAGTTTCAAACAGACTTGACAGTCATTGGAGGGCTGGGGGCATAAAGAATTTAAGCCATATATTTCTTGTAAAAAGGAAATTGCTTGAAAGTAGCTGAGATTTTGCATATCGCCTCTGGTTGACCTAGAAATATTGTTTATTGTTCTATTCCAAATGTTTGTCCTTGATTTTCATGATAATTTATTAGCCTTGCAAAAAATGAGGGTCAGTACGCAGCTATTACAACAGCCCACGCGATTGGCTCAGAAAGCAATAGAGGCATTCAAACAAACAATAGAAACAAAGAACCCTAACCCTAAAGACAAAGAGCTGCGTCCTAACCAGATCCAATGAAATGAGGTTGTAAACAGCTGCGTGGTATCTGAAAAAGAACTTTTCCATGGTGGTTAGTCTTTTGAATCTTTTTTTGAACAGTGAGCAAAAGAGAGCTTTTGTTTCTGTCTTTCCAAACAAAACTTACTGTGGCCATCGTGTTGGATTGCATCCCTACATGTACATTGTATGTGTAGAATAACTTGAAGGATTGTTTGGTTTTAGGTTTCTGCCCTTGGGCTGGATCCATCAGGATCCCGACTTGTGACAGGAGGATATGATTATGAGGTACATATTGAGATGACCAGGGGAAAGTCTGTTAGAACATGCCACCTTTTTTGTCTAAGTTCTTGAGCTTCGCTTAGCAGGTTACCATCGTTTCACCCCAAGAGGTACCCTGTTGACAAGTTAAATAGGCCATTTCCAAATTGCTGTTTGCCTCTGTTTCAAAGCGAGTCTTGGTGCTAAACCATTCAAATGATAATGAGTTTGATTTGCATGAAAATACAAAACTCATTTGCATTTGAATGGTTGTGCACCAGGACTCGTCCTGGAACCGAGGCAAACAGCAATTCGGAAATGGTCTATTGCTTAGCGTTAACCAGAGTAAAGTATAATAAAAGTCACTGTTAGGAGTGAAAGGATGAACAGGGACATAGAGAATTCAGTGAGAAGACAGCGTTCTAGCTAGGTTGAAAAGACAAAAGGACGGAACATTTGCATATTTACAATTTTAACCAAAGCGGAAGGAGAGATGAGCTTAGTACCCAGGCCATTGCATTGGATGGAAATGCCTTGCTGATATTTTCAACCGCTCGATCCCGTCGATTGATGAAGGAGAGTGAGCATTTTTGGAATGTACATGTAAAACAGGCTAACACTATCAAGAAATTGCGTTAATCAGTAGGAATGCCTCCTTGAGTTATGGTTTCAGCAGTGTTTCTTTTTTTCGCTATGGGGTGGGATTTTACTGCGTTTTGAAATTGTGCGACATTGTGTGGGCTTCAGCAAATTTTGCGGTCCCGCGCCAGCACACCCTGTAACAAGCCCTGGTCTGACCATATGATAATGACAAAGGAAGCGAGAAAGCAAAGAGGAAAAAGGACAGGGCACTCAGCAAAATGGAAGGGTGGACGAGATAATGATAGGAAAGAACACCCTTTCATTTAGGCCTATAGCTAGAGCACTGGAAGAACAGTTACAGTGTAAGTGCGCCATCACTGTGATGCCCCCGAGTGGAAAAGGGTACTGCTTCTAGCAATTTGCATTTTTTATGCTTTCTTAATGAACATGGCCCAGTTATTGAAAGCCCAATTAAAGTAACCCTTTTTTTTCTCGTCGACCTCCTTACAGTTATGATTTTTTGCCCTTTACGTTTGGCTTGAACTTCACTTTTGCCTTCTGCCTTTGTGAAGCCATATGAAAGCATTCTCAGTGGGTGAAATTAAAACCTTACATGTAGTTAACTTTTAATCCAGGGTAACCATTAAACCGCTTTCACGTAGTTGGGCCCAAGGTACTAGATTCACAAATTAACAATAATTATTATTTAAAATTAATTTTGATTGTTGTTGGTATAAAATTTAATGCAAATGCATGGTAGACTTTAGAAATACAGTATACATGTACTCAGGGTTGCCACAGGTTTGAGGTAGGCGACTGCAATGCAGCCTCTGAGCACGAGAATACCATAATTAATTGGTAAGCGACAATTTATCACCCAATGAAACCAAATCTCTCAAACGTTTTGTCCCCTGTCTTTTGCTTGCTTATATCAGGGTTAACTGAAAGGCTCAGGGTAAAAAAAATTAATGATGGTCTAAGGAAATTTTCTGGTTTTGTTTTGGTCATTTTGCAACACGGCGTCCAATTTTAGGCGAAATAGGCCTGGTTGAAACGTCGAACTTCACATGTGCCGAATCTAATGCAAATGAGAAAAATCTATTGTTCTCGCTCATTTGCATTACATTCGGCACACGTGAAGTTCGACATTTGAACCGTACCTACTGCACTAAAATAATTAAGGAGTTAATTGTCCCATGCTGTATGTTTGGCTTCTACTCACATACATGTAATGACATAAGTGGAAGCCAAACACTGTTTTCCTACATGTCCTTCCGTAACTCAAATGCACAGTTCTTTGTGTGAAATTAGGCCGCCATTTTGCAAAATGACAACTCAAGTTACTTTGGACGTTGTTGCCCTAGGCCCTTCAATTTCCAGTTTAATTGTGGTTAATTTTGTGTTCCTCGTCAGGTGAAATTTTGGGACTTCAATGCGATGGATGCATCTCGCCGTGCCTTCAGGACTTTGCAGCCATTTGAATGCCACCAGATCAAGTCTATCGACTACAGTATTACAGGAGATGTTGTTCTTATTGCTGCTGGAAATGCACAGGTATTTCATAAAAGTAAATAGATATACTGACTCTCTTGGTGCATAGAGATCAGGTTAAGTTTGATCTAAAAAGTTTTTAAACAGCAACGCTTAGTAACAGGTAAGTAAAGGTTTCTCTTAGTTCGTCGGGAAAAAAAATCAGAAGAATAGTGTAGCCACGTTAAATTACAAAAATAAAAAGATGGTTGAAAATGAAATACAAAGGTGCATTTTTTTTTTATCATTTACAATTACAGTTTTTCATGTCATGTGAATGTTTAAATACGGACACACACTGTCATCACCTGAAGAGTTCGGGGTATAAAGGGCCTTATTAGTGGACATATTGGAAAGAAAACAGAATAGTTCAAAAAGGGCTCCGATTTTGCATGCTTTATGTACCGTCAATCTGCCCAGAAATAACTGCTCTGTTGTTTTCTTCGTCCGTATGCCCTTCGTTTACAAGAAAGTTAGTAGCCGTGGAAAATAAACGTTTAATTGTTCAAGTTTATTTTCAACAAGACACGACAAGATAAAGATTGTTTGCAGAAGCAAAAGGTTTCTTTGATTGGTTGAAAAGAAACAGGCCGCCGTGGAAAAAGTAGGTCTTTTGCATGGCTAATTTCTTGAAAACAGGTGAAACAGGAAGAAATGTAATTAATGTCACCTATGGCTCAACACGAGCCTCGACATCGTGTGTGCGCGGTTGCTGTTCCAAGATGGCGCTTGGAACTGTGCAAGAAAATATTCAGATGACCACAAACAGAACCAGATTTTCTGAGCCCACGGGAATGAGCACCTGCAACAAATCCGAGTTTTCACGAAAACCGCTGGTCACTGAATCTGGTTCTGGTCGTTGGTATCTACGTCAACATGTACACTGTGAGGTCTTCCACCGTAAAAAAGGCCTCTTATGCAAATCGCAGTTTTTATGCCCCTGGCTCGTCAATTGAACCTTGCCGTTGTTTTGCTATTTCATTAATCGTAGGCCAAGGTCATCGACAGAGATGGATTTGAGGTGCTTGAATGTGTCAAAGGAGATCAATACATCGTGGACATGACAAACACCAAGGTGCAGTTGAACCTTTCCATCCACTGAGAAGACTACCAGGCGGCGTTTTGTTAGCAGCCGTGAAGAGATGTCATTAGCGACTTTAAGATCTACAACGGCGACGTCCCTGAAAACGTCATTTAAAATTGCTAGTTTACGTTTTCCAAAGTTTTCGTGATTATTCCAGTTCGTTCAACTTCTACAAGCTATCCGAACTATCCAGGAACTGAATTCAGTGGGAGGAACGGTGTTCAAAGTAAGAAATGGAATCAAAATTCTCCATCGTGTGCTCGCGTTTTCCTCAGAACTTGAAAATTGGTCATATGACTTTTTAGATTGGCAGAGAACGGGAAAGAAATGTACCAAACTTCAGACGTCCATGCAGAGGCATTGTTTTGCTCATTGAAGCCTATTTAACGGCGTTGTCGCTGACGTTGCCGTCGTAGATCTTAAAGTCCTTTTTAGTGATTATAGTACCACTGCTGCTTAGGCTTCAAATGTGCAGAAAATCGTTCCTAAATCAGACCGCGATTGTTTAGTGTGTTGTCCTGTACCATAATATAAATCACTTAGAATGACCTTCTGCGGTGCTTTCAAATGATATTCCAGTTCTGAAGAAGCCGAATTGAAGAGTTGTTTGCATAACCGCCAAATCGCGGCCATATTTCCAGCAGTAAAGCGGGTCTAAGTTCTACATGGACTGTTGCAAGTCAAATGCAAAAAAAGAAAGCAACAGGATGAACACAGGCCTGAGTAATTTGTTCTCTGTGTGTGCTTCACTAGTAAACATTGGAAAATGAGGGGGAGGGAGGCGGGGGAAAATCCGCTCCGGTAAAAATCTCTCTCTTCCCGTAAATTCAAACAGGAGATCATGTTGCTAATGAAAGCAGAGCTATTCCTGTGAAATATTCAAGCTCACGAGCTACGACGTTATTGCGGAAAATATTAGCATACACGAAAAACAAGCTGTGTCTTACGAGTCGTGTTTTATCGGGTTTTAAAGCTCATTCACGTGACGTTTTCTTCGTGACTTGCAGGGGTCATGAATTATTAATGAGGTTTTTTGAAATTTTTAATTTTTTAATTTCACAGGGCCATGTTGCGATGTTACACAATGCATGTTGGAACCCAAAGATTCGTGATGAGTTCATCTCGTGCAGTGATGACGGGTTAGTATTTGCTTACTGGTTTTTGCTTCAGGAGGATCTTGTCCTCTTGTAGTTGTTGGATTATATAACATTGTAGTTTTAAATACTCGCAACTCGCCCTTCCTTTTCATGGCTTCTCTGCTGGATACTAAGGTGTCGGTGCCTGTGACCGACATAATACAGTAGACGTAAAAAAAAACAAACAAACAAACAAACAAAAAAACCAGTAGTTGCTTTAAAGGGAACCTCCACTATAACAAGAATATAATTTTAAAGTACTGAACATAATGCTTACCATCAAAATTGTTCGAACTTTTTCTAATGGAAGCGTTTGTATCTGAAATAAACAAAATTCAAAAACGCTTGTTACCCGGGCGCTGCCATTTTGAATAATTGTGACGTGTAATGGTTGCCCTATTTTTTCAAAACAAAAGCTCTTTGTGTGAATACAATAAAATAAATGTTATATTGTTTTCTTTGTTCACAGGACTGTCAGGATATGGAACTCTGAAAATCCAAAGAAAAATAAAACTGTGATTAAAACCAAGAATAAACACGGTAAACATTTATCACAGGTGGATACAAACTAAGTCATTCAACATTGTGACAAACGCTCGCGGTTTGACCACATGGAGCTAGACCTGGTGTTGTGGTTTGACCACTATACACTTCGCGAACAGTGTGTGGGTTCTTTTAACGTCTCACGAAGTCATTAACAAACAAGGGCTGTGAGACGGGACCTACGGTGTATCGTCCTTATCCGAGAAGACTACTAGACAGTCTAACCATTTGCAGATGTCACTGCAAAGGCAGCACTTTCTCCTCAGTTATTTAAAGACCCTGAGTGATGGTCCGCAGTTTGTCGCTGGTTCTCTTCTTACTGTGCATCGCACTAGGCCGCGGCAACCCTGAGTTTTCTTAAGCCGTCTGCTGCTGTTCAAATTTGATCACTGTTTGCCATCCGCGGGTGCTCCAAAGTGTACCTGGTGATCACCTTTTGGTGTACCACGTGATCGGCTTCCACGAGAAAAGAATAATCGCTCTGCCTTCAACCTCGATCACGTGGTACATCACAAGGTGGTCACATGGTACACAAAACAGTGATCCCGTGATCCAATTTGAAAAGCAGCAGATGGCCTAAAAAACTCAGAGTTGCCGCTCTCTACAGGGATGCATAGCAACTCTGAGTAGTTTTTCTTTCGGTACTCTGGGTTTTTTCCCCCCCCTGAGAAACCAACATTTCCAAATTCTAATTCGATCTGGACACTTGGAGAAAGTAAGAAAGGCACACGTCTACATGTATCAGCGTCGAAACTGTCCAGTGCCACCTTCTCTAAAGAAAGTCAATTATTACTATTACTGTTTACTGTTGCTGTTTTTATCATCATCATGATTATAGTTGTTAAAGCATAGCACCTTTTCCCCTTCTCTTTTTAAACTGCACCGAAATTTAATGAGAAGAAAAATTTACTGAGAGAGCCTGGAACGTTAAAAACCCGCTGGGGAAAGCAAATGGACGGACGATTTTCCATTAGGAAACTCTGGCTGGAAATTTTGGACTACCTTCTCAAAATTTCCGAAAATTCTGGAAATTTTCCGGTCGGGTACATCAAGATGGCTTTACCGTTTGTTTGCATTCCAATCGAGATTTGCATGGCTTTTTGGTAAATGGTAAACAACCGGTGTCTCTTTTTTGGCTCAGTTCTAGTTGATAGTGGTACATTTCGTACGCTGTCCGTCTTTCATCACGACAAGCTGCATCAATTAATATTTACGCTCTGGGCATATGGGTTTTTTTAAATAGTGAAGGCCCTATTTTTGCTACAGGCGAAGAGACTTGTCTTAACGACGAAAACATTTTAGGTTAGGCTCACTTTGCCCATGCGATTTGGTTCCGCCGGGAAGTGAACCCCCGAACTCGCTCTCTTCAATAATAGCTTTAATAGGTTTACTCGTTAAAGTGCCTCTAACCATTTTTTTGTCTTTCTTCCTCAAGGTAATCTACAGCTTACCTAAAGACATTCTAAGAAAGATTTTTGCCATTTTGCTCAAAACCCGATTTTTTTGTTTTTGTTTTGTTTTTTGTTTTTTTACACAAGCGTGAAATCCAGTCCTTAGTCCTCATTGAAGTAATTGTTCTTTGTTTTTGTTTAATATGCTCAGGCAAGAAGACAATTCCAACACGATGTTGTTTTAGCAGAGATGGAAGAATCATAGCCGCTGGTTGCCAGGTATGTTGGGAGAGATAAAATCTTGATGTGAAGCTTCTACATAATGCTTATGGGGAAACGTTTTTCGTTTTCTTAGGCTTGTCCTTGCTGGCGTATCTTCTGTAACAGACACACCGTAGATTTATTACAGTACTTCTTACTAACCGGTTTCCCAGTCCGTATTGTAATTTTGTACGTATGGGCTGAGTGGTAGGGCCGTACTAAAAAATAATTGGCCCGAGGTGATAGGGCGGTACGGAGCGAGCGCAGCGAGGTCCTTGCGCCATGCCCTTGGGCCAACTGTTATTTTCCCGTCTACAACTCCCGTTCCGACCTAAACTCAGTCAATGAGCATTTTATCACGTGACATCTTTATACTATTCATGAGCACGCAGAGGATAAAGTTGCAACCAAAAAAGCTGCAAATCTGCACAGAAAATTTATCTAATATTTTCTTCCCCTCCCTATCCCGCTTCCCCTCCCTCTACCCCATCCCTTCCCTCTCCCTCTTCCCCTGCCACTTCCCCTCCCTCTTCCCCTTCCCCTCTCTCTCCCCCTCCCTCTTCTCCTCCTCTTCCCCTCCCCTTCCCCTCCTCCTCCCCTCCCCTTCCCCTCCTGTTCCCCTCCCCCTTCCCCTCCCCTTCGTATCTTAAGCAAAGCCAGTCAAGACACCGTACCTACTGTCCGCGAGTTTATTTACAGAGTTTATGATCTTGATACGTGTTTGCTTTCACAGGATGGTTCGATACAGGCCTGGGACACCAGAAAGCCTTTTGTAAGTAACAGTATTACTTATTATGGAACTTAAAGGTGCTTTCCTTTCATCAGAACTGGCCGGCCAGACCGGTCAGTTTGCAAAGAAAATGCAACAATTTGAACAAACAGTTGCATGATATCCCTCACATTCTTTTTGAGGAGTATATGTAATGCTCGAGAAGTGTGTTATTTGAAGGCGTTGTAGAGTTACCCCTTTCAAATACTGGGTCTGGCCGGTCAGTTCTGTCAAATGGAAAGCCCCCTGAGATAGGAGTTCGACTGTGGCTTCGCGCGTGCTCCTTTTAGAAACTTCGTACTTGTGGTCGTCGTTGTTAGTGCACTCCAATCTACTGCTGCCTCGATAGACGAGAAAGAGATTCTTCTTCAAATTCTTTCTTTAGTTTCATTAAACTTAACAATGAATTCCTTTGGAACTACTGTAGTCTGTTTATTCCTATTCCTATTTCAGTTTAGGATTAACAGAATCACTGGAATAAGGTATTCCTAAAGAACGCTAATTCCCGAAACGGAATGATTATTGCGGAGGTGACCTGAGAACTAACGCTCGGAATAGTCTTGACACGACCAAGACGCTCATTTTGTCAGCCGCGCACGATTTTCGCGCTAAAGTCTTCCCCAAAGAACGCGTATCCTGTGTATTCCGAGTAAACGGTATTCCGTTTATTCTGTTCGTTCTGCTGTCGGGATCCGAATAACCATGCAGAATGCTATTCCATTCATTCCGAAAATGGATTAACTCCCAAAAGGACAGGTAAATCGAACATTCCGAATATTCTTTGTCCGGAATAGTCCCAATAGAAGGCACCCTAAATATAGCTGACCGAATACTCGGTAGCGCCGACCGGCGATTGGTTCTCTCATCTGATAGAGCACCGGGCTGCCGTGCGTGTGATGTCGTTGGTTCAAACCCTGGCCGCATCAACACTCAGGGTCTTAAAATGAATGAGGAGAAAGTGGTGGCTTTATAATGACATCTACAAATGCTTGGACTTTCTAGTCTTCGCAGATAAAGATGATAATGATAAACCGTAGGCCCCAGCTCAGAACATTCACATACCACTTGACTCTGTGGGACGTTAAAGAACCGCCATAGGGACGTAATGACCGCCGACCGCTTAGCTCAGTTGGTAGAGCACGGAACTATCGTGGGGGAGGTCGTGGGTTCGAGCCCCGGCTGGATCATCACTCAGGGTCTTTAAATAACTCACGAGGAGAAAGTGCTGCCTTTGCAATGACACCTGCAGATGGTTAGACTGTGTAGTCTTCTCGGATAAGGACGATAAACCGTAGGTCCCGTCTCACAACCCTTGTTCGTAAATAACTCCGTGGGACGTTAAAGAACCCACACACTGTTCGCAAAGAGTACGGTGTTGTGGTCTCTGGCCTTGGAATGGGCACACTCTAAATTGGGGCGAAAGCTCTGTTGTGTGGCCCCCACCACCTGCATTGGTGGTGAAACTCAAATAAACTAAACTAAACTAATGAACCTTCGCTGTGACCATCCCCAGTGTCTTGTCTGTGAAAGGGCACTGTCCATTGGAGCCTCGTTCTATTGTGTGACTCTTACACCCTCCGTGGTGTATAAGCTGATTAAACTAAATAAAATTGCTGTTGAAGAACTTTAGAATAGCGAAATATTCTCACCGCTCGCAAATGCCCTGACACGGGAGGTTAAGTTGTGGGAGGAAACCCGCGACTGCCAGGGCAAGAAGTGCGCCAGATGTAGGGCACAGCGCCTACCGTCACCAGGGGAGGCGGGTGGGGCGAAAACTAAACCGAACTTCGTTGAACTGGCCACAAGGTGAACGAAACTGCGGCATTTGAAGCGGAAGGCCGCAATGCATCATGAGAGCATCGCGCAAGTACAGCATGAATTGAATTCGAAGAACTTCGATCTTCCCGTGCGACAGGCTTATTATGTATGCAGTGAGAACAGTATTAATGCATTTTTTCCTTTGCGTTTTAACAGATCCACCCTACATTCCTTCAACGTACCGCTCATACATTTGGCAGTGACATCTCATGCCTGACATTTTCACACGAAGGGAGCTTGTTGGCTTCAAGAGGAGGTAGTCAAGTGAAAGATCTGCATTTAGATCTTAATATTTATCAGATTTTCCTATCGAACACAAAATCCGGAGACGGGTTTTGTTAAATGAAGTCCTTCCTCACATGGATTTCTCTTCTAAAAAAATCCGCCGCGAAATTCGTTTTCGGATTTTGTGTCCTTAATTCATCTTTCTCAACCGAAAACACTCCCAGTGGGACTAATATAAATGATACAATATGCTTAACTCTCCGTGCTGTTGGACAAAAAAGGAATTCGTCTCTATCCTCACCAACTTTTCCTTGATTATCATGATGTTAGACGCCTGAGCGATCGTGAAGTGCGGATTCACTTCTGCCATGAAAAGAAAGCGTTGGCAACGTGAGATGGTTGTGTGAAGGCGCATTAAGGCTGGTTTACACGAACGACACAAGCATAAGCACCAGGATAACAAAAAACGTGCCTCTAACAAAGGAAATGCAACGTGGCCCAATGGTTAGGGAGTTCGATTTTCATGCGGATGTTCCGGGTTCAAAACCCGCTCTGACCGCCAATTTTTTTGTTTTGTTTTACTTTACTTAAACCCAATTGTAAACCGTTGCGACGCAAACATAAGTCCTTCGTGTTTGTATTTATGCCTGTTCTTGAGTTGCGTTAGGCGTACTACGAAACGACGCAAGAAAAAGGAAACTGAAAAATATTCTTCTACGTCCGCCATGTTGGAATGAAACCTCGCGCCATCCCGCCAAACTTCTGTGCTTCTTCGCTTGTCTATGTCATGCTCGTTGTACTTATGTTTACGCACATGTAGACACCCCTTTGCTTATTCTTATGTTTGATTCATACGTGTACACGAGCCTTTTATTTCGGTTATTATCCTTCTTTGGACTTGCTTCTTACTACTTGGTTTCAGTTCCTCTTCAGTATTAAGGTGTCTCGTCGTTTCAGGTGACGATTCTTTGAAGATCTGGGACATTCGCCATTTCAAGAGATTCCTCAACATCGCCATGAACTTAACAAACTACTTTGCACAGTAAGTTCCACTCATCGTAACCCGTGTTCAGTCTGACCATACTAGGGGCTATATCAAGGCATTTTTACAGACTGAGATATTTTTAGACGTGTTTGTTTTTCCCGCGAATAGTTCAGTTCCAGTCCGCACGGGTCCAAACAATTAATTATGCAAGGCTTATGATTGGCTAGCAAGCCTCCTGTGGGAGACCAAGGCTCCTGTGGGAGATCGAATTCGCGGGAAAATCAATCCGCTAAAAATAGCTCGGTCTGTGAAAACGCCGTGACACAAATATATTGAAAGTGTGCGCCGGGCTCCTGGTTCGACCGAGCTTGCGTTGACAGTTAAAAAAAGATTCATGCTTGGTGCTAGAACCTGGAAAACTCGCGAATAACTTAAAACAAAGCCAACGAAAGAGCGAAATTATTAAACGGAAGAAAACAATAGCTGAGAGAACAGAGAAAAACTTGTTAGACCGAGGTAAACCAAAAGAGGAAGGCAAAGAACCAACGTGCCAGCCTCCGCTGCACACTTATTAAGTATTAGTAGAAATCTACTCACGTACGATCACGAATCCTGTAATCTGATTGGCTCGCTACTCGCTAGGTATTTAAGGTGGCTGAACACAGTTTTTTTCGCGGACAGTGGTATTTTTTTATGGCCGGCGCAGATTTTGAAAAACAAAACAAATATGGCAGCGACGACAAAAAAAACTTGTTCTCTTGCTCGCGATGGTTTGGCAAAAGCGGTGTAAATTCCTTTCCATTACGTAAATCAAAGCATCAAAAATCATGCCTACGAAATACTGCCCATGCGCATTTGCTTCAAACGTTTGACACTGACGAGCTATTGCCTGTTTTTCCCAATTTCTCGGGAACCTGTCGTTAGATTTTAGAAAAATTTGGAATAAGAATACTTCAGACGACAAATGATCTATCAAAAAAATCTGACATTTAACCGAAAAAAAATTTGAGAGTGATGTGGTTTCACTCGATATTACCTATGGCTAACCGCAGGGGTTTCAATAACTTCTGAAATAGCCGTCCATGATAGCCCATTGTAGGCGGCAGTTTGACAAGTTTATGATATGATTTTTAGTGAAAATCCAGACAAACTAGCCGGCGGTGAGAGGCAAAGCAGGCGGCGGTGTACCGCCGGTAACCGGCTTCTATTGAAACCCCTGGGCTAACCGTGTTGTACGGTTTCTTAGAAGATACCATGACTAAGAATTGGATTTGAATTCTTTTTAGGACTTCTTGTTCATTCAGTCCTGATGATAAAATGGTCGTCACAGGAACATCAGTAAAGAAAGGACAGGTAGCTTTCCACTTTGGGTTAAGTTTGAGGTTGACTCAGTTTCGGCCTTGTGCTCAGTAACCAATTCACTTCAGCCTCTTTTTCAAAGCGTGTCTAAGTGCGAAGTCTTTCTTAGGAGAATGAGTTTTTATTCATGTGCATGCAGAATGAAACTAATTACCATCACAGAACTTTTGAACTTAAACTTGCTTTGAAAAAGAGGCTAAAGTGAACTAAAAAATAGCCTATTCCATTTCGATCTCCAGCAACATTTTCACTGTCTGTTCAACCACTTATAACCTTAACTAAAATAGGTGGAAGCAAGTTTTTTGTCAATTAAGGCAGAGCGTCCGGACAGAGAGATTCATATGTGAATAGAGGATGCATCGCTGTAGGGGATCTACGGGGTAACTTGGCGAAAAGGGCCGAAAACCTGGCATAAATTTCGTGTGAAACCGTCCAGTGACACGGACGGCATTGATGCACAAGCACTGAGATGTGGAACGGTTTTCAATCGAATGTCGAAATTTTGGGTTTTGCATTACCGCGCATAGTTATTAGAATCGCGGTGGTCGGAGAAGATACTCGATTCAATGTCTTGTTCGAGTAAAGGAGAAATTCACATTGATTAATGTTCAGTTCTCTTGTCTTTGATGTACAGGGTTCAGGCAGCTTGGTCTTCATGGAAAGAGACTCGTTACGAAAGTTATACGAGTTCGATGTGATCGAATCAGTAAGTTCTTAATTTATTTTGTCGTTTACCGGGGCCGTCTGCCGTTATTTCCACAAATGTGCTGTCGGTCTTATGCCTATGCATACTAATGAAACGAAGTGCACCAAGTCGCGCAACACGACTCTCCTGGCAAAAAGGTGACTTGGCAGAAACCACGTGATTTTATGGAAATTAGAATTTGTTGCATAAATTCATCAAATTTATGCTCCCACAACAACTCATGAATTGCACATGCGGGCATGTGAGGTAAACAGGGCCAGCCACAAAAATTTCGCAAAAGGTTCGATGGCTACTCTGTGGCCACTCTCTACAATAAAACCTGCATGTTTTTTTCTTTTATCTCTTTGCGCTGTTTAGTTTACGTTTCTCCGGCTTGCCATTTCTGCTAACCTCTTTTATCTTGTGAATGAATTTTAAGAGTGTTGTGAGCTGTTTATGGCATCCAAGACTGAACCAAATCGTTGTCGGTTGTGGAAATGGAACCACAAAGGTTTATTTCGACCCTGAGAAGAGCAACAAGTGAGTCTTGTTCTTGCTTTGAGCTAAGGTAAAGTAAAGTAAAGTAAAACAACACAAGAGCCAAGCGG
>BLFK01001075.1:1146436-1153635 GCA_014634185.1 Astreopora myriophthalma | reverse complement strand
GCCCACTTCCCCTCTCCCTCCCCTAACCCACTTCCCCCCGCCCTCCCCTAACCCACTTCCCCTCGCCCTCCCCCTAACCCACTTCCTTTCCCTCTTCCCCCAACCCACTTTCCCATGATAAAAATGTCTCCTTTGAACAGCCCCCTATCTATGGCTGGTGGATTGACCCAATTCTGGAATAGGATTCAGCGGAATAACCTCTAGAATTTTCTTTGGAGGTTAAGCTAAGAAGACATCTCTGTAACGTGTTTTCGGGAAACGATGTTCAAAGTCTCCTTTGTATTCTGATAAAATCAAAATTGAACGAAGCAAGGTAGGTCAAAGGTAGGTACAGTGGATGATAACTGGGATCCATTGAGCCAATGAGAAAGCTAGAAATGAGTTATCCAAGGTTGATGTAAGCAAAACAATCGTTCTGCACGTGTCTTACATTGTGGACATCTCATTGCCGCCCTTTCCTATCGCAATCCCGCAGACTCACAGATAATCGAGATTGATGAAGATCGACGAAGTAACTTGTTTTCCGTTTGTTTCAGGTCATGGTGGACGAGTCACTTCTGGCATGTCCCTCTCAGCTTTTGTGGTGAAGAACCTTGCACTAGAAATGAAAGACGATTCGCATCCGAGGGAAGCCATCCTCAAGCATGCAAAGGTGTGGCTCGCATCGCTCAAGTGTTTGACCTAGAAGTTCAACATTTGACCCAACAACTCTATGCAGCCTTGTTGGATAGGTTTAACGACGAGGACGCACAAGGTCACAAAACAAGATGTTTGAATGAGCGAAAACTATCGCTGTTCGTGCTTTGCACCTGCGTTTTACATTTTGGTACATTTCTCGTCCTCTGCAAAACTAGAACGTCAAATGCAACCTCGTTCCCAGGGTCTCTCATCTTACCACTCCTCGTTCGCTCCAGGGAGCGGTAAGATGAGAGACCCTGGGAACGAGGTTGCGTCAAATGAACAAAATCGGCAGCTTGGGAAGAAGGCACACAACGATGAATTTTTCGTACTATCTCGAAACTTGAACGCCTTTCATGTCAGTTTTATTTCTTGACAACAGACACGTTTTACGTAATGAAAGAGTAGGAATAAAAAGTGCATGATTACAATGACGCGAATTTCTATTTTGAAGCCACGTTGTCGTTCTTGTTGCCGTTGGCGTCCTCGCTGCTAAAGGTCCTTAATGTGACTTTGAACATCGTAGTAAAGTACACAAATGAAGCAAAATTAACAAATGGTAAACGCCATAGCTAGAGTCAAGAAGCTTCTTTCGTGCTTAGCAACGTCCCGCGTGCATCCATAACTCAGTAGTGCACGCTATGGCGTTTACCATTTGTTTTGTAACATAACATTGAGACATTGGAACTACAAAAGTCCTTTTATTGAGCTACATCACAAAAAAATGTTCGTGTAGTCTTACATGACAAGAGAAAACAAGCGCGCGAAAATTAGCACACACGTCAGCAGCGTACACCCATGGGCAAATAGTAGACGCTGAATTAACCAATCAGAGCACGCGCTTTGCTTTCGTTATGTTATAATGTTACTTTGAACATTGTAGTAAAGTACACAAATGAAGCAGAAAAAAAATCGGGGCTTAAACGGGACTCGAACCTGTGACCCGGCGATTGTGCTGCACATTGCTCAACCGAGCCATCAAGCCCACTGGCGGGGAGCTTGCAATGTCACCTGCGAGTTCGTATTTTTCTCCGCATTATCACTTGACATTTTTTGCAGGATACACTGTTTCTCGTAAATGCGGCCATCGGCTGCCCACGAATAAGAACTGTACCAGCAAGTATATTGACTTTCGTTGCAGCACTCTTGTGAGAGAAAACTGATTGTTATCAGCGTCTTCACACAGCGTTGCTCAAACAGCATTACTCTCCTTGACTTTTTAGGGGAGAGATCGCTCCCTGTCACTATGGCTTTGTTTGTTTGTAAACCGTTTCTTCCCTGTCACTGCGTCTTTTTCGCTTTACTTTGCTCCTATGACTTTAAACAGCGTGGTGTTTTTATCCGTCTACCAGCCAACTCGTCAGCACCTGTGTATCCGCCTCAACGGGTCTTCTTGTTTTGATGTGTTTATCCTACTGTTGCGTAGTCTCAATTTCCGTCAAACTGTTCAACATTCTTGTATTTTACAGGCCGCAGCTGAAGATCCATACTGGGTGTCCCCTGCTTATGCGCAGTAAGTTTGTATGTAATTAACCTACCAGTTAAAGCGGATTATTTACTCGTGAGCCCAACGCTAACTCTTACTTCCTTTGCTGAGCTCTCCTCGGAGGACTTCTTAACAATTATTTGCGGGTAGACGAAGTAAATATTTAGTGACATTTACTGACCCTGAGGCGAATAATTGTTAGGGTGTAATTTTCAAAGGTGTATATGAAAGGTACTGGTAAGATGAAGCAACTGACGGAGAACTTCACACACACTTGCTCGCCCCATAGATGCTACCATTGACAAGGCAACAGGTTTACTGTCTGCTTTAACAATAGAATACGTAGTAATAGTGGAAGTGGTAGTGGTAGTGGACACTGGTAGTAGTGATACTGACATTAATCCACTCAGACTTTATTTAGAGAGAGTGACACTTGACAGTTTAACTGACACACTTGCGGCCTTCTAAGTGTCTCCAACTGACTCCTTGGGGACACTCAAGTTTTGAAGTTAGGATGTAAAGTTTCTCCGTTATCTGCAGTGATCATTCTAATTTAGTTCAAAACATTTCATTTACGTTTAAATTGTTTTCGTAGCACTCAGCCAAGAACGCTATTCCACGAAGAAGAAGATGAAGAGGAAGATGAAGAGGAATCGCAGCGAAAAAAGATGAAACTTGTGTAGTTCAGTCCATACATAGTAAGCCCAGTAACCCGAATCGGGAAGGGAGGCACTGGAAACTAGGAGTGGGGACTGGTGTGGTGCCTGAGATGTGAACCGTGGATAGAAGTAATTGGATAGCCAACCACACTCAAACCACAGTTAAAATATGTTGGCGATGAACATTCAATGAACTGTCAGACAACGAAGTCCTTTATAGCAACCAATTTCAAAAAGCTACAAACGAGACAAGGAGGAGGGAAAAAAAGAAAGACCAAAATGCCGGAAGCGACATTTAACTCTGCGCACTGTATGAGCTGTAACTGAAAAGTGGCAGTCAAGAAATAAATGAAATGAAACTTTCTCAATGATTTCCTCGCTTTTGCCACATGGTTTCTCTAACGCCGTAAATATTTTGCTGTGCGTAATGTGACGCAAGTCTTAAATACAAGCTTCTTAAATACAAGCTTCACACTAACCCCCTCCTCCCTCGAGCACGTGTAAAGCGTTGTTTGAATATCTGCTGTTGATCGGTAGCGGTAAGACATGTTGAGAGATTGTTGGGTTACCAAACATTTTCCCATTTAACCACCATATTTTGCGTGTAGACACGTTTGACCAAGTTGGGTAAGACTTAAAGACTTGAACGCCGACAAACATTCTATCAAACACCTGAAACTTGTGTTCTCGAGTTTGGTAAGCGATGTTTTCCCCGTTTGGAGAACCGGGCGAAAAATGGCTTTCAGTCCATGGATACGGACGGCTTTCGGTCCATGAACTCACTGTTTTCAAACATTTTTAGTATGTATGTAAGTGCTAAGAGCGTCCGTACGCTTTGGTCCGGGCCACTAACACTGCAGTACATAAGGTTATTGAAATTCCCGCGTAAAGTAGTTGCCATGGTTATAAGAGCACTGTGCTTTGCAAAAAGGTCGTGACATTATAATTAGCTGGCAATCCTAACGCCGTTTGATTTGATGAATGTGCCTGCCTTTTTGGTACGTGAAATGTTCCCCAAAAATATATTTTTGCGCGTTTTTGAATAAATTAGCGGGAAAGTATGCTCCTGTCGGTATGAAGTATCAAGGGCAATATGTGTTTATGATACATTTTCCCGTATCGCACGGGTGTTAGGGTTGACTAAATTCAGACAAGAGTAGAGCAGCCCGCTTGTGTCCGGCCGCCATCACTCGTCCTAGATCCTCGATTCCACTAACTCGTCCAATTTGGTGACCTGATATCTCGCCCCTGAAAACACAGTCTACCGCCTGAAAGCAGGCTAAAAAATAGCTCCGACCTCCTCCAGTAAGTGAGAGCCTAGTCATGAACTTTCGGATGGTTGCTTTTAAAACTGTTCCTGACCATCATCACTCAGTGACTTGGGACCCCGGAAGCGGAAATAAAAGCAACGCGACAGGCAAACACCGCCCCACCCCTTGGGACACGATGGTCCAGGGGCATTGTGGGATACGGAAGCTGCTGAAAGACATGTCGCTGAAAAGAGTTGTTTTGGTTGTTACTCTTTCATAGACACACTGAACAAGGCTTCGATATGTCTCCAGGATTACGGCGAAACTTTTGGGACGACTTTGAGCCCACATCTTTGGTAGACATTGATTGCTTTCTGCCGACAGGAGTAGTGATTCAACTTCAAGTACGGATCGAAGCACCACTGTCAGAGATCAAACACCGATTATGGAGAGAAGCAAGCAATTACCCGTTGTTTAATCTGCTGACAGATACCGGCAAAGACGCTTCAAACTTTGCGTTTCTTTGCGTGAATCAGAGAGGCAAGCAAGAAGAACTTGTGGATGAATCTCGACAACTGATCGACGTCCGGCCGTTTCGACCTCTTTTGAAGCTTATACACAAGAAAGGTGACAACGAGGAAAAACTTCTAAACTCCACCATCGGAAACCTGATCGGCAAAAGCTTGCACGAATTCGACCAAATGCAAAACCAGGAGGTGGACGACTTCAGGCGAAAGTATCGAAAGTTTGTGGAGAAGATAGCAAGCGAGCGAAGGCAGCTTGACTGGACCGGTCGCGCGATGTATGCTTATCCCCCGGAAGTCGAAACCTCGCCACCTCCTGCGCACATCGAGCAAAACGTCACGGAAAACAGGGGATTTTTAGTGAATGTGCTCATCAAGAACAATCGAGCCTCCATAAAAGACATGCATGCGTTTAATGTCCCTGCAGATGCGTACCCCAATAAGCTTCTTGTGTCGGTGTTGACGAAGAGGGGGAAGATTATGGGGGTACCAGATCTTGACAACCCGGAGGATTACGTTCTGAAGATTGTTGGACGAGAGAGCTACTTGTTGGGAAATTATCCATTATTGCAGTACACGGTATGTAGCTTATTTGACAC
This sequence comes from Astreopora myriophthalma, assembly GCA_014634185.1. NCBI lineage: Eukaryota > Metazoa > Cnidaria > Anthozoa > Scleractinia > Acroporidae > Astreopora > Astreopora myriophthalma. Next base: position 1,148,439 of record BLFK01001075.1, on the reverse strand, counting down.
TCTGTATAAGAGGCTGCACAGTGAAATGCACATTGCACGGCCTGTTGTTAAAATAATTTGCGGTTTGTCCTGAAGTTGCACTCAGCAGTACGCGGCATGTAGCTTATTTCCACCCTACATTTGGCTGTACGGAAATCCGTCTTTGATCCCAGTGAAATGTGTATTGCACGGCAGTTATTTGTTTTGAAGTTTAGTTCCATTTTCTGTTACAGTATATCGAGTCATGAGCGTGGCATACATTTGCCGTTTTCGACTTTTTATGAACACTTTCGTTTCTCTGTGACTTTTTTATGTGTAATGCGCCTCCAAAGATAACATTTCTTTCGTTTTCGTCAAAATTTCTTTGGTAATCGGTCGTTTTGCCAACCGTCAGTGCGCAAACGCCTTGGGTCGATTTTTTTCAAATCAAACGTTGGTTTTTGAGGAGAGGGGAAACCGGAGTACCCGGAGAAAACCTCTTAATGAGTCAGAGAGTGTGTACTCTTTGCTGACCGAAAATATTTTTCAAGTGAAATGAACTACGGTAAGCAGCCGGACTCCGTGGTGCCAGCGTGTGACATGTAAGATTATCATCAAAAACTTCCCAGTCCTGTAGGAACAATAACATGCCTTTGGTAAAAAATGAGTGCTTTTGTGACAAGGTGCTGAACACATCTTGTACCGCGCATGCTGGCTGAGTCTGAAGACTTTAGTTTGCTCAAATGATGCCGGAATGTCAAAGTTATCTGTTTCGTCGAATCTGAGTCTTGTGCTCTCAGTGATAGGAAATGAATTGTCAGTAGAATTGTCACCACAGTACAGGCATCGCCAAACAACTTCCTTAACGGATCAGACTGCAGCCCTGTACTGGTCCCTCAAGTATCTGGACAATTCGCCCCTCCTACAATTCGCCCCAGACAATTCCCCCCCCCCCCCCCCCAAATTGCTGGACAATTTTTTTGCCCCCAATTTCGGGACATTTAGCCCCCACAATACAATTCTAGAGGGAAAATGAAAGCTCAACTTGATCGAAACCATGCTATTTTGAAAATGCAATCCATCGCTCGATCATTGATTGCATAAACAAAGACCTACAGTCAATCCAATGTAATTTTCCCGTTCATGTAATAAAACAGTGAAACAGGTAGACAAAATTACTGCCGATAAGTATTTTGTCACAATGCAATTATTCTAGAGAGAAAATGAAAGATCAACTCGATCGAAACCACGCTATTTTGCAAATGCGATCCATCGATCGATTGTTGATCGTGTAAACAGAGACCTACAGTGGACAGTCAATCCAATGTAATTTTCCCGTTCTTTTAATGAAAACAGTGAGACAAAATGACTGCAGATAAGATAGTTTTATTTTGTCACTGCGATTATTATAGAGAAAAACGCCCTGAATTGACGTGACAAAGACTTAAAAAACATGTTACATGTATGCATTTAACTTAAGAACTCTTTACACAGTTAAATAACGTATATTTGATCCCAGGTGTCTGTGTGGACGGAATTGTCGTGTGGGTAATTGAACTGATGGGAATTCAAACTGTGCATTCGAAACCATGCACTCTGATTATTATTAATAATAACATATAATTGACTGTTCCATTGTCTTCGAGGAGATGCACACAAGAAGCAATAAGTAAGGGTGTTTCATGTGCACCTAGCAAACAAGCTATCAGTAATGAAAACAATGAAAAACTGAGTATGGTTACATACCTCATAGGAAACACCCCACACACGCACATTGTTGTTTATAAATGGAAAACAATGAATGAACGCAGCGAATTACAGTTAAGATGAATTTAATGTGATCTGAATGAATTGATTAAGCAATCAATCACCTATATAAATAGCTCAATAAAGAATCATCTCATAACCAACAATAAACTCAGCGAAAAGGATCATAATCGGAAATGAACTGAACAAGTGAACAGCAAGCATGGTATCTTCTAGTGACGACTGCATCCAGTGTAAAAAACCTGTGAGAGACAGACAACAAGGCATCCAGTGCGACA